>OY720451.1:67810919-68410919 GCA_963082715.1 Harpalus rubripes
CGTTCAGATTCAAACTGAAGCCTCGTTTTCACCTAAACCAAATTTCAACAAGAACTAATCAAAGACAATAAATAAAATATGGGTACAATATATCTGCACATTAAAAAAAGTGTATTGACAATAAAATATCACTAAACAATAATAATAGTAGATACTTTTTATGGTAGACTGACGAGTGTTAAGGTAGGGCCTTAGTAATCCATAGGATTTGATTTAAATTTTATTTTTCATACATACATACATAAAATCACGCATTTCCCACTTAGTGGGTTAGCACAAACCCGAAAGAATAAAAAAACATCATCCAAAAAAAAAAATCAGTCTCTCTTTCAACAACATTCTTACTAACCTGACATCATAGGTACAACATATATTCCTCACTCTCAACATATTAAAGTGACCGAAATACCGCAACCGGACCACAATAATAGTTACGAAACAATCATCCTTCGCCACACATTCCTGTCTAAGCACACTTCTTTCGCCTCGGCCACATTCATAATCGCATTCATACACGCTCTTCTTCTCTTCCCACTCGGAAACTTTCTCTCTTTTAGTACCTTATCAATCACATCCATCCACTTACACACTGGACAGCCACGCAATTGAACACCCTCAATTTTACCAAGATATATACGCTTTACAAGACGTTTATTTTTCGACGAATACAAATACAATGACGTTTCGAATGTGAATTATATTCATAAATAAAATAAATAAACATATATCATCACGGCTTATTACCCATTTCTGGGTGTGCCAATCTGCTTTGTACACAGATATTGGTAGTGATGAAATATTTGCACCATGCGGGCGCTTAGCAGGCGTCACCTCACGGACACTCATTACTGGCGTGGAGAGTACATCACAGGGGTCAATTTTGTGCCATTTATAATTATATTCATCAGGTCAGAATACTTGGTTAATTATTAAATTAGGCATAAGGCCTATTTACATAATTTCAAAATTTGACTATTTATATGGTTATAACAACAAGCTCAGCTATCTCACTCCATGTGGTGCGGATGTGGTATTTCGCTACCGAAAATCGGTCATTTCAGAGTACTTATCTAAGGAGTGAAAAATATTTGTTTTAATGTTTTGTATATTTATTGTGTATTAATTATTTATATTATGTATATGGTTTGGACACGAATAATAACAATAATAATATTAATAGTAATAATAATAATAATAATAATAATAATAATAATAATAATAATAATAATAATAATAATAATAATAATAATAATAATAATAATAATAATAATAAAAATAATAATAATAATAATAATAATAATAATAATAATAATAATAATAATAATAATAATAATAATAATAATACTAATAATAATAATAATAATAATAATAATAATACTAATAATAATAATAATAATAATAATAATAATAATAATAATAGTTACTAAGTGTACAAGAAGAACGAATTAAATAATTGCAATGAAGAAGTTTTAGATAACACGTATAATTTTCAATGAAATAATGACATATTTCTAATAATGCACAAACAATTATAAAAAATAGTTATTTATACAAGTGTGTAAAGATGTACTTTTTTGTCAGAAATTGAAGCACGAGACAAAAACACTATTTTACACAATGTAACTTAACATATAAAATATTAAAAATTAGGTAAAGTTAGGAAATATGTCAAAAAAATTTTAATGTTCTTAAAAATTAGATTATACTTCATATCGGGGTATTATCATCCATTTATCCAATCAAATAAGATCAAACTGCACCTATCTTCCCATCAATATTTTCTTACGTGAAATGAAGTATAGAACTCAATCTGTTGAAAAAATTATTACATTTGTTTCATTTACAGTGTCTATTATTTCTTAATAATTTCTAGTAAGTACTTTTATTATTATATACTTCCTAATTATCTACCTGACAGGTAAATTAACCGAATTTTGTTGCTACCAAGCAACGTCTATCTACTTTTCAAGCACTAGTGCGTGAAAAGTACTTTTCACGCACTAATGCTTCAAATGTGTCTCTTTACACACTGTAAAGAGTACGTGAAAAGGACTTCTCTGTCTACCTAAATGAAAAGTGAAATTTTACGTACTTATTTTTGGACGAAAAATGACACTTTTCAGAAGTTTATCACTTTTCGTCCGTAAACCTTTTTCGTCCGCAAACTTTTTCGTCCGCAAAAGCTTTTTCGTACGCTAAGCCTATTACGAATTAATGTTATTGTAATTGTGTGTACTACCCTTCTAGGTCTATTATTAATGAGATAGACAGAAAAATGTAATATGCACCTCGACAAAAAATGCATATTATAGCCTCAGGCTATAATATGCAATTTTTTGTCCTAATTACATGAATATTTCACGCACGGTTGTAGGAAAAAAATATTATGCACATTTGTAAAAAAATTGAATGCTAAAATAATTGTTTGAATAATGAAATAAAATTGACATGTTGCATAAATACAACTGCACATTAAATTAGATTAGTTACACGCTAGGAAATATTTGTTCTAACTACAAAAAACTGCACAAGAAAATATTTGATTTCCATGCATTTTTTTCTGAACAACCCTTAACCTAACCCAACCCACAAAACCTGCGCCCACATAGTTGGTTAAGGTATAAAAAATTGCCTAGTGTGCAAAAATCCTATTTTAATGCGCAAATCGATTTTTCTCACTGTTCATTTGCCTTACTTGCAAGTACATACACTATTTTAAAGTGCTATTTATATATTCTCGATAAATTATTATACTAATTGAAACAGGTGTAATTTTTTCTATATTAGAAAATATGATTGATTTTAAATGTATTAACTTTTAATAACTACAAGCCTTTCGTCGGATAATTTCGTACGCCTTTCAAATATAATGATATATGTTCTATGTTCTATAGATTATTTCCGGAATTGTTCATCTTAAATTGTAAAGAAATGCAACATATTAATTTCACAGTTATATAAATTAGATATATTAAAAATTTTATAGTCAAAATTGCCATAAAAGAAAATTACCAATGAAACTGCAATGAACCCGGACTTAGCTATTTTTTGTACAAAAACTTAAGAGTAATGTAAGTATTGATTCCATGGGCTTAATGGTAATTCAGAACACAACATTGACTCGTGCTTTCAATAACCGCAAAAAATTCTATCCAATTTGATATGAAATAAATAAACTTTAAATCGATCTTTTGTTCATTGATATTTGACACTTCAGCTTAACAGGGTACACTGAAAAATTCACGACCTGACACAGACGCAAAGTATCTATCTGAAATTTCAATGATCTGATGGTAAATAATTTGTAGAGTCTAAGGAAAATAATAGATTGCAGAATCGTTGATTTGGAAGGATCAATATGTATTAATCGTGTAAGGAAATTAAATTATTTATTTAAAAAATGGACTTTTCGAACCATATTGGTTCATCTTCAGCATATAAACGTAAAGTAAAATGAAGTAAAAAAAAATTACAATGTATGAAACATTATGTCAAATAATATTGTCGAAGGTAAAATAAAATGAAATATTATAATTATAAACTACAGTTTGCATTAACACGATTAATTATGCAGTTCGACAAGATGTATTGCAAATTATAATATTTCATTTTATTTTACCTTCGACAATATTATTTGACATAATGTTTCACACGTTGTAATTTTTTTTTTACTTCATTTTACTTTACGTTTATATGCTGAAGATGAACCAATATGGTTCGAAACGTCCATTTTTGAAATAAATAATTTAAATAAATAATTGGATCACCAAGGCCTTCAATTTCCTTACACGAAAATAATAGATAACATTTCAAATTATTTAAATGAATTTTTACCTTCCGTCACCTTTAGGTAAGGAAAGATATTGTCTTTGGTCAAAAAATTCGGCGATGAGTTTTTAATAAATAAGCACGTTTTAGGGTCAATAGAATACGATTTTACTATTTTTACGATGATGTCTGTAAGTATGGATATATTTTTGTGACGATTTTTTCGAATCGCATAACTCCAATACCACCTTTGCAAAAATTATAATTTTTGCGTATTTTTTTCTGTACAGCCATATGAAGGGATGATTAGATTTTGGTTATAATTGGTCGACCGGAATTACTCTAATTTGAAGATTTTAACAGTTTTTGTTGAAAAAACGCTGTTAAATATAATTTTTCCACTTCTAACGTTTTTATAAATGTTAAAGAATATTTTATTCTCTATATATATTTGATTAAGGGCCGGTATTTTCATCTTCGGATAAAGTGTTGGATAACTTATCTGTCGGATAAATGAACAATATCGCATCAGAAGATGGCATTCAATGTAATTTACGTCATTTATGCTTTGATTTCGATGCGATATTTTATCATTTATCTAACGGATAGTTATCTTGAACTTTATCTGGAGATGGAAATACCGGCCCTAAATTTTATACTACATATTCAATGGATATAGAGTTAAAAATTATAAAGAAATTAAATTTCATAAAGCAGCCAGCTGTGCTATGGAAACATTTACTATATTAAGAAAATTCTGATTAACAAATGTCAGTGTCAAGTGCAATTGGCATAGTATGTTTGTGTTATAATTTTACTGGAAAAATATAGAATCTCTTAGAATACACTGAATACACTTTATGTATGGAATTTGTACAAAATACATAGAACTGACTGAAGATAGTGTACTGCATATATATGGAAATCTTTTGTAAAAAAACTTTCTGTGTGCAATTTGTACAAAATACATAGAACTGACGAAAGGTAATGTGCTGGCCACATCAGAATTTTTATATTATGTAATAAACTTAGATTACTATTAATAATATGAGCCACCAAATCTTCAAGTCACGAGCCGCCACTGCATATTACTCATTTTTGTGCCATTTTAAATTTCGAAGTCATTTTGGCGCTTCGGGGTTGAACCCGGGTACCAAGATTCGCGACTAAACACTCAGGCATACGGCCATGAGACATAACCTTACAAAGAATAATTGTGCGTCTAGTCCTAGCCTCTATGTGTTCGGAATAAAACAAATTTGACAGTAGTGGTACAGTGAAGACTTGGCTTTAGTTTTGGTGTTATGGCGGGGGAGGCGGAGTTCTAAACGCGTCGCGGCGAATGGAACACCTGCCGACCGACGCCCCCAAGTCTGCTGCGACGGCGACGACGACGTGCGTCGTGTGTGTTGACCGCTCATGGCATTTGGGAAAATAGAAATACCTTGGCAAATTGCTACATTTGTGATATGCACTGTCAAAATAAATGCCACTCCACCACACCATCCCATCCGCCACTTGTGCACTTTAATTGACGTAATAAATGTGTCTAGCATTTATTTTTACAGCTTAGCGTTTATGTTCACTATGCCGTGGAATGATTGAAGTTCAAATGCATCTTTGTCATCTCTCGTACTGCAGCAGTGACACCTGAGTACATTTTACTTCAATTAGAATCATCACGGTACGTGTTTCATAATTGTCATTTTATTTTGTGAGAAGAGAAATTGAAATACGATATGTAGCAGATTGGTCCAACCTTTCGAATAAAATAGTCGACAATTATAAAAAGAGTTCTTTGTTTACACTTTTCCGCCTTGTTAAGTAAAAAAAAATCTGAGGTGGCCAGCACATTACCTTCAGATCGTGGTCAGATCTGTGTAGGTATATTGTAAAAATTCCACACAGAGATTTTCTTGTAAAAGATTCCATATTTCCAGTACATTACCTATGTATTTTGTACAAATTCCATACAGGAAGTTTTTTGTAAAAGATTATATATTTCCAGAAAAATTATAACACAAACGTACTATCAAATGCACTTGACACTGACATTTGTCAATCAGAATTTTCTTAATATAGAAGATGTTTCCATGGTTATAGCACAACTTGCTGCTTTATGAAATTTAATTTCTTTATAAATTAATTACTCTATATCCATTGAACATGAAGTATAAAATGTAATCAAATCTTATAGAGAATAAAATATTCTTTAATATTTATAATAACATTAAATGTGAAAAAATATATTTAACACCGTTTTTTCTAGAAAAACTGTTAAAATCTTCAAATTAGGGTACTTCCGATCGAACAATTGTAACCAAAATTAATCAGCTCTTCATATGGATGTAAAGAAAAGGAATACGCAAAAATTATAATTTTTGGAAAAGTGGTATTGAAGTTATGCGATCCAAAAAAATCGTCACACACACATGCATACATACATCCATCCATACATACAGACATCATCGTAAAAATAATAAAATCGCATTCTAGGGAACCTAAAACGTGTTTATTTATTAAAAACTCATCATCGATTTTTTGACCAAAGACAATATCTTCCTTACCTATAGGTGACGGAAGGTAAAATCTGATGTGGGCAACACAATAGCTCCCTCCATTTAATTTTTATTAATTTAAAAAGGCATAGTATTATTGAAGAAAGATAACTATTCAATGCTATTTGTTCGAAGAAAGAATACACAGCACTTCGTATAGCAGTAGCTTAGCAACATTTTGTATTAGAAACAGAAAGATTATTCGACGTATGTCTATTTAATTTAAGTGGTGTGACAGATATACCTACACAAATGGTGGCATTACTTTCTAACACACTAAAAGTAGCAGTGACGTATGTCGCAGAGTTACAAATGTGTAATTATATACTACAACGCCCTCTGTACTAATGTTTATCCAGTGACATTGACATGTAAATAAAATTATATTTCTATGGTTTATGTTATGTCCATATTTTTGTTTAAATCGCAGACTCCGGGATTTAAATTATAGATAATTTTATAAATTTATCCATAAAATATAAAGAGAAAGTATTAATGCAAACCTGTAGAAAATTTAATAATCTTTAATTTTTGTAATAACATAAATCTCGAAAAAATAATATTTAAAGGTATTTTTTGAAGAAAAACTATTTTGAGCTTCAAGTAAAGTGCCACTTCCGATTATCTGATTTACACCAAAATCTAATATTAGAATAAGGTATAAATACAAAGTTTCAAAATTTTCTGAATGATAGTATTTGAGTTTAAGAGTAAAGAGGATCCACAAATCATCGAGAAGATATTAAAATCTGATTCTAGGGATCTTAAAACGTGGTCAGTTACCAAAATCCCGATATGCGATTTTTAGCACGATCCCTATATACCTCGCTTGCCAAAGGTAGCGGGAGGTAAAAATCATAATTTAAAATTTAGGAATTTTTGTATTAGATGGAAATTTTTAAAACCTTAAAAAACACACTGAAATAATAATGTAATAGCTTTGTTGTAAACCCAAAATAGAAAATAATATATTAAAACATAAATTATAGAAAACAGTCTATTCTAACACATGTTAGAAATTCGAAAACGAGCGCGCAGTGGCGAGTGGGCGACGAACGAGTGCTTGAATATTGTTCTGTAACGATTGTTTTATACATTTTTTTCTGTTTAGGCTTTTATTTACATTATTTCTTTTTTGGTAAAATTTTTAGGTTGGTGACAGTGATTTGTGTTTCTTTATTCTGTCCGTTACCAAGATATGATATGAATCCCAAGTAACAAAATATCACCAAAAAATCGTTTAAGAATTAAGCCTAGTATCAATAAGCAGTTAGAATATGACATTTTATAAATCCGAAACTGAGAAACATTATTACAGATTTTAACATAAATTGTGTAACAAATAAAAGCAAAAAAATCTTAATAAGCACCGATTAATGTCTAAAAGATGCAAGCTAACAAGAAAAACTATCTTTTAGGTAAGCGATAACGATCAACTATGTTTATTAATTTTAGACATTCGAAATATTTATGTCATTTTATTTTGAGCGAAAAGCAGTGATGATATATTTATTTTTCTTGACGAAAGATAGTTCGTAAGAAACAGAAATAGTTTCATTCTGTTTTAAAACATATTTTTCTTTTTTATTGCTGATTTATAAATAAAGCAATGAATGAATGAATGTTGATTTTTACTTCAAGAATTTTAATTAAAAATGACTTTTATGTAACATAAATTCCTTATAACATGTATTAGTACTGACCGTGTCATTTTGGTTTATTAAAACATTAAAATGGAAGTACATAACATATTAATTGAAAACATGTTCAGATTTTATTTTTCACACTAAATTAAAAATTTTGTACCTCTGCTACCGAAGTTATACAGCATTTATTTTTACAATACCGACGTTTCGGTTTATACTTATATCTTCGTCAGGATAAGTAAGATCTTGCAAATTCTTAAACATAAATTCTTGTATGGTATGACTAGCGAATGAAAGTTGACGTTTAAATTATTTTATAGATGTGGTTTCTTTTGAAACCCTAGAGAAGAATAGAATTTTACGAAATATTCAGGTATCAAATTTTTACATGAACCCATTTAAATACTGGACTAGGAAAGCACAGAAATACATTACTATGTCTGGCGGAAAATAGATGGCGGACTGGGGTAACTGAATATCAAAACAGGCGTGCATTTAAAATATTTGAAACATTTTTCGTTTATGTTCATTATAACAAAATATTTTGATCTTTAAACTATTTAGTTTGGCAATTCTATGAAATAGGATTATTTTTAATTTCCTCTAACAGTAATTCCGACTCGAGGGTTGCTTACACCTGAGACGAATGAACTAAAGTATACGGTATTAATTTTTTTAAGTACATCCCTGAATCCTGTTGCTAAGGAAATTTTAAATGTCTCCTGGTATTGAGTACAATTCTAATCTTCTGTAACGGAATACATAAGGGTCAGTTCCCTTTCAAATCAAATATAGGGAAATGTTTTCAAAAGAAACCACATCTTTCATTCGCTAGTCATACTATACACTTCGTATCTCCGAGTTGATCCCCACGTCATCAATTTCTGATTTAAGAATTACTAAAGTTTTATCTAGCATCTTTGTCGTACACACATGAGACTTTTATTTGCTTTTTTATTATCGTAGGTGTTCTAGATGGTTATACGCTATCTGCGTCCAACCAACAGCAAAAAATGAAATAGAAACGGTATTATAACCGCGGTAACAAATGTGTTTTTCAAATATTTGAATATTCATGTCATTCATGTGGTGTTTAAAGTGATTTTGACCACTAGCGTTGATAGTTTTTGCTTGATTGGGTATTTAGTTCTTTGAATTATGCTGTGCATTTTGCTGTTATAATATCGTATTTATTCAATTTATACTTCGAATTTTGATAAATAAGATAATTGACACAATATAGGTTATGTACAGGGTGTTCATTTTAAATGGGCCACAATTGCTATCTCGAGAACTATAAGAGCTACAAAGATGGTAAAATGGGCAAACAATTTCTATTTCACAAGACAAATTTAAATAAAAGAAAAATATTTTTTTCGACCAGTGGTTTTCAAAATACGGGACCTAACTTTTTTATTTTAAATGACAATATATATATATATATATATATATATATATATATATATATATATATATATATATATATATATTTTATTTGCTCCTTCGTTAGAGAATTTAATTTTGAATTCCGTTATATAATATTTTTACCTTACATAACGATTTTTTTGAGAAAAATGCATGTAAATTTTTATACTTTTTATATTTGATTAAAATATGGCTGAAATAAGAGTGCCATGAATGGAAAAAATGACTATATTTTGTTCCATTTAAGCCATTCAGCAGATGGCGCTAACACCAGCGCCAGTTTGAAGTAGCTGAAATTACATTGGGTAAACTTGTCTCTTGTCTCCAATTTCAGCCAATCAGAGAATTCAAAACTCTGCCCTATTCTCTACAATACTAAATGGCTTAAATGGAACAAGATATACATGTCATTTTTATTACATAGAATTAGAGTGCCCTGATCGAAGGAAGTGAATGTTTTGTTCTTGTAATGGCTGGTTTATGATGGATTTAATTTATGAATTTAGATTTGAAATTTACGATTCACCTCGCTGGTTTATAGTGAATTTAAAGATATAAAATATGCCCAATCAACTTATATTAGGTCACGTGGTTTGACACAAATGGGATGACAGTTATATGATATTTGTCACTTTTATCATATTAATCTTTATTGTTCTACAGATAATATTTATAATATATCCACATTTTCGGAATCCATTTGTCAAATCAAAATTAAAATGTTTCAAGTGTCACTTGAAACTGTCATTTTCCCCACCAAAAGTATTGTTTGAAATATTGTGAAATGATTGGTTGCATTTACAAATTTAAATTTAGAATATAAAATATGGTGATATTTTAAATGTAAATTCTAAATCATAAATTTCTTAAATTCATCATGAACCAGTAAAAGCAGTTATGTACAATTTATATTTAAAAATGTAAATTCGTAAATCTAAATTTGTAAATTAAATCCATCATAAACCAGCCATAAGTGATCATAAATGTCAACATAAACAAAATATTTACGTATTTCTTTCATGGCATTCTAATTCTATGTTTAAAAAATAATCAAATTAATATGAAACTTTACATCCATTTTTCTCAAACAAATCGTTATGTAAGGGAATAAAAATATTATTATTATCAATGAATTCAGAATTAAATTCTCTGACGAATGAGCAAATAAAAATATATGATCCCATTTAAAAGTAAAAAGTTAGGTCCCGTATTTTGAGAACCACTGGTCCAAAATAATAATTTTTCTTTAAATTTGTCTTGTGAAATAGAAATTGTTTGCCCATTTAACCGTCTTTGTAGCTCCTATAGTTCTCGAGATAGCAATGGTTGCCCATTTAAAATGAACACCCTGTATAGATATTATAATACTGTCAGTTGTCGGTTTTGATTTGTATAAATACTTCGGAAATCATATGTTTTCATCCGATTTCAACCGACAACATGACGTCATCAATTCCATAAAGTCCCCCCACCCCCTGGCGATTTGAATCATATCCTTACGATTGATGACGTGGGAATTATGTCGTAGAAACGGACAATAAATACATTTATTTAAACATTACAAATAGCGTACAAAATTTCGCAAAAAAAAACACATACATACTCAACAGAAATTTATCCATCATTTCAATAAAGTTTCTGGTGTATTAATAAATGCCAAATTTTATTTTTTATTTCAGAACGATTAAATATTATCTGATTTCTTTATGGCAACCTGATTTGCAAACAAATGTCCCTATCCTAAAGTACTAATTTCCTTTTGTTATCATTTCTTACATCTGAGTCCTTAAATCATCTTGACTGTAGACAAAACAGTTCGTTTCATTGCCTACTTAAATCCATATCTCAACAAGCAGCTGTTAATATCAAACATATGATTACAAATTAGCGAATAAGTTCTATCTCTGATGAAGAAGTAATTTCCGGCGGTTCTAATCAGGACAATGACTGAAATTAGAGACTCCTCCTTCTACTTGCCGCCGAGGGGTGCAGCTGTAGCCCGCCCTCAGTGGCGTAGAAACAAGGGTGGGATCTGATTAGGATGACCGTGATGTCAGCTGTCACAGTGATTGGTATCTAGGATGTTTTGTTTTGTCAATTTACTTGTTCTGCCTGTCCACGGGCGAAGAATCATTAATTTTAAAGTATAAATTTACCATGGAGAATTTTTAGGATGTAGTCGTCACCTTCGTTGAGGTTATTATAAGGGTTAAAAATAAAAAATGATAGACAGGTCATCAGTAAAAATAAGATTACTTACAAACTAAGTACGGAAAGTCATATGCACTTCCCACATGAGTTCTGTTTTAAAGTACGTGAAAGCGAGTAGTCCGAGGAATTTACGCTTTAAGATTAAAAATATTGCAACAAAAGCTTCTTTCTAAAGTCTGTATACAAATAGTATATTCCGTAACTTAACCGCAGTGACCAAGGTTCTGGTTATGCGTTCCGTAATGTAACCAAAACATATTTCAGGATCGCGGTTCAATTTCGGAATGTGGTTCCTGAAAGTTTTGGTTACTTTTTCGTGACCACGACGACCACAATTTTTTTATGGTTGTTGTGGTCATATTCTTATTTCTTATAATATAATAAATAATATTGTATAAACATATAATTACTATATACTATATACTGATATGTATAATATTTACATTAGTATAAGGATAGACAAAAGTTATGTTGTCACTTATTTCTAATGACGCGGTGGTTCCCTGCTTTATCGACACAAATTAACCAAGATGTTCCGAATCACAACCACTTTTCAGTGACCATAACCTGATCACTTGAACCATAACCACGGTCGTGGATAAGTTACGGAATATACTAAAAATAACTATTTGCGCTCTCTTTTGTCAACGCAAAATGTCACTTTGCCGCTCATGTGCGACAAAGTAGAAAAATGCTCGCTATCCAAATTTCTAACTATACAATGTTGAGAAATGTCACTTGTCTACATTCTTAATGGAAACTTTTAGTCAGGAACTAATGGCACTGTAGTTACACATTTACCATCTTCACAAGTCAATCTGACATATAACTGCTCTGTCGGTATATTACATAACCAAAAAAAGGCCGCATTGCTTTGAAAATAAAATAGGGTATTCAATTACAAAAACGAAATTATAAAATTCTTAGATTAGATTGACGCAATGGCTCAAGAAGAATGGAAAAAATCTGATGTGGCCAGCACATTACCTTCCATCAGTTCTATATATTTTGTATAAATGTCATACAGAAAGTTCCTTGCAAAATATTATATTTCTTTACCTTAAGGCAGTTGTATGTATTTTATACAAATTCCATACAGAAAGTTTCTAGCAAAAGATCCTATATTTCCAGTAAAATTATAACACATACATACTGTCAACTGCATTTGACACTGACACCTTTCAATCAGAATTTTCTAGCTGGCTAATATATATTTAATTTCTTTATAATTTTTTTAACTCTATATAATAACATTAAATGTGAAAAAATGATATTTAACATCGTTTTTTCGAGAAAAACTGTTAAAATTTTCAAATGAGGGCACACGCACACGCACACACACACGCACACACACACATACATACATACATACATACATACATACATACATACATACATACATACATACATACATACATACATACATACATACATACATACACACGCACACGCACACGCACACGCACACGCACACGCACACGCACACGCACACGCACACGCACACGCACACGCACACGCACACGCACACGCACACGCACACGCACACGCACACGCACACGCACACGCACACGCACACGCACACGCACACGCACACGCACACGCACACGCACACGCACACGCACACGCACACGCACACGCACACGCACGCACACACATACAGACATCATCGTAAAAATAATAAAATCGTATTCTAGGGACCCTAAAACGTGCTTATTCATCAAAAACTCATTACCGAATTTTTTGACCAGACAATACCTTCCTTACCTAAAGGTGACTGAAGGCAAAAACGATAAACTAAAATTAAATATAAAATAAATTGTGTGAACAGCTGTGCTGCCACCTGCGTGAACGTTCCCAATGAACATCCACTTTTTCACTGCACTAGTTTAATGTACTTGAAACATAAATTATACAAAAAAAAAGATTTTTGTTATGGTGGAGGACCCCATTGTGGCGACTGCAAAAAAATTCTTGTGTGTGTTTCGAGCGCAAATGGAAATTGTCGATTTCGAGAATGCACAACCTCTCAGTCGACAATGTCCCATTTTGCGCTCTTAATACACAAATAGCTATTTTTGCAGAAACCTGTACATGCCTGTACATAAAAATGCGCTGACTAACATATCACAAGTTTAGAAAAATGGTGTTCAATTTTTGATTTTTGTAAATTTCTCAAAAACAGTAGCTCGTATCAAAAATTTGTAAGATTATTTTTTGACATTTCTTACAACTTACAACCAATGAAATGTTCCATTTTGTGTCACGTGTCTGCGATTTAACCAATACTGTCTACTGAGAATAAAGCTCCAGAGATTATTCTCGGAAATAATAAAATTCAACATAAATTATCTTCATAGTATTATAGGTACGATTTTGAGCTGTTCGCGAGTTACAAACAATTTAAACTCGCATGAAATTACTCTAATATATTAAACATCTGCAAATCGGCTCGTTTCTCATTTTTTCATCAACCACTTCGACACATATTAAATACGTAATAATAATTTTTACATAAGATAAGTATATAATTGTGTGTATATCAGATGTCAAATAGATACTTTCAATTTTATGGCAAATTATCTGAAATCAGCATGGAATTCAATAAACGACTATAAATGTTTACAAATATTTCACTTGTCCGTGACATTTTTTTCATCAGTCAGATGGCAAACGTTGGTAACGGTACCAGTGGAACAAAAATAAGAAGCAATCAACATATAATAAGCAACAATTAAATGTAAACGCAATAAAATTCAATATAAATCACACACCAGTCATAAATTGATTACAAATTTCCAAGAGGAATTTAATGAATTTAATAAAAATTAATCACGACATACTGACGGGCTGTCAAGAAATTATTGACGTGCTAGGTTTTTATAAGCTCTCATTTCTGAGAAACAACAGTCAATCAATCAGATGAAAAAATCAGCATAACGATGCGACTGCTTTTTCCGACATTAACCGGCTACTGACCATAAGCTCTTGTAAAAATGTGGAGTCCGTACGATTTATCCACTCGCCCGACAAGAACTCTCTCATCTAATGCGAATGCATTGCAAATTTCATTTGCCGCGTTTTGTGTTTCAATGATTCAATCGCTTGATCGAGACACAGACGCATAGCTTTCCATATCTTCATTGTGTACCGCTGTTTCTGTGGAAAAACCTTTCTTCTACTTGATATTTATAATGGTCATTACATCAACCTGACCACTTTACTTTTTATGTCTTTGACTGATGGAAATAGAGCAATTACTAGGAATTTATTAACCGATACCGTTTTTGTTAACCACGTCGTAACATTTTATTATTAATAATTCTTCATTATTAAATAAAATTGAAAAACTAGAGAATTGAATGTACGAGGGGCACTAGAAAAGTAATCTACCTAGCTATGAAAAAAATAATTGAAACGCACAAGCATAATTTGTCAAATAATGGCCTGTATTCTAACCTTATCTGCAAAATTTATGTTTATTGTGATAATTAGTTTCCAAGTTATAAAGTGAATTGTGAGGATAAATGAGTAACTTAAAATTAGAGTATTGCAGTGTTATAATTTTTTTGACAAAAGAGGGCCATCGGCCCAAAACAATCCGTGAGAGAATGGTGGCCGCCTACTGGGATGTTACACCATCATATTACACAATAAAATTTTGGTCTAAACAGTTTCGATGGGGACGTGAATCCATCGAAGACGATCCCCGAAGTGTAAGATCTGAAACCGCAACAAATGACGAAATGACTCAAAAAGTTGAATCCATGGTCCTTGAAGATCGTCGTGTGCAGGTCTCTACCATTAGTATGGCATTGGATATAACTGAACCCAGCGTAATAACCTTCTTGTACGACAATTTGAACATGAGTAAAGTGTCAGCCAGGTGGGTTCCACGACTGTTGACACCTGAACAAAAATTGCGCAGGTTGGAAATTTCGGAGAGTCATTTGAAAACTGACTTTTTGGCACAAATTGTGACTGGCGACGAGACTTGAGTACACCATTGGGATCCTGAGACAAAAATAGAATCCAAGCGTGGGTTCATAAAGGGTCCCCACCCCCCAAAAAGGCACGGACGCAATCTTCTGCTGAGAAATTGATGGTAACAGTTTTTTGGGATATCAGGGGTATTCTTCTCATTGAATATATGGCAAAAGGGACAACAATAAATGCGGATATATATGCGAACATGTTGAAAAATATACGGAAAGCAATTAACCAGAAAAGATCCGATTTTTCCAATCGGTAAATGTTTCTGCTGCATGGCAATGCGACCGTACACAATGCTGCCAACATTAGGCCAATTGTGCAAAAGTGCTGAGATAGACCATCCTCCCTATAGTCCGGACTTGTCTCCGTCTGACTTTTATCTCTTTCGACTATTAAAGAAAAATCTTAGAGGACGCCGCTTTGACTCTGATGACGGCCTAAAAGCAGCCGGCGACAACTTTTTTGAGAGTGAAAAAGAAACATTTTTTACCTTCCGTCACCTTTAGGTAAGGAAGGTATTGTCTTTGGTCAAAAAAATCGGTGGTGAGTTTTTGATGAATAAGCACGTTTTAAGGTCCCTAGAATACGATTTTACTATTTTTACGATGATGTCTGTATGTGTGTATGTGTGTGTGTATGTGTGTCTGTGTGTGTGTGTGTGTGTGTGTGTGTAACAAATTTTTCGTCTACGATAACTCTAATACTAGAATTCCAAAAATTATAATTCTTTCGTATTCTTCTTCGTTGCATCCATATGAAGAACTGATTAGATTTTGGTTATAATTGGTCAACCGGAAGTACCCTCATTTGAAGATTTTCACAGTTTTTCTTGAAAAAACGATGTTAAACATCATTTTTTCACATTTAATGTTATTATAAATAATAAAGAATATTTTATTCTCTATACGATTTGAATGCATTTTATACTTCATATTAAATGGATATAGAGTTAAAAAATTATAAAGAAATTAAATATCATATATTAGCCAGCTATGCTATAATTCTGGAAACAGCTGCTATATTAAGAAAATTCTGATTGAAAGTGTCAGTGTCAAGTGCAGTTGACAGTATGTATGTGTTATAATTTTACTGGAAATATAGGATCTTTTGTTAGAAACTTTCTATATGGAATTTGTATAAAATACATACAACTGCCTTAAGGTAATGTACAAGAAATAGAATCTTTTGTAAGGAACTTTCTGTAGGTATCCTTTATACAAAATACATAGAACTGACGGAAGGTAATGTGCTGGCCACATCAGATTTTTTTATAAAGGTATAAGTTCACTGGAGGAGAAATGGCGCAAGTGCATTGATGTAGGGGGAGGTTAAATTGAAAAATAAAATCATCAAAAAAATCGTACGTCTTTTGTTTCATAGCTAGATAGATTACTTTTCTAGTGCCCCTCGTAGCTAGCACATTATCTTGCGCCATTTCATTTAAATAATAATAACAATAATAATAATAAACTTTATTGAGACACACTCAAAGGCGAGGTTCAGCCAAAGGCTGTTCTTCCACCTAACCCAGAATACAATATCAAATGTTTTTAAAAACAGCAAAGAATACATATATAATAATGACCAGACATGCGTAAATAACAATTCAAACGATTGTTAGAGTTTTTAAGGAATTTTAAATATCATTATATAATTTAGATGCTTGATACGAAAATGAACCTCTAAATTTCCATTTTTTAAAAGAAGGAACCACAAATAAATCCGTACCACGAAGATTATAATTACTTTCTTTAATCTGGAGCCAAACCAAGAGACTTGACAGTTGAACTATTATTTATCTTTGTGCCATTTAAGTTTACAGAAGGATGAAGGGACTGTGTTCTGGTGGAAATCGTAAGAAGCTTTGATTTCTCTGCATTTATAAGTAGGCCGTTGTTTGTAATCCATGTAGTTAGATTTTGTAAATCCATATTAAATTCACCAACCGCTTTCTCTCTTTCATTATACTTAAAAGTTTTTACTATGTTGGTATCATCACCATATGAATATACCGCACAGTTTTTTAGAACCGATGGCATGTCTGCCACAAAAATAATAAAAATATAATAAATACATAATAAACAAATGAGTATTCTAAATAAAACAATATTTGGGTTTAGTTATGTCAGATTCTTATTAACACGGTAAACGGCCAGTATGGTAGAGCGCACCAAACAGTTACATGACCCTCGACACCCAATGTTCGGCCAAGAACCACCTCGGTCACGTCTAAAATCTAGACACAGTTTCCTCTCTTCTGTGCATCCAATGACAGAGACCAAGACTGCAACAAAACGCTTAATGTGGGATGAGACATTAAAGCCAGAAGATAAAGCAATGGGTATCCTTCCGGATGAGAAACTACCACCAGGTAATGATCAGAAATGGCCCATTTGGAAATCGTTAAATCGCCTAGGAAGTCGAGTTGGAAAATGTGCAGTAAACATGTTCAACTGGGGGTACCAACCATTTACAAAATAGGTATTCTCGACTAGTGTGCGATATTGGTAAAGTTGTGCGCATGCAAATGGATGAGTACAAACGAACGAACTTTCTACCGACCAATAATATGCTTTCACTAGTATCATGTGATGTTATTATAATATGTTCGACTGTCACAATATTACTTTAGGTTAAGTGTTCGGGCCTCATAGCTCGCATTCATTTTAGTTTAATACAATATTTATTATATAAAAAAGAAACAAATGATGTAAATGGTGAGCAGAGGATTAAATTAAATGATTTTTTTTTAGTCCAATGCTAAATGAAGGAAATTTAGCAGCAATTTGAATTATTATAAATATAGCCAAAAATTGTGGGAGGAAATAACCAATATTATCAAATTCAATCCCCAATTTTTTAAAATTGAAAGCTGTAGCGAAAATTAAGTTTCATATTATGTATTTAATTTACGTAAATTCAAGAACCATTCGGCTATTTCTAATATAAGGTTTAGTTGATTCAACGCTTCTACTTTAGCCATATGCATAACCTATAATGCATAATAATGAATGTATTAAAGTCATAGATATAAAACAATATAATTACCTCCTGCACACCTTTTCTAACTTTAATTTTATAATAATAATTTATATTAGCACACATAACTCCTGGTATAACACATGCGATATTTCCTTCGAATGGTTTCGACCCACTTTATGTTAGCGCATGCGACATTTTCATACCTTCCCACTTTTTTCGTACTCAAGAATACCATAGGGAAGTTCGTATGCGCCAAAAGTATAAAAGCGCATACGATAAATTTTGAGAATCAAGCCCCAGAACCCACTTTATGTTATTGGATAGAAGAGAAGATCTGGCTAAGCTAACACCAGCTGCTATAAACTGTGCAATTTTTTGGATGAATACTATTTAGATAGGCCACTTCTCTGCCAGTTTTTTCGGACTTGTTTTCTCTGGCATGAAGGAGAGAATCTTCGGAGAAGATGCATCCTCTCCGTCCTAGTTAATGCCGGGCGATGCATAAGGCCTATTTCCATAATTTCCAAATTTGACTATTTATATGGTTATAACAACAAGCTCAACTAACTCACTCAATGTGGTCCGGATGAGGTATTTCGCTACGGAAAATCGGTCACTTCAGTATCTAAGGAGTGAGAAATATTTGTTGTAATGTTTTATATATTTATTATGCATTAATTGTTAGATTTTTTTGAAAAAAATTTCATTACATCGTTGATAAACACATTTTTTAAACATTTCTAGAAATTTCTATTTTAGAAAAGTTGTTGAGTTTTTTCTGCGTTCCAATGAGTCGTATGGAGGGTCCATATGTTACATTTTATAATTGACCATTTCTAGCCCTGGAGAAGACTGTAGTTACAGTCGAAACGTAGGCTGCGTGTCTTATTATTTTCCGTTTTTCCAATATGTATTACATTCAGTATCTCGCAAATATTTAAATCAATACAATTATGGAAGTAAAACTGTGAATAAAAATGATCATATCGCCGTATTTTTTATTAGAAAGATATGCAATCAGATATTTAATGCAAATATGTATGTGTAATAAAATTTTGATCTCAAAAATATTTTGCACACCATTTTATATCTACATACATAATTAAGTATTTAAACTCCTTCGCCGATATGATCTGTGATGACTATAATCGAGACAATAAATTTTAATTAATGGGTTCTTCATATTAAGAACATAATAAATGTTTAATTTTATAATCCCGCCATAATAATATTAATAAGAGATGGAGCTGTAAAGAGAGAATTGCAAAAAATATGTAACGAATTTTATTACTTGTTTGGCAACATTGTAGCAATGTTTCTTCAGGTGTCCGCAGCTTTAATCCTTTTTACTTATTTAATGATATTGAAATATTATTTATTGCAGACATTAATATTCCCTTGCACAAATATTTACGCATAAAATTGTAAATTATGGGGTAATAATCGATTTCATAAAGAGTTATAAATTACTCTTATAAAATTGAGTTTTATATTTTAATAGAAAAAGCAATGTCGCTGAACAATTCTTCATTTATTTAACAAGAATAATGAGCAAATAATAGCATTCGATTTTTTTTATTCCTGACTACAACATTTACAGTAAACTGTTTTGTAAATTATTGACACTTAAATATATTGTTTATATTACTTATTTTCAATTTGTAAACATGATAATGTGGCATAATAACATACTTGCAAACAAACATTTAATGGTGACATTAGAAGCTGAAGTTTATTATATCTATAAACTTCAAAAATTATTCATTTCTTCACGAATATATTTAATTTATACCTTTGTATCCCACGCAAACTACTGTTAAACATTCTTTAAAATCAAAACCTTTTAAATCCACTTTAGTACAATTTTCAGAATACCAAAAATACGAAAAAAAAACTGTTTAGAATCTATGGAGTCTCGCGGCCGCGTGCCTAAGTGTCTGGTCGCGAATCCGGGGAACCGGGTTCGATCCTGACCGACGCAAAAAAGAAATATTTTAAATTTTTAAATTGTACAAAAGTGACCTCTGTGGTGCACTCTCCACGCCAGCAATGAGTGCCCGAGAGGAGCTGGTAAATGCCCCCACAATACAAATATGTCATCATCATTTCCAAAATCTGTATACAAAACAGATTGACACACCCAACAACGGGTAATTGTAATATTTTTCTTTGTAATCATTAGGTCCTTCGACGTGGGTCAATAAAGTTATTTTATTATTATTATTATTATTATTATTATTATTATTATTATTATTATTATTATTATTATGAAATATTTATTTTATTTATAATAAAAATATAATATATTTATTTGTTAAGAGATACAAAAACTGCATACAAATAGATTGGTAAACTTCATTATTTACGAAATAAATTGTGAAAAATTTTCAGCCATCGGGATTCGAACCCGAGACACCTACCTTACCGGGATAGTGCTCTACCAACTAAGTTATTGGCTGCTCTCCTCTCGATGGCTGAACAATCTTTCACTTTTAAAGTAGTATAACTATAATGTCTAGTGACCTGTGTATTTTTTTCTCAGATAACAAAACACCATTAAAATGGTCTCCTAATAATGCAGCTTTTGTCTAATTTAACCGACTTCGTATCTCTTATAGCTCTCGAGATCCCTATGTTGGAAAAGTTATCCTGGACATTCTGTGTAGAAGTTCACCACCTCTCAAAAAGTCGATGTACGCGTTAATTCAAAAAATCCCAATTACGGGGTAGGGGAGACCGGTGTCAATTGTTACAAAATTTAAATTTTTATTTTTCACGAGTTAACGTTACATTTCGAAATTTTTAAATTACCTATATGAGAACCTACCCACCTTAGTGAATAATATTTTCAATTTTAAACTTTTGAAAATGTGACAAATATAAAAGTATAAGGATTTTTAGTCAGGAATTACAATTGGGAGTTACAATTACAAACAGGAGTTAAAATTGACACCTAACTGGTGTCAATAGTAACATGGCCAGTGTCAATTGTAACAAATTTTAACAGTGATGTAATAAGATAAAATAACAGTTAAAAGAAGAAATTATTGAAAAAATAAACATTTATTTATTACCTCAGAAAATACAAAATTCAGATGACAACTAAAAGCAAACAAAATATATATTCTGTTGGTGATATGGACCATTTTGACCAATGCCTTTAGTCGCTAACGAAATTGCAGTTTAAGTAAACATAAAATAGGTCTTTCTTCGTACAATTTAACTTGCCCGGTGTCCAGATTTTACATTTTCGCCACTGCAACCAATCTCCTGTGCTCAGAAAATATGGGCTAATACATATCAGAGAGTTTCTTCATCGGAGCCATCTGAAGAGTAATCTGCGACTGTTACTTTCGGAAGTGTTTTTCGTTTTTTTGCTCTTCTTCCTTTATGTTTTCGATAGCAGTGGTTTTTTCTTGTAATTTTTATCATGATGAATACTATATTTAATTATTAAACACGTTACAATCGACACCGTGGCATGTGTTACAAATGACACCGCTTCACTTATAAAGATATTTGCTTTTTTGTATTTATTAGGTAATAAATCGAAATGTTTTTTAATGAAAAATAAAAGCAGATATAACTCACAAACTGATCCTTAACTTGAAATATTTCCGAAAAGAGCACTTATAGTGTTAATGTGTGTCACTACCTGTATTTAGTTTTTTGTCGATTTATAGATATTCGTCAGAAACAGACGCCGTATTTGCGCGTATGTACTTACACTAAATACCAAAGAGCTATGACTCTTTCTGCTTTACTCTGCAAGCTCGTTTTAATCTATTTCGAAAAGATGGCCCTGTTACCTACCCTTGTTACAATTGACACCGGTCTCCCCTATCACAAACTATCGGATTAACGTAAACTTCGCATACTTCGTAGATTTCACATATTTAACCTAACAAAAATAATTTATGGTTATACATTTGTTATCAAAACCTAATCAGCTCTTTCTACTAATGTTAAATAAAATGAAGCAGCTGTATGAATGATACTGGCAGTTGTTGAAACTAAGAGAAAAAGCAATTAAATATTTTCTATTTTGTATAAGATGTGCATCTTTCCATCAACATCAACGCATTGCATTCTTGTGGACTTATTAATGAGTGCGTACAAATTCAGTTGGGTTGACGTCGGTCGCAGGCTGCTAGACATACATTAACATGTAAAGCAGCGAAGCGTTACATGTAGCGTAATCACGGCTGCACGACGCACGTCGCGACGCCCATGTGTAGGTGGCCGCGCAATTAGTACGACGCGTGCGTCACACTCATCGCACAACAAGATTTAGGACACTTGCAGTTAAACAGAAAATACATTTTACATTCTGTCAATACAATACAATTTTATATGAAACATTTTTCTCAATTTCTAATAGTTCAGAAATTATTTGAAAATTAAATATTGATCAAAATTGCCACAACATTTTACATAGTACAATTATTTGATTTATTTTGAAAAACAAAAGCACATAAGATGACCTCTCAAAGATAAACAAAAAGTCTCATTTAATGGAAATCGTAACTCGCGTATTCAAGATTTATTTATTTATTTCGTATCAAAAACATAACATATAATATTTATCCATGCTCCTGTGCTTGTAAGATTAGCCGATTCATCAGGACCGTAACTAGGGTGGGGCGAGCGGGGCTCTTGCCCCGGGCGCGGCTGTTATAGGGCGCAGAAATAAGTTCTTCATTTGATAATTCTCAGAAAAATTCTTAAAGATAAGCCAAGCACATACTTATTGCACACGTTGCGAATTAATACCTACTGTATTTCTGTGCAGTGGCGGCGTCAGGATGTAAATGTAAGGTGGGCACAAGGCAAAATCAAAAAACGAGTTGGCATCAGGGGGGGGGTCGTATTAGGTTATGCAAAACCATTATTATAATTATATTTTAACTGACATCCATATTTTGTAATCAACATTAATATGTCTAAAAACAAGTAATAAATATTAACTGAGTAAAATACAATACGTATTTAATTTTATCGTAAATTATAATATTTGCGATTGTCTGATTTAATTTTTTTATCAATTCATAACTTATGGTGGGAGGGGGGTAGTTACCTCCATTACCCCACGTCCCTTGCATTCGCGCCAGGTGAGTACCCGTTTATTTTAATAATAAAGATACGTATATAATATTTTTTCATATACACACATGAGACGAAACAAAGATACTTGTATCCATATTCGAATAATTACATATACCGAGTGTTTACTTTTTTATGAATTGCAGGAAATACTGCGGTGAAATTTTCATAGAGCTATAATTTTTGCCCTATTAATTTTAGAACAAAAGTATAAATACAAATAATGTTCAGAATTAAAAATAAAATTTTATTCACAAATATTTCATATACCAAGATTATTATTAATATGTTGCTAATGGGTGGGCACTTGGGTAGGCACAAGTCTTTTTCAGGTGGGCACGTGCCTACCCTGGCCCCCCCTTAGCGCCGCCACTGTTTCTGTGCACTGTGACTTTTAAAGTTCGCGCGCAAGGCACCCCAGCGCGTGGCAGTCCAGTCAGTGAATGTATCTTCAAAAGAACACAGACATTGAATCCCAGGACTAAATATCGGGCTTGCTTTTGTTTTTGTGCGAGTAGAGATTTTTCCATCGCTTAGATGAAAAAATTACAAGTTTGGATTGTATTATGATGATTTATTTTACCTTGTAGAACCCTTATCTCAGTTTTTTCATACTTCTCAGACAAGTATCTTTAAAGATCAATCTGCCAATCACATTTGCCCATTTGACAGGCAAATCTGAGATAGACACTCGGCGATCTTCTATAATAAGTGCCCGTAGAGCACGGTCGTTATCCCTTTTCGCAATCATCGAAAAACGCCCAGTTTTAACGTTTGTCTCAATATTTCCGGTATTTTTAAACTGCAAAATTAAGTTTCTCGTCGTTCCTGACGAATTTTTTTTTACAATTTTTTGCCCAGAAAGTCCTGTTTATGCTCAATAATAATATAATTTCGTATATTAAAGGATAAAAACATTCCGCGAACCTATTTTTTTAACAATCGTACTGCATTGACATGTTAACAATAAGTGTTAATTGGTTTCTTAATGCAAAATCAATAATATATTAAAAAAAAAACGCATCTATGTGTTGATCAAGATATAAACACTTTATTCTAATTCTGCGTTCCAGTTATGGTCCAATTGATATGCGTCGGACATAATGTCTTTATTTTGTTTTTTATAATAAATTGAAATATACATTAAATACTGTTAATTAATACTAAAACTATATAGTCCATTCGCCGAGACGAGAGAATATAAAAGGAATTTGCGAAAAAATGACGAATATAAAGAAAAAGAAAAGGAAAGTAGAAAAAGAAAATTTCAGGATATTGAATATAAAGAAAATGTATGTATTGTACATAATTTATATTAAAATATCCCATAGATTTTGCAAATATATGTGAGAATAATTTTGTAGTGAGACATGAATATATGTATTTGTATTTAAAAATATTTTTCGTTTTATGCGTACAACCAGGTAAAATATCTGGCGAGAGGTTGCTGGCTACATCAGATTTTTTATTTAAGTAAAACCTGTCAATTTAACAAGTAGTAGTCCCTGTTCCCTACTTTTTGTAAGTTAAACAAGTTTGATTGCTCAAATTTTTCATCCTGAAAGAAAAAATATCTTATTTAACGGAGAGTTCACATTGAATAATTGTGTCCTGCATTTGCTGACAACCTATTTTTCAGTGCCTGACAAAATTAAATATACAAATACATTCATTAGTAGTTGCTCTTAATTACTGTTACTTAATTTTCGCGCACTTAAAGCTCATCTATTAGATACTTTTTCAAATGTAACCTAACTAAAATAATGCTCGCTTTTGTTCTATTTATATTTGCAAATATATTTCTAGACTCTTCATAATTTATATCTGTCACAATTCTTTAAATTCCTTTCGATGTTAATTAATTTATATTCAGAAGAAGAACTATACAATTTTTAAATGATAACGACAGAAACTTTTTAATGAGAATTCCTTACAAGATTCTATATCAGGTGACCTATAATTTATATTGAAAAACGGAAATTTGTTTGAAGAAATATAGAAATGAAAACTCTACTGTATAGCAAACAAATAATAAAATCAGGTAGGCAATAAAAAATACTCTTATCATGTTATATAATTTTTCTGTCATGAGAAATTATGTTGCGGAAGTTAAGTAATAACCTTTGACTACAATTTACCGCTGGTGTAAAGAATTTGAATGAAAAATAAGTGCACCAAAATGTAGCTGTATGTTCTCTTACAGTTTAGAAAATAATTAAAGAAGACAATATAGCCACTTATTTGGTAATATAGCATCAATTACAGTTGTCATTTGTTTTGTGCCACATCGGCTTTATGACTTCCAAAAGGCGGAACGAAAAAAAATGTACCAAGAAACTTGAATACTATTAATTTTTTCACAAATGGTAATGAAAATCTAATATCTATATATATATATATATATATATATATATATATATATATATATATATATATATGTTTTGTTAATAAATTACGAAAAAACATTTTCTTTGACGTCATTATTTTGAACTGGAGAAAGGAAATCATATTTAAGAATGTAATCTGTAAATGGCGTACGAGTTTTAATTTGGATTTCACATTAGTTCATTTTTTATTATATATTATATTATATTTTATTTTATTATTTAAAAATTGCGTGGTTTCTCTTATTTTTATTACGTATTTCGATTTCGATTTTTGACGGAATTTAACTTAGTTTATACTCGTATAAGATTAAAATGACAAACTCAAATATTAACCTCCAACCTATTGTCCAAACTTCAAACATGTGACCTGTTATGTTTAAATTACCCGCACATGCCGTTGCTATGGGGCGTACTGATGCTACTCTTTACGGCCATTCATTGGTGCGGCGCAATTCTACGTCATACATGGCGGTAATTTAAATATTCAAATTTCATTAATTTTTTTGATCAATTAATGAAAATTATGTCAAAAGAAAAAATATGGGTAACAAGTTTTTGTCGTCTTCAAAAATAAAAAATCTGATGTGGCCAGCACATTACCTTCCGTTAGTTCTATATATTTTGTATAAATAACATACATACATACATAAGATTATATTTCTTGTACATCACCTTAAGGCAGTTGTATGTATTTTATACAAATTCCATACAAAAAGTTTCTAGAAAAAGATCCTATATTTCCAGTAAAATTATAACACATACATACTGTCAACTGCACTTGACACTGACACCTTTCAATCAGAATTTTCTTAATATAGCAGCTGTTTCCAGAGTTATAGCATAGCTGGCTAATGTATGATATTTAATTTAATTATAATGTTTTAACTCTATATACATTTAATATGAAGTATAAAATGCATTCAAATCGTATAGAGAATAAAATATTCTTTATTATTTACAATAACATTAAATGTAAAAAAATGATATTTACCATCTTTTTTCAATAAAAACTGTTAAGATCTTTAAATAACACACAAACTCACACACACACGCACGCACGCACGCCCGTACGCAGGCACGCACGCACGCACGCACACACACACACACACACACACACACACACACACACAGACACACACACACACACACTTACAGGCATCATCGTAAAAATAGTAAAATCGTATTCTAGGGACCCTAAAGCGTGCTTATTTATCAAAAACTCCCCACCAAATTTTTTGACCAAAAACAATTCCTTCCTTACCTAAAGGTGATGGAAGGTAAAAATGGTACGCAAGTAGCCCATATTGTGTCTGGTGCGTTTTGGACGTACTTATACGCCAGTAGAGTCTCGTATGGATTCATAAAGATAAGGAAACATCAATAATAACCAAGAATCAACAGCCGAGGAAAAAATAATATAGGCATTACCTACTATTCTTTAGATCTTTAGAAGTACGGGACTAGTAAATTCAATTAACTTGGATTTGCCTTATGTGCTCAGTGGAGTTATAGAAATAGTAATCATGATAATGCCTTTCCACAGATTTTGACAAAAAAAGTAATAGAACATGCATCACACTTACCTGATTTGCTAATGTACGAATTTGTAAACTTAGCAAATGAAGATTGGTTGTGAGCTTTAAGAGGAGGAATTAAAGAAAAGTGAAGTGTATTACTCTAAAATATATGAACCATCTGTTTAATTCCCTTGCCAAAAATGCAACAATACAAGAATACGGGCAAAGAAGAAAAAGAAGAAGAAGATTTTATTACATAATGAAGCACCATGTCAGGCATATTTTTAACCACACTTATCCGTGATATTATATAATTTAGTTCCAGTTATGTCCGTATTCCGTATAATTTCCAGGTAATGCCGATTATTGAAGGCCTTTTACGATAAAGTAAAAGGCGCTTAGTTACAAGAAAAATGAAGTTTTCACGGAAACGGTGTCCACGTGTTCGTTTGCAATTTTGCATGTGTCGTGTATAATTTGTCAGCATCAGATACATGCTAACGAGAGTAGAAGAACGCCGCAGCGCAGTGCAGCGGTATATGCACGTATAAGACCCGCAGCGAAACAACTCAATTTTATTTGAGATCATCTGTTAGTATACCACGGGCAAGGATAAACAGTTCATTAAATATCCATGATGTGTAGCACAGATACGGGCTTATCGTTCTCACTCGCTTATTGCTTTGTATTTTACATATTTAAGCATAAATTATGGTAGCGGCATAACACTATCTGATGATGCAAATACGACTGTAATTTATTAGAAAGGTGGCAAGACGTCGTGAAATATGCGCTTTTTATTTTCTTATGAATAAAACACTTAAGTTTACTTTTACTAATTTTATATTCATACTATTCATTACGTATTTATGTATATCATTTTACAATTTATGTTTTAATGTATAAAATTTCACATTTTGTCAAAACAAAACACGATACAGTATCACTATTTTAAGAAAGAGAATAACTTATCGTGTGGATAATAGTAAATTGGACGACCACTACTTTATTGAGGAGGAACACACACACTTTCACACTTGAATATTGATGAATACTTTTATTATGGACACGGCCATCCTTTGGATACAACTTATTATTAAAGATTAACTAAACATAACAAAACAAATTTACTAAACTATTACATCGTAACTCTGCGCTGTTAGCGTTTAGCAAACTCTCACTAAAAACCGACTACATGTCTTCATGACATGATGAACTAATACCGACCAACTAAAAACTAAAACGTTATCAATCTTCGTGAAAGGATGTCTGAGGTGGTGCTGAGTGCAGGGTGTAAAGATATAAAGCAACCATAACCAAATTTCAACCCTGCACGTAGGCTTGCAATAACTTAGAGACTTAATTCTCAAAAATTTAAATATCTAGACCGCTGATATCTAGACTATTAGACTAAATATATTTGTTTGTTACGTTGGTACACATGTTCCCAACATATATTGACTACGTTCTACGTTTATCTCGACGTTTGAAACTGCTTGAATTTAGTAAATCCCTTTTCAATCTTCGAAATAAACAATCGCGATGAATATTTGAAGTCGCTTGAAAATGTCAAGTCAAGCCTATAAAATAACAGGCTTGGACTTACGAAGCGGCTTGACTTCTGTCGAAATAAACAGTGAAGCTTCAAATAATGTAACTACGCATGCGCACATCCGCAAAATATTGCAGTGTTACTAAATTCATGTTTGCATTTTACTTCATTTTATAAAAGTCGCGACATAAAACAGTAAAATTGTCTAAAAGCGAAATAATTGGAGTGATGAAGAAATAAATGTTTTTTAATGTATCTGAAAAAGAAGACAAATAACAACATGAGTATGAATGTAGATAAATCCAATGTGTTAGTATTTGAAATGAGTAAATTGGTGACTGTGTTGGTGGATGGAGAGAAACTGGAGCATATGAATGAGTTTGTATATTTGGGTAGCATGATGCCAAAGGATGGTCGATTTGATAGAGAAATTGAAAGGAGAGTGAGTGCGAGGTGTAAGGCAATGGGAGCCCTGGGTACGTTTGCTCAAAACGTAAACGTATCTAGAGAAGCTCGGTTGTGTATAATGCAGTGCTAGTGCCTGCATTGATGTATGGAAACGAATGTTGGGCATGGACGGGAAAGTATAAAAAGAGAGTGACTGCCGTGGAAATGAGGTATTTACGTGGTGTATGTAGATATGTAAGACGAGATCGCGTGAGGAATAATTTGGTGTATGAAGAATGTATGGTTAGGAAGAATGTTGTTAAGAGAGTAAGAATGAGCCAGTTAGTGTTTCACAAAAATCAATATATACTCTTGGTAGATTAAGATGAATGTATATTTTATTTGATTTTTTAAATCAAGGAAAGAAAGAAAAGAATGCTAGCCGGCGGGATTTGAACCCACGATCTTAACATTTGTACTGTTATGTATTACCAACTACACCACGGCTGGGCTACAAATCTGCCAGTCTATACAATCTTTTCTTATGTTATATTCTCATAGACTGTGTATGAGACCCGCATCACATGTTAGGTGTGGGGTATATCTAAACTACCACTACGTTTAAACACCTGTGAATTGTCAAACATTCGCACAACCTTATCAGGAATGTATTGCGATTAGTAGATTAAGATGAATGTATATTTTATTTGATTTTTTAAAGCCGTGGTGTAGTTGGTAACACATAACAGTACAAATGTTAAGATCGTGGGTTCAAATCCCGCCGGCTAGCATTCTTTTCTTTCTTTCCTTGATTTAAAAAATCAAATAAAATATACATTCATCTTAATCTAGTAATCGCAATACATTCCTGATAAGGTTGTGCGAATGTTTGACAATTCACAGGTGTTTAAACGTAATGGTAGTTTAGATATACATCACACCTAACATGTGATGCGGGTCTCATACACAGTCTATGAGAATATAACATAAGAAAAGATTGTATAGACTGGCAGATTTGTAGCCCAGCCGTGGTGTAGTTGGTAACACATAACAGTACAAATGTTAAGATCATGGGTTCAAATCCCGCCGGCTAGCATATACTCTTGATCTTGTCTTGATCTTGTCTTGAAATCATGACAAGACCAAGACAAGAAATATTTTTATTTCCCAAGACAAGAAAGTATAATCAAGAATCAAGATTTCTTGACAATTAATATTGCAAATCTGCATTTGTATGTTTTATGTGTCTAGATCCTCTTAACACTCAACTTAAACACTATTATTCAGAAAATTTCGAAACCATGTATTTCTACCTTATTCCAATATGAAAAGAGGAAAGACGCCATTAGATTTTAGTGCAAATGTACTGTGAAGACGCGGGTAACACGGTTTCAAACATTTATCATCGTGTTAGCCGTGGTGTCACAGGGCACACTTCTATTTCATATTTATATTTTGTAAACATGTAGTAGCCTATATGCTTATGTTTGTATTTTGTATATGTTTATATATTTATACAATGGCCCTGGAGTATCCAGGGGCATTTGGTCATTGCTATTTATTTTCATATGTTAGTTGTTACTTGTACGTTGACTCAAGAAGTCGCAAATAAATTTTGTTCCCAAAATAATTGATCTTTAATCCTTCTTTGTTGATTACCTTTGACTATTTACAGAGAACAAGAGTTTTGTAAAGTGTGGTAGAAGTTCTAGTATATGTTATCATTTTACCTCTAGTTTCACATTGGTGATGAATAATCCATTCGTTACAGGAACTATTAAATTAAAAGAGAGAGAGAGAGAGATATTAATAAAAGTTTATTAGGTTTGCACTGTGACCAATCAAAGGGCAGAGTTTATATCCCTATCTAAACCAACGCTATTTCCTTAAGTGAAATGAAGTATGATTAAAATTAAACGACGAAAGGTATTGTGCTGTGCTGGCCACATCAAATTTTTATTATATTTAAGAGGGAGAAATATTATTTTGAGATAAAACCAATTCCGAATCTAATTTATTTTTCTTTGAGCACTCATTGTTTTAAATAAAAAGAACGGAATATCGAAATAACACAAAAAAATAACCAATAACCAACAACTGTAATACAATGCATGCGCAACTAACATCAAAGTAACATTATTTGATTATTTAACTAAAAAGGGCAAGGGCAGACGCAGACGCCAACGCTACACTTGAGCGTTTGGATTGGATAAAGAGATAGAAAAAGGGGATTCCCCTAAAATATCAAGAAACAAGAAATTTCAAGAATTCTTGAAACAAGACAAGAAATACGTCGCCAAGAATTGAGCAAAACAAGACATTTTTATTTTCTTGTCTTGAAAATCAAGCCAAGACAAAAAATGATCATCAAGACAAGATTTCTTGTCTTGATCAAACACTAGAGCCAGTTGAGATGTTTTGGTCATGTAGAGAGAATGAAGAGTGAACGGCTTGTAAAGCATATATATCTTGGTGAAATTGAGGGTGTTCGATTGCGTGGCCGTCCAGTGTGCAAGGGGATGGTTGTGATTGATAAGGTGCTAAAAGAGAGAAAGTTTCGGAGTGGGAAGAGACGAAGAGCGTGTATGAGTGCGATTATGAATGTGGCCGAGGCGAAAGAATTGGGCTTAGACAGGAATGTGTGGCGAAGGATGATTGTTTTGTAACTATTATTGGTTGCGGTATTTCGGTACCGAAAATCGGTCACTTTAATATGTTAAGAGTGAGGAATATTCGGTGTATGATGTCAGGTTAGTAAGAATGTTGTTGAAAGAGAGAGTGATTATTTTTGTGGTTGATGTTGTTATTATTATTGTTTCAGGTTTGTGCTAACCCACTAAGTGGGAAATGCCTGATTTTATGTATGTATATATGTATGTATGTAATAAATGCGAGTGTTAAAATAAATCATCCTTATTATTTATTTAGATTAATTCTTGATACTTACAACATATTACAGTATTGCGGCGTATTATAGTTTAATTTTATAAGCAGTGGGAATATAAAGTATGTTGTTCAGAGATACTAGTAATAATATTAGATCGTAGTAAATAAAATCATCCCACATACTTGGATGTTGTAGTCTGTAGTGTATAGTATTGGAATATTTGTGTACCACTTGGACGTAGAACAATTTTATTTATAGTTTAGAATATATTTCTGGCAGGACATTGAATTTTACAAGTGGTACTAATTGATAGAAGAATTTAAAATAGGACTAGTTCTTCGAAAACATCTACAAAAATAAATACGAATGTATATTTAAATTGACATCAACATTTCCTGAAAAAAAATCAAGAAAAATGTGAATAATAAAATAATGTTATTTCCATAAATAATTCTAAGCAGATATTTGCATCTACAAATTAGATATTTCTCGGAGATCAAATTTAAAGTTTGTCGGCAAATTTTAACAGTTGATAAAACTAGGAATACGATTAATAATAATAATTACTTCCCTTGTTTCAGGGTATTAAACCTTCTGTACATAAACAAAAGTAGGCTGTATCTGTACGGTAATATTATTATCATACTGACATGTCAACAGTTAATATATACAGATAACATTAGCGTATCGTTATTAACATGGTTTACTTTATTCTAAAATAGTAAACATGAGGAATAAAGCACATAATTTGAATATTTATCATATTGACATACATATTAGGTCAAAATAACTTCCTTGTACATAGTAAAGGAAGTATTGTATTCGCGAAAAATTTCGGTTTTCAGATTTCAACGAAAATATCCATTTTGACCATCCCTGAATCTATTTTGACTAATTTCGTCGTGACGTCTGTACGTATGTAACTCAAACAGGTTACGCCGTAGAAAGTTGAAATTTTGTATTTAGGACTGCTATAACATCTAGTTGTGCACCCCCCTTTTTGGTCATTACACTATTTTAAAATATAATCCAAAACTTTTCAAATTTGGTATAATAATTATTTGTATATCAAAACCGCGAAATCACTCTTTAGCGTACCGAGAGAAACATTATCACCGAGGCCGCTTGCGGCCGAGGCAAGACAATTTCGAGGGCGCTAAAGGATTTCGAGAATAAGGTGTACACAATATTTTTTGTGCAACCGTAAAAAATATGTAATAACAAATTTTATTAATTTTCAACAGTTTCATTGTAAATAGAAAGTTAGCTTTCAAGGTGGCTATGGGATTAACATTTGATAGACAAAACCATGCAATTCTCAAGTGTCAAAGTGATTGTTATCATGGTAGCCGTTACCATAACAACGGTCGCGAAATCCAATTTCTTGGCCTGTATTGCGGCTGCGAAATGCTTATTGCGCGTCCGGTTGCACAAAAAAGACTTTTATGTCAATGGGAATAACATAGCAGATTTTGGTTAAAATAGGCTAACCGGAAGTGATATATTACCTGAAGTTATTAACAGTTTTTCTTGAATAAAATGGTTTTAGTTTAATTTTATAAATAAATGCTTCAATTAATACTTTTAGATAATTAAATTCTGCGTCTAGCACATCCAATATTATTAAATTAGCCCTTTGTATAGAGCTTGCTATAAGGACAAAAAAGTATAAAAAAAAATAATGTTACGTCAAATACCTGCAATTTTATAATTGGGTCTATACGAGTATTTCATGTTGGTCTTGCGTACAAGGAATTCGTGTAGTGTCCACATTAAACTTTTTTTATAAAAATATTTGACAATTTCCATTAAGGGAAATTTTTGGTAGAATTATTAGGTTGGTGACAGTGATTTGTACTTTTTACTCTGCCCTTTTCTTAGATATTTGGTGTATTTATTGCAGTCATTCCAATCTCAAATAACAAAGTATCACCAAAAATCGATTAAGAATGAAACTCCTTCTAACATCAATATGCGTTCTGGAATGTGATATTCTATTTCCGAAACAGAGAAACATATGATGCGATAAAATAAAATGGAACTGGCAAAAATTATTGTGTTGGCTACAACAAATATTTTAATTTCATACCCTGTTATTTCAAAATTTAAGAACTGTTGAATATGAAATTAATTCTAAAAGTTTTATGACGCAGTTTTAAATAATAACAATGTTTTACAGTGTAAATAAATGCTATAGGTTTATCAAAAAATTTCACATTTCATATCCACTTTGCAATAAAACATGCTCAGTATTATAATATCTACACTTTTTAATTTAGTTTCAGTCGTCAAGTTTCATTAAATATTTTCTCTGTTGTAGAAATTAATTGCAAACGACAAGCTTAAGCTTACTTAAATATACGAAATAGCAGAGTTTCGATGTTGTTACCCAAAACTTACATCGTTTTTAACGCGTTAATACTCGTTTCTGAAATATCCGGTTTATAATGGCTTCCTTTACGACCGCACTCAAGCCACATAAAATTTGCCTCCAGAAATTAATTTTTAATAATACTACTCCTTCTTATGTTTATGGCTGTAATCTATTACGAGAGATTAAAATCTTCAACTTAGGTGGCAAAGATACACGCAAAAGATTTTCTTATGATCATCACTGAACACAAAATTTCAAATTATTAAATAATATGTTGTTAAATTTATTATAGATTATAGTTCGATTGTCAATGGAAACCAATCTCATTCATTTACTTTCATACTTACTCAAGAAATTTCTGTCTAGTGTGTCATCATAGTGTTTTGATTTACTTTTGTTGATTCGGTATTTTATTCGACGACAAAAAAGCAATGGCAGAAGGCTCGAAAGTAGTAAGAATTTGGAATAGAATAAATTTGTGACGTAGATATTAAGGGTATTAAAAGCACGAATATTTTTTTAAGCTTTGATGGTCCCTCCCTATCATACATTTTAAGATCTACTTTTTATATAAACTAGCTGCACTCGTTGCAAATATTTGAAACAAATAATATTATTAGTAATGTTATTATGTTACCCCTGGGATGTACTCTCCATCCCAGGAATGAGTACCCGTGCGGTGACGCTTTGTAACGCCCGCACGGTATGAATAAGTAATCATCATTACCAGTATCTGCAAAGCAGATTGACACACCCAGCAATGGGTAATATGCCGTGATGATATATTTATATTTTATTTATTTTAGTTGTTAAATTATTAACTTTTGTATTTTCTTGATAGGATTTTTTTTGGATAAAAGCTTCAAGCATTGTTTTAATTGTTAGAAATATAATCAGATGACGATTCGGCTCATGGTTATGGCCATTTTCAAAGTCAACATATTAAATTACATTAAATAAAATTTAAATTAGTTACGTTGGAGATTATTTTTTTTTTTGTTTTATTACACTCATTCGCTGTTAATTCCTTAACTTCTGTCAGTCTTTATCTCTCCAAAAAGGAAACTAGTTTTGAAAACACATAACTGCCACAGTTGTGAGCGGCAAAACGCTGAACTAAAATAACATTGCAAGCCTATGCACGATATAAAATTATCTACGAATAAAAAAACCTGGACCAAATTCACTTATAAATTTTAAATAATACTAAAGTATTTCTGTTTCCCCAGGATATAAAGGTAAAACTCTGGCTGAAATTGCATTCTAAATAAGATAAAGTGGTCTTGAAAAATCTTGTTTAGAACAGTTTTTAGTTATACAAAAGCATCATTTTATCGCGCCCTTAAAATTAACCACATAAATGATTTTGAAATAAAACAATTTCTTTTATAATGTAAGCAATTCAAATTTGACTTAATGTAATGTAACATTGATGACATTGAAAATGACCATTACCAAGTGCCGAAACGTCGTCTAATTTTATTTCCAACAACAAACAATTAAAACAACGCTTGAAGCTTTTGTCCAATAAAATTCCTATCAAGTAAACTTCACAACTTCAGAAACTTTTCATTTCTGTATTTTCAGTGTTTGGTACTTTTCTGTCTTCTACACCAGTGGTTTTTTAAAACTACCTCACTTCTCACTTCTGCTTTGTTAAATACATGGGAAGAATTCTAGTTAATTATTTAACACAACACACAGTTAATAATACTGAAACAGGATGAATTTTATTGTTAATTTAAGGGTGAATTGCCGAGTGCTTTCGAATACTCCCGAATCCCGGTCATTAGGCGCCGTTCTTGGTCGCTCTCGAAACCAATGCCAATAGGGGATTACGCCTCAATCGAATTAAAAGAAATTAGTAAAAAATAACGAAAGTAGATGCTTAATAATGAAAATTAATAAAGATATAAAATGATATAATTGAAATACTTCGGAATTAAGGGGGTTTTTGTTTTAGTAGCTCGTCACTCATGTATGCATTATTATATATTATTTTGATTGGCGACTCAAGGACCACCTATAAATATATAACGAATACCGAGTTAGGGGGTGGAGTCTACTACCAATGGAAGTAGACAAATTCAAATAGCGGACACGTGGCTACCAGTCCAGTACTGCAATTCTCAAACAGTTTTTATTTGAATATAAATTTCTTGCATTAAACTTAATAAAATTGATACACTTGCAATTATAAAGCATGTAGACTTGTACAGTGTTACAATATTAATTTGTTTTTTTTATAAATATAATTTAAAAATAGCTTACATTTCAAGAACATTTTAGATCCACGAAGAAAACAGTTTTATATAAAATATTATATTCGTGACGTCACATTTATATTTTTAAACTTCGGGGGACCATAACTCGCTTATTAATAGGAATTTTTCACCGGATTTTCACCAGTAGTCTTAGTTTTACTTACACTTTCTGATGAAATTATAAAAAAAAGGTGGAATCCTCTATTCTTTTCTTATGTAAACTTTGAAAATTAATTATAAAAAATCTGATGTGGACACCACACGACTTCCTTGTACACAAGACCAATATGAAGTATAGATCCAAGTATAAAATTGCACGTATTTGACGTAATTTGAAATTAGCATCTATTTTTACCTTCCGTCACCTTTAGGTAAGGAAGGTATTGTCTTTGGTCAAAAAATTCGGTGGTGAGTTTTTGATGAATAAGCACGTTTTAGGGTCCCTAGAATACGATTTTACTATTTTTACGATGATGTCTGTATGTGTGTGTGTGTGTGTATGTATGTATGTGTGTCTGTGTGTGTGTGTGTGTAACAAAATTTTCGTCTACGATAACTTCCATACTACAATTCTAAAAATTATAATTCTTTCGTATTTCTTTACGTTACATCTATGTGAAGAGCTGATTAGATTTTGGTTAGAATTGGACAACCGGAAGTACCCTCATTTGAAGATTTTAACAGTTTTTCTTGAAAAAACTATGTTAAATATCATTTTTTCACATTTAATGTTATTATAAATATTAAAGAATATTTTATTCTCTATACGATTTGACTGCATTTTATACTTAATATTAAATGGATACAGAGTTAAAAAATTATAAAGAAATTAAATTTCATAAAGTAGCCATAGCTATGGAAACAGCTACTATATTAAGAAAATTTTGATTGAAAGATGTCAGTGTCAAGTGAAATTGACATAAGGTACGTTCTATCAGTGTCACAAATATTCCTACTAGAATAAGAATATTCTTAAAGCAATAGAACGCTAAGTGGCAAATAACTGTCAAGTAAAAAATAAATACGATAGAACAGTGGGAGTGTTTATGTGTTATTGTTAGTTAACAACTAAAGCTAACTTTGTATGTTTATTTCAGATCTTCAAAATGTTGTTATTACAGAGATTATAATTATATAAAAATATATTAAATAATAAAAATGTAAAGGAGGTATTTCTTTGAGCACAGTCTAATCTGAACATTGACAAATGTAACAGAAAGGTACGCGCGACAGTCGGCTAGTACAATTTTGAATTTATATCCAATCTATATATCTTCCAACCAGCGCTTCCAGCTCTGAAGTTGGAATGATTCGTAGGAATATTCAGATTTTTTTGACGCAAAAGAACGATCATTGAGGTTCTACTAGAAGAAGTAGTAAGATTTCTGACATCGATGGAAGGTACCTATAGTGTGTTTGTCTTATAATTTTACTGGAAATATAGGATCTTTTGCTATAAATTTTCTGTATGGAATTTGCATAAAATACATGCAACTGCCGGAAGGTAAAGTACAAGAAATATAATCTTTAGCAAGGAACTTTCTGTATGAAATTTGTACAAAATACATAGAACTGACGGAAGGTAATGTGCTGGCCACATCAGATTTTTTATTTTTTTGTTATTTTTTGTCCTAATCCATAGCAAGCCTCATTACAAAAACCAAAAAGTATATAAGTTTTAAATAAACATATCTCGCTTATACAAAGGGCTAATTTAATAATACTTGATGTGCTGGACATAGAATTTAATTCTCTAAAAATTTTATTTGAAGCATTTATTTATAAAATCAAAATGAAGCCATTTTATTGAAGAAAAACTGTTAACAACTTCAGGTAATATGTCATTTCCGGTTAGCCTATTTTAACCAAAATCTACTATGTTATTCCAATTGACATAAAAGTCTTATATACCAAATTTGAAAAGTATTAGATTATATTTTAAAATAGTTTTTCATTAAAATCTATTATAGGCTTCAAATAAAGTACCATTTCTAGAAATTATGTAATGACCAAAAAGGGAGGTGTTAGATGTTATAGCAGTACTGAATACAAAATCTCAACTTTCTACGGCTTACCGTTTTTGAGTTATTCGAGATACATACGCACGTACGCACGTACGCACGTACGTACGTACATACAGACGTCACGACGAAATTAGTCAAAATGGATTCAGGGATTTGGATTTTTCGCGATTACAATACTTCCTTTACTTCGTACAAGGAAGTAAAAACCTGTGCAAACTAATGAGTCAAAATAACTTTTATATTTTTTTTGTTCTTTTAATATCTAAAGTAATTGCAAGAATTTATATTTTTAATTAATAAATGTATATTGAGCTTATAAATACATAATTAATTTGTATTTAATAAAAAAAGATACTGTTCCGCTAATATCGAATCTTTCATTATAATTATAAAATTTTGAACCATAAAGTTAAAGTTAGAACTTAATTTTTCACGAGAAGATTCGCTCAAACCTACTCCTAACCTATTTTTTTTTGTTCTTTTAATATCTAAAGTAATTGCAAGAATTTATATTTTTAATTAATAAATGTATATTGAGCTTATAAATACATAATTAATTTGTATTTAATAAAAAAAGATACTGTTCCGCTACTATCGAATCTTTCATTATAATTATAAAATTTTGAACCATAAAGTTAAAGTTAGAACTTAATTTTTCACGAGAAGATTCGCTCAAACCTACTCAACTACTTTTACGTCACGTCCGGAAGCTGGAAGAACATCTCTGTAAAATTTGGCGTCTATATGTAAAACGGTGTAGATTTGTATAGATTTGTACGTCAAACTTTCAGTTAAGATGACTCATATTCTAATTTGTTGTCATGGGTAGTAAGTAGTATACATAACAATGGGCCCGTCCAACTTTTTTTGAATTTTTTATATGTTACGAAGAATTTAAATACATAAATTCCGTATTTTTTGTTTCCTTGAAATTATGCTTAATAACGCCTAAAATAATTGTTAAAGTTTTGGCGCGAAAGTTGTGACGTTAGCGTCACTTCGCCATAAGTAGAGAGAACCGACATACGTTACCATTAATATGGAAATATACAATAATTATTGCAAAATTAAAAATACGTATCCATTACAAACTGTGATCAAAAATCTTTAGACTTAAGGGTAATAAAGTAAGCCAGATCGTTATTACATCATTTCAAAATATATATTTGTTTGATATACCTACTTACATGAATAGATATAGGAGTAGTGTTAAATGTTAATTTATGTAAACCTTCGATAATACATATTATACATAAATAAAAATCAGGTAAGTACAATTAATAATTTTGGCTCGTTTTCATAATCAGGTTAATTATTCGCTTTAATTAATGTGACTTTAAAACTTTCTTTAATATAATATTTAAGGTTATAATACTCAACACATGTCGTTATTATTACTACAATAATATTTAAACTATGTTCTATTTATAATCAAATACAACAATGACACTATTGATTACAATAATCAAAACATAGTTCATAAAAAAAGTAATCCAACATTTACATTCCTATTTACCTACTAAATGATTACAACAATGAAAAGTATTCAGATTACAATAATTAAAATATAAATTATAATATAAATTTATTTAATAAGTAAATTTTCTTTTTATTTTAATAAAAATTACTCCGATATTTAAAATATAGGTATGTTAGAGAATGTGTAAAGCCAATAACGAATTTATGAACAAAATATGCATGGTCCATTCATAAGTGACATTTCCACAGGGTAAATGGACGACTGTAGTGACGCTGACGTCACAACATGGCGACCATTTTATTTCGTTTCTTTTTATTTATATTCAAAATTCATATGCGACATGTAATTTCTAAAAAGCCGAAGACTTGGACGAGCCCATTCTATGAAGCTATACGGAAGGTACTTGTATAGTTTCGTTGTTTTTTGCTGAAAATAAATAGTAATAATTTACTGTCCTGCTCCTGCAGTTGGAGAATAATTCCCAGAGAATATAAATTGATTTATTAATCTCCTCCTAACAAATATCCCTTCATAAATTAAAATCAACAATATTCTCATAAACACCAACAATTTCCTTTCATTAAACGTTCTACCGGATACAGACACAGGCACATCATATATTAACTTATTAATCTGCAAACATATTGCGAGCATCAGTTGGTCTTGGCCTTCGGGATAATGCGGCCTGCACGATCCAATTCCACATCACGCAGAACAATGTCATAAATCAGGGCCCACTTGGATGATGTGTTCATCCGCTGCGATCAAGCAGCCTCTGCCTCTGCTCCAACAGGCATTTGTCATTATCAATCAATGCGGGCTGTGATTTAAAACTGAAACATCTGAAACCATGCTTGAAATACAAATCGCATACATGTATAGCGGAGATAATTTGTCATATCAATCGTGATGTGATTGTGTATAATTATGAAGTTAACTACCCTTATCCTTGTTTATATTTGACAGATAATCTTGTTATGATTTACAATAGACATCCCCACTTCATTTACAATCACTAAAACTTTCATACTTCTTTCTTTAAAATCAAATCTTTAACCTTTCTGATGTTTTCTTTCGTTCTTGCTTCTATGGACTCTCTGCACTTTTGATCAACCTCAATCGATTCTCGGCCGTATCGGAATTACTTACACCATAATTTCACTATAAAATATGACGCTAATCAAATGTAGGTAAAGTTGTAATGCTGTTTCATTTCGCTCATTATCTTTTACTCAAACCAAGACTTTACAAAAACTGCGAAACATTTTCAATTTGAACCAAAAGTAGGTAAGCGGATAAATGTAAAAGTGCATTCACAAATGAAAATTAGGTTTATATTCATAGATTATACTTTAGATTTAAAAACTTTGGCCGCATATTATGTAATGACTCCATTCACACTTCAGAATTTAGGGTCTCTAAATCCAAATCATAAAGCTAAACATTGCAAGGTCCAAACTTTAGGTCTATGATTTAGTTTGACGTCACAAACTTCACCAATGAGAACGAGTCTGAAATGATATAGATATATACACCCATCTTTATTTAGAATCCACTTGGTGGATTCGGCTTTTTAAACAAATGCGAGAAGAATATGGAGACTGTTATAACTTAATTGCTGAAATATAACCAATAATGCCAAGCGAATGACAGTTTCACGGCGCACAGGTGCCTTGTTGAGTACTGGTCTACCGATATGTTAATCTTGTTTTTGAAATATTTACACAGATGTCTGTACATATCAAAACTAATTTTTAGGTAATTTAAACTTACATTTATGAATGACTTACTTAAACCTAAACAAAAACCATAAACCTAATTTTCATTTGTGAATGCACTAAGAATAACTTGGGAACAAAAAATTACAATCGCTTATCTTTTTTTTTCATAGCTAGGCACAGAATATTCAAAATCACCCTCGTATAGTTTTCATTTTATGTGCTTATTTATGTCATTTGAAATTCATTTTAATAGGTCATTATTTAAATATGAAATTAACTAGAGAGCATTTTCAAATCATAATTTATTATTTGACAGATTTGACAGTTTTTGTCAGCCGGAAATTAATTTGGTAGCTTTGGCAATTTGTAAACCTCAGGGAAAATAGTTTGAAATCATTCCGAAATACGATGATTGATTAGGAACTTCTAAGATTTGGAAGGAAAGAATAGTGATGTGTGTTATTATTGAAGCGAACTAATTTGAACATATTTAAAATCTAATTCTAAAAAATATGAAACCATGTGTCTTATTCTCAATAATAATATATGAGTGAAATTATATTAAAAATTATATTTGTTGCAGGTTCCATGTTAATTTATTGTTGCTAGTCATGCTTCATTTTTTCTCGGTAAGTTATTTTGTTGTACTTAACACATTGCCAGGCCAGACTAAGTTAAGCCCCATATATTTTCGTGTATTGAAGTAGGTACCTAACTCTTCTACTATGGCGAAGTATTTTAGCACCTCACACTTTCAGTATATTTACACATATAGTTACCGACCGCTATCTCTCCTATTGCATTCGCTCGGGTGTTTCCGCTCTCCTACAGTTTGAAATTCAGACTCGGTCACTTAATAGACCAGAAAAGTGTAACGGTCAAATTTAGGCGCCAAATTTTATTTTATTTATTTATTATTGACCTCCTTACAGGATATAATATCCCAATTACAAGGGGGTCAGAAATACACAAATTAGCAAGAACCCAAAAAAAAAACATGTTTGACGTAGACAAAATGTGAAACACAATATACATACATAAAAAATAATAAAAATAAAAAATAATACACAATAGAAGGAAAAAATATATATGAATAAGATTTGTTCTATTTATATCAAAATGTACGTAGATTGGAAATCAAAATATTTTTAAAAGCAACGTAATTTATGTTAAAAATGTCAACCTCAATATCTATTTTCCTTACAATATCATTGTAAATGAAACACAGCCGGGTAATTGGACGTTTTAGAAAATAATTTCTCCTTATGTGATGAATATAAAATGTAATGCTCGTATGTATTCTGGATGAAAGCCGCGGAATATAAATGTGAACATTGTTTAAGCCAGTAGTGTCGTCGATTTTGTTTGATAATAATTTATGTAGATACAGACAAGAGTACATCTTACGTCTGGACTCCAATGTAAACATATTGAGATGTAGTAGGGCAGCAGTATAACTATAGTTCAGGGGATTAAAATTTATTGAAATTTTTCGTGCACAATATCGTACAAATTTTCTTTGCACCCATTCGATGTTATTACTGTGCATTCGTATATTGGATTCCAAACAATAAGACAGTACTCAAGTCGAGATCGAACAAGCGAGTAATACAGGGATTTAAGTGTTGCTTGATTTTTGAAAAATTTCGAGTTGCGTATTATAAAACCCAAGCTTTTATAAGAAGCATTTACAATATAATTATAATGCAAATCAAACTGTAATTTCGGATCAAATACAACTCCCAAATCCCTATGATTATTCAGTCTTTCTAGACACTCACCCTCCATCCAGTAAGGGACAATAAGCCGACTGTGCTTCATGGCATACGACATAATTTTAGATTTAGAAAAATTGAAAAATAGATATGAAGAAGACGACCAAGCTAGAAGGTTATTAATATCTTTTTGTAGTTCATGACAGTCATTAGAAGTATTTATGACTTTAAATAGTTTCAAATCATCAGCATAAAGAAGACTATTTGAAAACTCCAAACACTTAGTAATATCATTAATAAATAATACAAATAGAAGGGGGCCCAAATTGGAACCCTGAGGAACACCAGAGTGGGGAGTGAAAAAATTAGATTTGTGGTTATTGTACTGTACAAATTGTTTACGGTCACTGATATACGAACGTATTAACATGAGTAAGTCTGGAGAAAAATCAAACTGATGCTCCAATTTAAACAATAGTACATCATGATTTATGGTGTCAAAAGCCTTAGCAAAATCAGTATACACAACATCCACTTGGCAATTTTCGCTGAAAGCATTGATAGTGAAATCAGTAAATTGACTAAGATTAGTCGCAGCTGATTTGCCCCTAATAAAGCCATGTTGTGCAGGTGTTAATTCTTTACTGACAGATCGATATATGTTCGTATACAGTTTGAAATATCAGTAGTGTCACCAGATTTAAAAATTGGACATATTAGAGATTCTTTTAAAGAAGCAGGGAATTTACTGGTTTTTAAAATTAAATTAAATAAAATATGGAGTGGTTTAACAAAGATTTCACAGCAACCTTTTAAAATGTAAGAAGGAACACTATCAGGGCCAGGAGAACAAGACACTTTTAGAGATTTAATAGATTCAATTATGTCGTCTTCTGAAATTTCTTTTATATTTAAAAAGTTATTTGAGGTTACGGGATTATATATTTTAGAGAAGTCTGTTACATTGATTTGGGAATAGACAGTAGAGAAGTAATCTGCAAAACCTTGGACAGTTGACTGTGTATCATTATAATTGATATCACCCCAATGCATGTTCCCAAGTATTCGTGTACAATTTTTCTTTTTGTTAATAAAAGACCAGAATTTTCTTGGTTCAGCTGCAATTATATTTTCAGATCGGTGAACAAAGTTTTTATATTCAGTTTTAATATCAGTTTTAATTTCAAACACAGTTCAAAATTTTAATCGCCGTGTATTTCTTACCAAGGAAATTTTACCTCAACTTTATAGGCCGAGAAATCTCATAAAAGTAAATCACTTATGCAAAACATTATATGTACCACCTAGAATGATGAAATACAACACTACAAAATACAATGAACGTATATCTCGATTGGTCCTACAACTTCGGTACGCAGCCAATCGTAGCATAGCTTATGTTGCACTTGACGTATTTACAGACGGGTGAGGGACTATCCACGACATATGAAATTTTAACTTACACGTAAGATTTTATTTTCTAATAATTTTCTTACTCTACCTTTTCAAGGATTTTAAACAGTTGCAATCTATAACTGAATAAACAAACTATCAAATCCTTAACAAGAGCTCTGCTTAATTTATTTTACAAAATATCTTTTTTCTTTGGCAGTAAAATCACACTTCCGTAAGAAACCTGTTGTAACATGAGGTTGCCCGCAGTCGTAGAGAAGCCTGGTAGAGGATGAAGATTTATAATTGCATGAAACACTTTGTATTCACCTTTAACATTTATTTTATTAGTAATACAATTTATTGAGTGTACATTTACAATAAATAATAAGAGTGAATGACAGGTTCGCAGAAAAAATTATATGTTGATGTATCTAACAAACATATATAAACAAAAGTAAAAAATCTAATGTGGCCAGCACATAACCTCTCGCCAGATATTTTACCTGGTTTTACGCATTAAACGAAAAATATTTTTAAATACAAATACATATATTCATGTCTCACTACAAAATAATTCTCATATATATTTGCAAAATCTATGGGATAGTTTAATATAAATTATGTACAATACATACATTTTCTTTATATTCAATATCCTGCAATTTTCTACTTTCCTTTTCTTTTTCTTTATATTCGTCATTTTTTTCGCAAATTCCTTTTATATTCTTTTTTACGTATATTCTTTTGCGTTGTTGACTTTTTTTTATTTTCATAATCTTCATAGTGATGTACAAATCTTTTTGACAGTGGCATACAAATATTTTTGACAGTGGCATACAAATATTTTTGACAGTGGCATACAAATATTTTTGACAGTGGCATACAAATATTTTTGACAGTGACATTTATGTGTCAATTACAAACATTTGAATTTCTTGCCTTGAAGTAGTTTGATCTGAGAATTTTTACATCAAAATATTTTATATCTATGAAAGATACGAGTATAATAATAAATTTATATTTATCGAATAAAGAATTTAACGTTCTTTAATATAAGTATTTACATAAATTTTCGATAAATAATAACTACTACTACCGGTTGTTCAATTGTTACCAAAACTTAATCAACTCTTCCCATTATTGTTAGATTGAGGAAGTCTTATAGTATTTGAGAAATCGTGGATCCAACATCCACACACACATCCACATACACATCCACATACACATACGGACATCATCGTAAAAATATTATAATCGGAATCTAGGGACCTTAAATCGTGCTTATTCACTAAAATCTGGATATGCGATCCAATACCTCTCTTAACGAGAGGTAAAAACGGCACGCAAGTAGTCCATTGTATTTAGTTTAACTGCAATTGATTTTTAACGAAATCTGTAGCTCTCTTTCTCGCATCAATTTCTATAGTAGGCTGCGCGAGAATGATAGCAATAGTTGTGACGTAGATGTATACAGTATCAATCATGATTTTTACCTTCCGTCACCTTTAGGTAAGGAAGGTATTGTCTTTGGTCAAAAAATTCGGTGGTGAGTTTTTGATGAATAAGCACGTTTTAGGGTCCCTAGAATACGATTTTACTATTTTTACGATGATGTCTGTATGTGTGTGTGTGTGTATGTATGTATGTGTGTCTGTGTGTGTGTGTGTGTGTGTGTAACAAAATTTTCGTCTACGATAACTTCCATACTACAATTCTAAAAATTATAATTCTTTCGTATTTCTTTACGTTACATCTATGTGAAGAGCTGATTAGATTTTGGTTAGAATTGGACAACCGGAAGTACCCTCATTTGAAGATTTTAACAGTTTTTCTTGAAAAAACTATGTTAAATATCATTTTTTCACATTTAATGTTATTATAAATATTAAAGAATATTTTATTCTCTATACGATTTGACTGCATTTTATACTTAATATTAAATGGATACAGAGTTAAAAAATTATAAAGAAATTAAATTTCATAAAGTAGCCATAGCTATGGAAACAGCTACTATATTAAGAAAATTTTGATTGAAAGATGTCAGTGTCAAGTGAAATTGACATAAGGTACGTTCTATCAGTGTCACAAATATTCCTACTAGAATAAGAATATTCTTAAAGCAATAGAACGCTAAGTGGCAAATAACTGTCAAGTAAAAAATAAATACGATAGAACAGTGGGAGTGTTTATGTGTTATTGTTAGTTAACAACTAAAGCTAACTTTGTATGTTTATTTCAGATCTTCAAAATGTTGTTATTACAGAGATTATAATTATATAAAAATATATTAAATAATAAAAATGTAAAGGAGGTATTTCTTTGAGCACAGTCTAATCTGAACATTGACAAATGTAACAGAAAGGTATGCGCGACAGTCGGCTAGTACAATTTTGAATTTATATCCAATCTATATATCTTCCAACCAGCGCTTCCAGCTCTGAAGTTGGAATGATTCGTAGGAATATTCAGATTTTTTTGACGCAAAAGAACGATCATTGAGGTTCTACTAGAAGAAGTAGTAAGATTTCTGACATCGATGGAAGGTACCTATAGTGTGTTTGTCTTATAATTTTACTGGAAATATAGGATCTTTTGCTATAAATTTTCTGTATGGAATTTGCATAAAATACATGCAACTGCCGGAAGGTAAAGTACAAGAAATATAATCTTTAGCAAGGAACTTTCTGTATGAAATTTGTACAAAATACATAGAACTGACGGAAGGTAATGTGCTGGCCACATCAGATTTTTTCTTATGTACTTCGAATATAACTAACATTTTACTCAATTTTCTGTTAAGGTGGAGGACCCTATTGTACCAACAAGGCTTAAATTTTAAGCTAGGCTTAAACAAAAAAGTGCATAACGAATTTTTTACAGCAATTTATTATAATTCCTTTGACATTTCATTTCGATCCAAAATTGTCAATTCAAGCCATGTTTAATATTATTGGTGTTCAGGTCATCAGGAACACAGTTACGAGACCCGAGACCCCATTAAAAAAATTTGAATCTTCATAAATATTTTTTTTGTTTCTCAAAAGTGTGCTAGAAATTTACAAATGTGACATACATTATCGGACAGAGATAATATTAAATAAAAGACTACATTTTATCCATATGTTTATATTTATAAATAAAACACCACACCATCGTGACAATTGACAATGTGTCAGAAAAGTAATGAAATCCAAGTGTAATATAAATATACACAACATAAATGACTGGCATGATACTTCAACATGTACCAGCGTGGGAGTGAAGGCTTGTTGACACACAAGCCTCGCGTACATAATGATTAAAAAGGGTAATTGTGCACTTCGACAAGCCATAAAAACAAAGAATGCATTTTAAAAACGCAGCGCGCCTTAAATACAACTCGTGAACGCGATGATATATGACATCATGAATTGCATAACTGTTGTCTTTTCTTTCATACGCCGAGGGATAAATAATCTTCGCAGACGGGCTTTTTGTGCCGACGGATGGATTTTTTCTTCAGACAATGCAGGAGATAATCTTTCCAGCATTGTTAATATCAATTGGCTGGATGCGGTGCTCAGATAAAGTCATCACTTTGTTCATACACCCGTTACTTCATAAATGATTGTATTGGTTTTTAAATTAATTTAAAATGGTATTTATTATTTTTGTCATATAGAGCTGTGGTCTGAAGCACTGAAGCTTGACTAATTTTTTACACTATGGGATGCAAAAGTGCTCATTTAAAATGAGTCCATCAAATATATTCTAATTGCGAGTTATTAATTAATAAAAAACACAACTCTCGGTTAGTTTTCACAAGAAAAAGTATATTTAGTTTATTGTACAATTTCGCCAGTTACGCATCATCAGAAGTACTGAAGAAAGAAATGACAAACACTTATTTATATTATACGGACCAAAGAATTTTCGAAGTTTTATAGTTTTATGGTATTACAATTGGTCGGTTTGGAGGGTTTTCTTTCTTCTGTACTTCTGATGAAGCCGACTAGAGTAACTGAATATCAAAACAGGGGTGCGTTTAAAATATGTTAAACATTTTTCGTTTATGTTGACTATAACAAAAAAAATTGATTTTTAAACTATTTAGTTTCGCAATTCTATGAAATAGGATTATTTTTAATTTCTTCTACCAGTAATTCCGACTCGAGGGTTGCTTACATCTGATACCAACGAACTAGAATTTGCGGTATTAAATTTTTTAAATACATCCCTGAATCCTGTTGCTAAGATTATTTTATTTGCCTCCTGGTATAGAGTACAATTCTAATCTTCTGTAACGGAATACATAAGAGTCAGTTTTCTTTCAAATCAAATATAGGGAAATGTTTTCAAAAGAAACCACATCTATTAAATAATCTAAACGTCAACTTTCATTTGCTAGTCATACTATACCTAACTAGTCGGAAGAATAATTTAAATATCACTTTCGAATGAATAGAAATACTACACATTAAAGAACGAATTATTGATATTGGTAATTCTCAAAATTCTATAAACAATCTTCTTATAACCGTATGTTACCATTTTTTAATCTTTTGTGATTTGAATGACAGTAATCATGAGAAAAGACTGATTCTGAAGGGGGCGTGTTGTGATCACAAAATGAAAGAGTGGGGATAACAAATAACGAACGAAGAAACATAATTCTTCTTGATCATGTTCACTTTGTTCAATTTTATCACTAATCACAATCCAAACGAAAGCGACTTGTGTCCGAATCGGGTTGTCATATTACTGCCTTCATGTTTACGGGATTAATGTTTTCGCTGTATGATTCATCCCTTTTAACCGGATGCAGTTTTACCGGTCTGCTAAAACGGATAGTACGGTCCAAGCCTTATAGACGTAAGTTTTGTGTCACTTACTATTCTTGCAAATTATAATTTATTATTCCAGCTAATTTTGAAATGAAGTATAGCGCAATCTCTTTTTTCGAAGACAACATGTCCTAAGTCCTATGCTTTTATTGTTTCTGGGTTCTATTCATACATACTCGTAGATTAATTTATTAAAAACATAAGTTACTGAAGACAACCTATTTTAGCACGAATAAGAAATTCGGACATGAACGCTAAGAGACAAATGGACGAACGAACGAATTCCTCTATTTTTGCTTTCATTTACAATTTTTTTTATACAATACATACGAACTCAAACTCATATTAGTTGGGCCGGTTTACTTTTTAAACAAATTATAAAATCTACACAATGGTTAGAAAATTCTACAACATTATTTCGGCTACTTTATATATAGTCTTAAAACTTTTAAAAAACTGTGGGCCGAATGACTTGTGATAATAGTTGGACCGGTATTTTAAGGGTCTTCTTCTAGTCCAGATTTAGCTTCTACCGAAACCCTGTACTTTTGGCACAATGAAAAATAACTTCGTAAAAATTCAGTGAATACAGTAAAATCTATTTTGCAAGACATATGGGCCAATACTCACAGGAAAATGTACAGGACTTAGGGATCCTATGCCTAATAGAATTAAAGCTGGTATTACTAATAAAGGCGCTGTAACGCAATATTAAATGGCGGCATACATGTAAGTTTAAAGTCTATATTTTACACTAGTCAAAATAAATTTGTAGAAATTTCTCACCATTTGCGTAGGTTTTATAATTTGTTTGTACCAACCCAACTGATATGAATTTGAGCTCGTATGTCCGTTACACGCCTATTCAGAAACAAAAATTTAAACAGTGTTTAATTTAAAAGTTCTTGCTGGAAATTAATTTATCTATATTTGGTCTAAAATAACACGCAGGCAAGTAAAGAAAGTATGAAGCAAAATAAAACTGGGAGCCATTAAAATAGCGAATAAAGTGTGTAATATAGAAATTAGATTTAGAAATTTGTTATTATACCTAGGAAATATATTTCAGGATAAAATTATAAGAACGGGCGTTCATATTCATTCAGATCCCTTATTTCTTCATTATTTTCTAAGAATTGCTGTTTAGTTCGTTGACTACGATGATTAAGTGTCTATGAATGAGTAAAATGCGTTTAAACAGGACAGCTAAGGATAAACACTGTCTAAATTAAAACAGTGTTTAAAAGTTGTCTTTGAATACAAAAATGAATGAAATGTTTCTGTATAGGCGTGTTAATGTATTTAATGAAGTCGTACCAATCCCAAATATCAAAATATCACTAAAATTCGTTTAAGATTGAAACTCATTCTATAACAAAAATAAACATGCTAGAATATGACATTCTAATTCAGAAATAATTATTATGTCTACATTAGTTTTTCCGTACTGTATTAATAGTACACTTGTTGCATCCATCACATTGCAGTGAAGTGTCTCTCCTCGCTAACACCGACGCCATGCGTCTTGGTCGTCGGCGATTTATTACTACAATGCATTACAGTAATTATGCATCCCGGACCTGTATACTCATACAGAGGTGAACTAGCCACATTTGCAAGTATACATACATAGTAAATAACTAAATCTGAAGAGCGTTGTTTAAATACTAATTTTAACTAAATTTAAGCATTTTTTTTTAAATAATAGTATTTCATTGACCGGCGTCAGAACAGTGCTCAGGCGTACGCATTCTTTTGTCAGTATGTACTGTATAGTTTATGTATTATTTATATTTAGCTTCATTAAAAAGTAAAATATTCATATTGAATTTTTCAATATAGTTTAGTTATTTATTTTGGATATATCTCCTGATATATTTTGAAATCTGGCACTGTTAGTATAGCATAAAAGTGATGTATTATTTATATTTAGCTTCATTAATAAAAGTAAAATATTCATATTGAATTTTTCAATATAGTTTAATTATTTATTTTGGATATATCTCCTGATATATTTTGAAATCCAGCACTGTTAGTATAGCATGAAAGTGATGGTTAATTATGTACGTTTCATATTTTGCGTGCTATTTTAGTACAAAGAGGAATTCACATGCACATTAACCCTCCACAGCGCTTTGTGTCTTCACAGGTGTAAACTCTGCATTCCACATTCACATGACTTTAAAATAAAGATGTGGTAATAAAACAAGCAATGTTCTGCTTATAAAACACAGGAAACTTAAAAAAAAAACTTTAAAAAAATATTATATTTGTTTTAGTACGTACATCTAAAGCCCGTTTGTCACGATGTATATAATTTTGGACCGTCACCTTTAGGTAAGGAAGGTATTGTCTTTCGTCAAAAAATTCGGTGGTGAGTTTTTGATGAATACGCACGTTTTAGGGTTCCTAGAATACGATTTTACTATTTTTACGATGATGTCTGTATGTATGTGTGTGTGCAGAGCTGGGCAAAGTACCGGAAAGTAGTACTTGAAGTACAAGTACCAAGTATCTTGATGTTTTTAAAAGTACTTGAAGTACAAGTACTTTTTTAGTTTCTAAAGTACTTGAAAGTACCAAGTACTTAAAAAAGTACTTGTAAATTTGGGTGCAAGTACTTTTTCAGATAATTGATATTTTTCTGATTATATGGACCTTAAAAGGTGATTGTTGACAAAAATTTCAATATGCGATATTTATTTGGTTATTTAAAACAAGAGTTCCTCGCTGGGACTGCCGTATCACCTAGCAATCTCCTGACGTAAAATTGACGTCGTATGATCGCCAAGTTAGGTAATACAAACATTTATGTATATGCAATATGCGCAGATTAGAATTAATTTATTTATGCCAAAAAAAATGCAAATATCTTTACTTTCATATTATCGCTGAAAATATATTTATTAATGAAATTCACATAACACCACACCTCTGCGAAAGAAACACTGACAGGCAAACAAAGCAATTCAAGTACATTTAAAGTAATTAAAATAAAATAAAAATAAAATAAATATGTCATCACGGCTTATTACCCATTGCTGGGTATGCCAATCTGCTTTGTAAGCAGATATCGGTAAAGATGATATATTTGCACCGTGCGGGCGCTTACCAGGCGTCACCTCTCGGGCACTCATAGCTGGCGTGGAGAGTGCACCACAGGGGTCAATTTTGTGCCATTTAACATTGGAAATAATTGGCGTCGGTCGGGATTGAACCCGATTCCCCAGATTCTCGAACTGACACTCAGGCACGCGGCCACGAGACCCCGTAAAGTAATTCAATAAGTACATTTAAAATACTTCAAGTACATTTAAAATACTTCAAGTACATTTAAAGTACTTCAAGTATTTTTCCAAGTATTAAGTACCAAGTATATGTGAATAGATTTACTTTGTCAAGCACAAAGTACTATAAATAGAAAGTACTTCAAGTACAGTATAATTGGTCAACGGGAAGTACCCTAATTTGAAGATTTTAACAGTTTTTCTTGAAAAAAACGATGTTAAATATCATTTTTTAACATTTAATGTTATTATAAATATTGAAGAATATTTTATGCTCTATACGATTTGAATGCATTTTATACTTCATATTAAATGGAAATAGAGTTAAAAAATTATAAAGAAATTAAATATCATATATTAGCCAGCTATGCTATAACTCTGGAAACAGCTACTATATTAAGAAAATTCTGATTGAAAGGTTTCAGTGTCAAGTGCAGTTGACAGTATGTATGTGTTACAATTTTACTGGAAATATAAGATCTTTTGCTTGAAACTTTCTGTATGGAATTTGTATAAAATACATACAACTGCCTCAAGGTAATGTACAAGAAATATAGTCTTTTGCAAGGAACTTTCTGTATGTCATTCATACAAAATACATAGAAGAACTGATGGAAGGTAATGTGCTGGCCACATCAGATTTTCTTTTTAGCGTAATCCACAATGTTATTTTTTTACCTTATATTTTACTATATTAGTATATATTTATATAAACACACTACATGTTCTGAAAACAAACGTCTTCACGACGTGGCAAACTAATGCAGACTTTTACATGTTTACTCCATAAGAGTAGTAACCCAACTATCTAACAACTAAATATCTAATCTCTTCTCTTCCGTGAGTGGCTAGGGGAAGGGTAAAGGGCATCAAAGCGTGGGGCATTCAAAGTCACGTACGTAAGCATAACAATTTCAAGACTTATCAACACATAATTGTCAAATATCGGTGACATTCAGACTAAACAAAAACCCTCGATAGGAAAAATGATAATTATATATTTCGAAACAGAATTTTGAATAACAAAAATAACAAATTGTTGAAATATTATTCTTGAACTATAATTTAGAAAAGTTTATAAAAAGTTATTTATTTGTCATTACTCTTACCCTCGTCTTATCACAAATGTGAAAAAATATCAAACTGCTACGATTATGACAAAAAATAATTTATGCTAATTTTACTTTTGCTTTATTAAAATGCAAATACATGAGTACAAAGTAGCATCAGTACGATTAAAATAATGTTGCAAAACTCATGAAAAAAGAAGACATATTATCTTCTAATTGAAAAACAATTTAAGACAAATGAAAAGACTATATTTATCACACTTTTAACTATGAGAACCTTTTAACTGAATATATAACCTAATAGTTTAATGGCGAAATTTCAATCATAGACCTGATATTACACCTAAATTTTTCACTGTCTGATATTTAATTTTCCATCGTCTTGTAATTACAGGCAAGTGTGAAACACTTGAGATCCGTATCAGTTAAACACTATTATAATGTATTTGCATGTTCGCACTATAATCAAAGAGGGTTTCAGCTTGAAGAGGATATTGATTATGCATTAACTTATTAAGATCCTCACATAAATTCATTCAGAAATCTGTCGTTACGCAAACATCTTTCAAAATTCTTTGAAAAATTGCTGATTAAACAGCCATTACACAGATAATAATCTAAAAATTGGCAATTTACCACTTTATCATGTACTCATTTTTCATCTCTGTATGCTGAACAAGAAAAATCTTCATTGAGAACTAATTAATTGATCATATAATCGATATCGATCGAAAAATTGGTAGCTGCAACCTATTCAGGCTGATTTAAGTCCTCTCCAATTCTCTGGACACGATGCAATTAAAAATAATTAAACCTCTATTTATCCGTACTGCTAACATGCATAAAACATCGGCGCAAAAAATATGTAAATGAAAGAAATTTTAATATTTCTGAGAAAATAAATACGCATACGTGACCAGATACTTGAATAACTAAATTGAAGATTTGCAAATTCGCGGCTATCGATTTTCAGATGCAATCAAACGAAATTGGATGACTGGGGAGCACGTGCTTCAATGACTTATTGCCCATGATCAGAAAGACACGAGTAATTGGAGGAACATAAATACATTAAACGTCAATAATTGATTTGCAAGTAAAATGTGTAATTACTGACAATTCGTGGATCATAAAAAGAAAAAAAAAACTGTTTTGCCCAGCACATTAGCACCCGCAAATTTTATTTCAGTTTATATAAATATATTTCATTTAAATATTGTTTCTCTATTTCGAAATGAGAATAACATTCTATCACACTTATTGATGCTAGAATGAGCTACATTATTAATCTTTTGCTTGCATAATGGGGTAATTTTGACTCCAGATTCAATTATTTTTACCTTCCGTCATCTTTCGGTTTAGTCAAAAAATTCGGTGGTGAGTTTTTGATGAATAACCACGTTTTAGAGTTCCTGGAAAAGATTTTACTATTTTTACGATGATGTCTGTATGTATGTATGTTTGTATGGATGTATGAATGTATACCGTGTGTCTCTCTTAAAGGTGTACATAGGAGATTAACATGGGAAATCAGTTTTTTGCAATTTCCTGCCCGCCTAATTATTTTAAGCAAAAACGCGTCAAATAAAAGTTTTAAGACATAAAATTCTGCATCTAAATCAACAAACAGAATTACCTTTACATGCTTTGTAACGACAGAAATTTATTATGAAAATGTCGAAAATTACGTTGAAAATATCGGCAGCCATGGAATTGAACAAAAAAAAATAAATGCTTGACGTTTTATCTGTCACAACGTAAATTTACTTATTTGACGTTTCTGACAATTTGATAAAACGTCAAGCATTTATTTATTTTTTGTTCAATGTCATGGCTGTCGATATTTTTAACGTAATTTTCGAAATTTTCATATTTAATTTCTGTTGTTACAAAGCATGTAAAGGAAATTCTGTTTATTGATTTAGATGGAGAATTTTATACCCTAAAACTTTTATTTCACGCGTTTTTGCTTAAAATAATCAGGCGAACAGGAATTTGCAAAAAACTGATTTCCCATGTTAATCTCCTATGTACACCTTTAAGCCAGACACACGGTATATGTGTGTGTGTGTGACGATTTTTTTTGGATCCGATAACTAAAATACTACAATTCAAAAAATCGATGTGGCCAACACATAACCTCTCGCCAGATATTTTACCTGGTTGTACACATAAAACGAAAAATATTTTTAAATACAAATACATATATTCATGTCTCACTACAAAATAATTATTTTAATATAAATTATGTACAATACATACATTTTCTTTATATTCAATATCCTGAAATTTTCTTTTTCTACTTTCCTTTTCTTTTTCTTTATATTCGTCATTTTTTCGCAAATTCCTTTTATATTCTTTTTACGTATATTCTTTTGCGTTGTTGACTTTTCTTATTTTCATAATCTTTTCAATAATGTACAAATATTTTTGACAGAGGCATACAAATATTTTTACAGTAACATTTATGTGTTAATTACAAACATTTGAATTTCTTGCCTTGTACTAGTTTGATCTGAGATTTTTTACATCAAATTATTTTATATGCCTTTCTCTAAATCTATAGAAGATATAATAATGAATTTATATTTATCGAATAAAGAATTTAACGTTCTTTAATATAAGTATTTACATAAATTTTCGATAAATAATATTTAGATAATTTTTTTCTTGTAACTACTACTTCCGGTTGTTCAATTGTTACCAAAACTGACTCGACTCTTCTCATTATTGTTAGATTGAGGAATCCGTAGTTAAAAATGTCTTAAGTCTTATAGTATTTGAGATATAGTGAATCCAACATCCACACACACACACACACACACACACACACACACACACACACACACACACACACACACACACACACACACACACACACCACACACACCACACACACCACACACACACACACACACACACACACACACACACACACACACACACACACACACACACACCATACACATCCACACACACACACACACACACACACACACACACACACACACACACACACACACACACACACACACACACACACACACACACACACACACACACACACACACACACACACACACACACACACACACACACACACACACCCATACACATCCACACACACATACGGACCTCATCGTAAAAATGTTATAATCGGATTCTAGGGACCTTAAAACGTGCTTATTCATTAAAATCTGGATATGCGATTTTTAGCATGAATACAATACCTCTCTTAGCGAGAGGTAAAAATTATAATTCTTTCGTATTCCTTTTTTCTTTACATCCACGTGAAGAGGTGATTAGATTTTGGTTATAATTGGTCAATCGGAATCACCGTCATTTTAACATTTTAATAGTTTTTCGTGAAAAAACACTGTTAAATATAGTTTTCTATATTTAAAGTTATTATAAATTTTAAATAATATTTTATTCTCTATACGATTTGATTACACTTTATACATCATATTCAATGGATATAGAGTTAAAAAATTATAAAGAACCTAAATTTCATAAAGCAACTAGCTATACTATAACCATGGAAACCGCTACTATATATATATATATATATATATATATATATATATATATATATATATATATATATATATATATATATATATATATATATATATATATATATATATATATATACCGTGTGTCTGTCTTAAAGGTGTACAAAGGAGATTAACATGGGAAATCAGTTCTTTGCAATTTCCTGCTCGCCTAATTATTTTAAGCAAAAACGCGCTAAATAAAAGTTTTAGGGCATAAAATTCTGCATCTAAATCAATAAACAGAATTAACTTTGCATGCTTTGTAACGACAGAAATTAAATATGAAAATGTCGAAAATTACGTTGAAAATATCAACAGCCATGGAATTGAACAAAAAATAAATAAATGCTTGACGTTTTATCAAATTGTCAGAAACGTCAAATGAGTTAATTTACGTTGTGACAGATTTTATACATCATATTCAATGGATATAGAGTTAAAAAATTATAAAAAACTTAAATTTCATAAAGCAACTAGCTATACTATAACCATGGAAACCGCTACTATATTAAGAAAATGCTGATTGACAGATGTAAGTGTCAAGTGCAATTGACATGTTTGTGTTATAATTTTACTGGAAATATAGAATCTCTTAGGTACATGTAACTTTCTGTATGGAATTTGTACAAAATATATAGAACTGACAGAAGCTAATGTACTTGAAATATGGAATCTTGTGCATGAAACTTTCTGTATGCAATTAGTAAAAAATATTTAAAACTGACGGAAGGTATTGCGCTGGCCACATCAGATTTTTTAAATAACTTTTTACAATAGTACCTTCGAGTCTATGAGTATATTAAAAAAACAAGTTTCATAATGCAAACTGTTAACTTTCGAGTCCAAGTTTTATAAAGGACGAATGTGATAACAGACCTAATGAAAGATGTCGAGTTGTCAAAATTGACACTTGGTATATTTTATCAGTTCTTTGGAGCGCTTTTTAACAATTTTAACTTCACAGATGAAAATTCATTCTGTCTGGCAGTAATTTGAAGTTATATGTCTATCATCTCTTATCTGTTAGCATTAGCAATCATACCACCTCTAGAAAACGAAAAGCTCAAAAATAGTGCGTTTATAGATCTTCTTAAGGTGAAACCTGACAGTCGTATGATGCAGTGCTGGTTGCAGAGATTAGGGAAACTTTAAAATCGAAATATTATTTTAATCTTATAATATTTTTAGTAAACTAAACTCAAATAAATTGTAAAATTATCAATATTATTAAAATTTGTCAAAATTTATTATAAAAATTTGTAGTTAATGTAATAAAATTGCAATTTTATTACAAAATCGTAAATTACACAAATTTCACCCTAGATATATTTTTCAAAAAAACATATATAATAGCAATTCATTCATGGATTATACACAACAAATTTTAAAAATTTTGATCTTCTAAAAGGTATTGAAAATAAATAAAAAACTAAATTTTATTTATTTTCAATAAATTGTCAGAAACGTCAAATAAGTTAACTTACGTTGTGACAGATAAAACGTTAAGCATTTATTTATTTTTTGTTCAATTCCATGGCTGTCGTTATTTTTAACGTAATTTTCGACATTTTCATATTTAATTTCTGTCATTATAAAGCATGTAAAGGTAATTCTATTTATTGTTTTAGATGTATAATTTTATACCCTAAAACTTTTATTTGACGTATTTTTGCTTAAAATAATTAGGCGAGCAGGAAATTGCAAAATACGGATTTCCCATGTTAATCTCCTATGTACACCTTTAAAATAGATACACGGTATACAAAAATTTAACAAAAGTTAAAACTGTTAATAGGTACATATTTTCGTACCACCTACAAGTACATTTCGTATATGTCCTCTTCCTTGTCCATTATTCACCATTAGTTCGACGATGTCGTGCTCTTGCCACTGCGTACTATTAGCGGGACGTGAAGTACTAGGCACGGCACCGGCAACCTGGCGCCCAGTGGATACGCGATGCGAATTAGCGGCGTGCGCACTTGATTGTTTTATATTCCTTCAACGCGCTCGTGCTCACGCTCAAGCCTTATCTGATGCACAGGTGAGAAGCGGTGATTAGCGTTAGATGCTAGATCTACTCATAAAGGTGAATAATTATGAGACTGGAGAATAATCTACTACAAAGTAGACTCAGAGTTGGCATTTCAGGAATTTGACCCAAATGTTTAATCATACGTTTCTCGCACCGCACTATCTAAGATAATTAACAGAATTTTTAACACTGGTGCTGCCATCTGCACAAAAATAACGGAAACGGAAGAATTTTCGAATTTTTCATCATTATCAGGGGCGCGCCGTCCCATTGTGTCGCCTGTGTACCAATGCTCATCTTGACGTACCCCCCCCCCCCAAATTCAACAGTTAAAAAATGAGCATCTCCATTCGAAACTATATAAAAAAATCTGATGTGGACAACACATAACCTCTCGCCAGATATTTTACCTGGTTGTACGCATAAAACGAAAAATATTTTATTCATGTCTCACAACAAAATAATTCTCACATATATTTGCAAAATCTATAGGATATTTTAAAATAAATTATGTACAATACATACATTTTCTTTATATTCAATATCCTGAAATTTTCTTTTTCTGCTTTCCTTTTCTTTTTCTTTATATTCGTCATTTTTTCGCAAATTCTTTTTATATTCTTTTTTACATATATACTTTTGCGTTGTTGACTTTTTTTTATTTTCATAATCTTCATAATAATGTAAAAATATTTTTGACAGAGGCATACAAATATTTTTGACAGTGACATTTATGTGACAATTACAAACATTTGAATTTCTTGCCTTGTAGTAGTTTGATCTGAGATTTTTTACATCAAACTATTTTATATGCCTTTCTTTATCTCTAAATCTATAAAAGATATAATAATGAATTTATATTTATCGAATAAAGAATTTAACGTTCTTTAATATAAGTATTTACATAAATTTTCGATAAATAATATTTAGATGATTTTTTTCTTGTAACTACTACTTCCGGTTGTCCAATTGTTACCAAAACTGACTGGACTCTTCCCATTATTGCTAGATTAAGGAATCCGTAGTTAAAAATGTCTTAAGTCTTATAGTATTTGAGATATAGTGAATCCAACATCCACACACACATCCACACACACATCCACACACACATACGGACATCATCGTAAAAATGTTATAATCGGATTCTAGGAACCTTAAAACGTGCTTATTCATTAAAATCTGGATATGCGATTTTTAGCATGAATACAATACCTCTCTTAGCGAGAGGTAAAAAGTGGCCTACAAAGGTGCAAACTAAAATCTAGTACTATTATATATTTGGAAAGTATGTATTCACAAAAAAAAAATACATTTTTGCCTATATCTAATGACCTACGGATTTTTTCTCAAATAACGACACCACTAAAATGGACTTCTAATGGGGCAACAATTATGTGAACACGTTAACTTGAACAGCCTGTGTACTTTTTTATAGTTACCACATGTTTTAAATAAACCACAATAATTGTTTTTACCCTATAAAATTAATAATTCTTGCATTTTTTGCTTGAAACATAGATACATCGTTGGAAAGCTAAAATAAACTCTCTTGCAATGGTATAATTTTGCGACTATGGAAATTATAAATTGGACCTCATTACTTGAAATCTAATAGTGATAAAAAATCTGAGCATCGTCGTTTTAAGGAAAATAAAAAAGGGTCCTTAAAGACATGCAAACCAAAATTCCATATAATTTCATATTTGCAAGTTATTTGTGAATATAAAAGGAAGTGGCTAGAGTACCGAACGCGGAACCGTGTTCAAAACATTAAGATCTCAAATTGAGATGGTTTTCGCAATTTCTCTAAATATACCCCAACATTACCCAAACTAACGCCCAAACTCAGGCTTGGAAAACGCGGCCCAAATATTATTTGTTAGGTGAGGTTTTTGTTGTTCTTTTTAGAGAAATATAAAAGCAACCTGAGTAAGCTATTCAACAACGGTCTCGCGTTCGTGCCAGGATTTGAATTTTTAACAAGGGTCCCAAATGTTAAGACACGTCTCTTCGACGTTTCTAGTACTAAACGAGGTACTGAATCACGCCATTTGTATATGCATTTTTCGGGAAAAACAAAAACATCTTTAAAATAGTCTAGTAATGGGGCAACTTTGCCCTAATTTAATCGACTTCGTATCTCTTATAGTTTACAAGATCCTAATGTGAGCCTCGAAAAACGCGCATATTAAATTAAAAAACTTACGTCTTATTACAATTTTGCTCGCCGTGTCGCCCCTAACCAAGTGTCGCCTGTGTGCGACGCACACATCGCACCCTCTGACCGCGCCCCTGATTATTATCAACCGCTACCTTGGTAAGGAAGGTATAGGGATCATGCTAAAAATCGCATATCAAGATTAGATTAGATTTTGGTGTAAATCAGATATCCGGAAATGGCACTTTACTTGAAGCTTAAAGTAGTTCTTCGAAAAATACCTTTAAATGTTATTTTTTCCAGATGTATGTTATTACAAAAATTAAAGACTACTAAATTTTCTATAGGTTTGCATTAACACTTTTTCTATAAATTTTATGGATAAATTTATAAAATTACCTATAATTTAAATCACAGATCCTACGCTTTAAACAAACAAAACGTAGTTATTCAAATGTATGTAACTGACAGATACTCGTAAATCTCACTATCAAATAACTAATCCTTTCAAAATAATATTAGTAACGTTTTAAAAAGAAAAAAGGAAATAGAACAATAGAAAAGAAATTCAATACAGTTTCCAGCATAAGTAAATATGTATGTATATATTTAGATTAATAAAAATTAACGATTCACAAAAATGTTTAAGCTAATCCTCATTTTTGGATTAGTGAATTCTATTCTATCCCGGTATTTAAAAATTAATCTTCATTTTATTATAGCTCCGGTGGAGCAATGGTTAGAGCAACGCCTCATGTCATGAATGCCCCCGGGGCTCTGAGTTCGAATCCCACTAAGCAATGGTTGTTTAAAAAAAGGTAGTTACTTGGATTAGATTACACTATATTTTAAGAAATAAACTGACAAAATTAGAGTAAAATTCGCTAATCCAAAAATAAGGGTGGGGTCTCGTGGCCGTGTGCCTGAATGTCAGGTCGCGTATCTGGGGAACCGCGTTCGATCCCGACCGACGCCGAATATTTCGAATTTTAAATGGCACAAAATTGATCCATGTGGTGCACTCTCCACGCCAAAAAATTAATGCAAATCTATAGAAAATTTAATAATCTTTAATTTTTATAACATTAATCTCGAAAAATAACATTGAAAGTTATTCTTCGAAGAAAAACTATTTTGAGTTTCTTGTAAAGTGCCATTTCCGGTTATCCAATTTTTACCAAAATCTATTGAACTCTTTCCATTACAGAAAAAGTTCGAAATACAAGGTTTCAAAATTTTCTGAATGATAGTATTTGAGTTAGAGTGGAGGATCCACACTATAATACATACATACATACATACATACATACATACATACATACATACATACATACATACATACATACATACATACATACATACATACATACATACATACATACACACACACACACACACACATATATATATATATATATATATATATATATATATATATATATATATATATATGTATATGTGTATATATGTATATATGTACGTATATATGACATTGTGAATCAAAAAATGTGCTTTTGTCATAATTAATATAAGTTTCTATCTTTATGACTTTGTAAACTAAATGTATTGTTTAGATTCTTCTATTTTTATGTAAATCAATGACTGTCAAATAACTTCAACAAAACGTAAGTTCCTTTAAATCAAATTAATTTATACATTGTAAATTTATTTGTATTTCAACTTCAGTGTCCTGATGAAGTGTACAATCCAAATACACGAAAGCTTGACAGATTTTAAAAGAATCTACTAAAACAAATTTAAGCCCAGAAAACGTCCCACTGATATACCCACTAAAATTTATCTCCTATGTATGTACATATATATTATTGAGTTTATCCTTCGTAAAAACGAGAATCGGGTAACTGTACAACAAAGTTTTCCGGTAGATAATAACATGACTCACACCCAAATACCTTCATTTTACCAAAACTTGAAATTGTATGAAAGTACAACCCGAAAATGTAGTTAAAATTCATAATTTTTCACAAAGGTGTTCACTTCTAATAAAACGCCACAAAAACAGCCGCGTACTATCATATATTTTGAGTAAGTGAACAAAATATCATGCAGGTGGAGTGTGTTTCATTTTATTTAAGAATTAAAAATTAATACAGGTATATAAATTTATATTTTAGTTTACAATTTACACCACAGTTTTATATTTAAATATTAGTATTTCTGCAAAAAAGACACATAAAGATAAAAACAACCCAATACCGAGAAAGAAGAAAGCAGCCGAAAGTTGATATAATTTCATGACAAGGTTTCTTGTCGATGAAGATTTTCTTGGATTGACGAAAGTACGAAGCATCTTCAACCAGTGTGTTATAAATCCAGACTGATGCAATCTTAATATAAGTGCATTTATTCTATCCAGTAGTGGAAATCCTCTGAACACGAGAAAGCTAAAATATTACATAACAATATTAGTCTATTAACAATAACACAAATTTAGCTTTTTGTTACAAGATGACTAAAAATCCTACAATTTCTTACATCTGCATTTTTTTAAATTAAAAATTGAAAAATGGTACGTATACAGAGTGTCCCATTTAAGGTACGAATGCATTGGAATCTCGAGACCCGTAAGAGCTACGAGGTTGGTTAAATTAGACAAAAGTTGCCCCATTAGGAGACCATTTTAATGGTATTTTGTTATTTGCAAAAAAATGCATAGGTCACTAGATATAGGCGAAAATGTAAATATTGCAGTTTTTTATTTTTGCAAATAACTTCGAAGTGTGAAATTATACTGGATTTTGGTTTGCACATCTTTAGGGCACTTTTTTATGTTCTTTCGACTGGAGATGCTCAATTTTTTTATCAATGTTGGTTTTCGAGGATTGATGTCAATGTTTTAATTTTTATATGGACGCCATATTGAAAAGTTACGCTATTGAAAATAGAATTTTTACCTTCCGTCACCTTTAGGTAAGGAAGGTATTGTCTTTGGTCAAAAAATTCGGTGATAAGTTTTTAATGAATAAGCACGTTTTAAGGTCCCTAGAATACGATTTTACTATTTTTACGATGATGTCTGTATGTGTGTGTGTGTGTGTGTGTGTGTGTGTGTGTGTGTGTGTGTGTGTGTGTGTGTGTATGTGTGTATGTATGTGTGTCCGTGTGTGTGTGTGTGTGTGTGTGTGTGTGTGTGTGTGTGTGTGTGTGTGTGTGTGTGTGTGTGTGTGTATGTAACAAAATTTTCGTCTGCGATAACTCTAATACTACAATTCCAAAAATTATAATTCTTTCGTATTCCTCTTCGTTGCATCCATATGAAGAGCTGATTAGATTTTGGTTATAATTGGTCAACCGGAAGTACCCTCATTTGAAGATTTTAACAGTTTTTCTTGAAAAAACGATGTTAAATATCATTTTTTTACATTTAATGTTATTATAAATATTAAAGAACATTGTATTCTCTATTCGATTTGACTGCATTTTATACTTCATATTAAATGGATATAGAGTTATAAAATTATATTGGAATTAAACTTCATAAATTAGCCAGCTATGCTAGAAACAGATACTATATTAAGAAAATTCTGATTGAAAGATGTCAGTGTCAAGTGCAATTGACATATTCGTAGTATATTTGTGTTAGGATCATTTTGCTCGAAATTATCTGTATGGAATTAGTATAAAATACATACAACTGTCGAAAGGTAATGTACATACAAGAAATTTAGAATCTTTTGCAAGGAACTTTCTGTATGGATTTTATAGAAAATACATACGCATTTACAAAAATTCTACCGGTAGATACCACATCTACCGACTGTGTTCGAACACATGAGTGGTAAAATGTTTCCGTGTTCGAAAATTGTTCAATATCTACCAGATCCATCTACCGTATTTATGAAGAATCTAATCTCAAAAAAAAGTAGTGATGCAAAGCGAAGCGCGCGCGGTGAAAGTGGAAATGTATTCAAAGTAGGGCTCTGCTCAGTTTGTTAACTACGTCAAATTTCTAACCTGTTTTAAACTTTCAGATTTTTTCATAGGTTATGGATCTACCCTGTTTACCAGTTGCGTTTTTAAAATATCGATTCCGGTAGCTATAACCTGATAAAAAGCTGTTTACTGGTAACAGTTCGCCGGTAGAATTTTCGTAAATACGTCATATAACTGACGGAAGGTAATGTGCTGGCCACATCAGATTTTTTTAGCTTTACAATGATATAAAACAGTAATAATTTATTTTTATAATTAACAGAGAAATTAACAAAAAATGTTATTAATACTAAAATTTAATTGAAAAAAGTAAATCGAAGGCTGCTGTTTAAGAAAATAACTATTTAATAAACAAATAATGTTAAAAATACAAAAATAATTGACAAAAACTTTACAATAAATTTTCTATTAACCCACCATTTCGTTCTACGCACTTCTGCGCCCTTCGTTCTGTTCCTTCTATAACTTTTCTCAGCATTCTTCGCCTACTTTGATTTATAATTCTGACTGTGGCATTTCTTAATTCATATTCATTCTGATATTCCCGAATAAAAAGTTTATTTTTTAAGTATCCCCATAAAAAAAAATCTAAAGGTGTTAAATCTGGAGATCTAGCAGGCCACTTGATTTCGCTGTTGGTCCCTATCCATTGTCCTCCAAATCTATTATTTAAATATTGTACTGTAAATTTTAGTATTAATAACATTTTTTGTTAATTTCTCTGTTAGTTTTAAAAATAAATTATTACTATTTCATATCATTGTAAAGCTAAAAAAATTCTCTTTTCAATGGCGTAACTTTCCAATATGGCGTCAAAATTAAAACTTTGACATCAATCCTCGAAAACCAATATTGATAAAAAAAATTGAGCATTGCCAGTCGAAAGAACATAAAAAAGTGCCCTAAAGATGTGAAAACCAAAATCCAGTATAATTTCACACTTCGAAGTTATTTGCAAAAATAAAAAACTGCAAAATTTACATTTTCGCCTATATCTAGTGACCTATGCATTTTTTCGCAAACAACAAAATACCATTAAAATGGTCTCCTAATGGGGCAACTTGTGTCTAATTTAACCAACCGCGTAGCTCTTACGGTTCTCGAGATCCCAATGCATTCGTACCTTAAATGGGACACTCTGTATACTCGGATTTTTATACAAAGAGGATTCCATAGTTATGTGTCATTTACTACTGATACATGATACCCTGTCGGCGATTTATACAAATTTAGTGTATTGGTGCCTGCATAGTATTCGGCTAAATAGATATGCCTATTTTGAATATTTGAATAAAAGTATACGTACTGTAAATAATATGATTGACAGTTGTAGTACTTTTTTAAAAAATATATGTATTTAGACAAATGGCATGCACGTGCCTGACAGCCAGTATAATACTTTTATAAACATAGTACATTCGAAGCATCAAGTCAGTGCAGACGAATCAAGACATGAAACACGTTCTTTTTTCGCATCGTTCAACGGTACAGATTAAAAGCAGATAATATGTAAAGACGTATGTGATTGTTGAAAATTTATTATAAATGATTCATATAGCATTGGAATCCTGTTTGTATAAAAATCCGAGTATACCTATTTAATACACAGAGTATTAAACAACCAAACTTGAAATTTAAATAATGAACCTAAAAGCAAGTGAATAAATTCATATAAACAAAATTTGTAAAAACTTCTTTTTCAAAAATATTCGCATAACAAGGCGTAATTGACGCAACTATATGTTAAGTAACCTTAACCACTCTTTGAATTTGGAAAAGAGTGATTTGATTTTTACCAGAATGGTGGCTAACAAACCAATGGAACTTTTTCCAAATGGAACAAATAATGTCATTGGTAACAACGTAAAATACAGCCTTGTTTCACTATTTTAATAAAAAAAAAACAATCGATATCTCATGCTGTAATAGCTATTTATGTATTAAGAGCTCAAAGTGGTATATTGCGTGGCATTCTCATTTACAAGTTTTCACTGCATATCTGTTAAAGGACATAAACTAATAAAAGTTGTTACCTTCCGTCACCTTTAGGTAAGGAAGGTATTGTCTTTGGTCAAAAAATTCGGTGGTGAGTTTTTGATGAATAAGCAGGTTTTAGGGTCCCTACAATACGATTTTACTATTTTTACGATGATGTCTGTATGTGTGTGTGTGTGTGTATGTATGTGTGTGTGTGTGTGTGTGTGTGTGTCTGTGTGTGACAAAATTTTCTAATGCGATAACTCTAATACTACAATTCCAAAAATTATAATTCTTTCGTATTCCTCTTCGTTACATCCATGTGAAGAGCTGATTAGATTTTGGTTATAATTGGTCAACCGGAAGTACCTTCATTTGAAGATTTTAACAGTTTTTCTTGAAAAAACGGTGTTAAATATCATTTTTTCACATTTAATGTTATTATAAATATTAAAGAATTATTTATTCTCTATACGATTTGAATGCATTTTATACTTCATATTAAATGGACATAGATTTAAAAATTTAAAAGAAATTAAATATCATATATATTAGTCAGCTTTGCTATAACTCTGGAAACAGCTGCTACATTAAGAAAATTCTGATTGAAAGGTGTCAGTGTCAAGTACAGTTGACAGTATGTTATAATTTTACTGGAAATATAGGATCTTTTGTTAGAAACTTTCGGTATGGAATTTGTATAAAATACATACAACTGTCTTAAGGTAATGTACAAGAAATATAATCTTTTGCAAGGAACTTTCTGTAAGACATTTATACAAAATACATAGAACTGACGGAAGGTAATGTGCTGCCCACATCAGATTTTTTTTTTTTGCTCTCACTGATTGTTATCACGTTCAATTAATGTTTGATGTCCGTTGGCAAATGCAATCGCAAATGCCTACTTTGTATCGGCGAATGTCAATATACTATATCCTTCTTTATTGTTTTCCGCCACCTATAGGTAAGGACGGTATTGTCTCCGATGATGAGTTTTTAATCAATAAGCATGCTTGTGTGTGTGTGTGTGTGTGTGTGTGTGTGTGTGTGTGTGTGTGTGTGTGTGCGTCTGTGTGTGACAAAATTTTCTAATGCGATAACTTTAATACTACAATTCCAAAAATTATAATTCTTTCGTATTCCTCTTCGTTACCCATGTGAAGAGCTGATTAGATTTTGGTTATAATTGGTCAACCGGAAGTACCCTCATTTGAAGATTTTAACAGTTTTTCTTGAAAAAACGATGTTAAATATCATTTTTTCACATTTAATGTTATTATAAATATTAAAGAATTATCTATTATCTATACGATTTTAATGCATTTTATATTTCATATTAAATGGACATAGAGTTAAAAAATTAGAAAGAAATTAAATATCATATATATTAGTCAGCTTTGCTATAACTCTGGAAACAGCTGCTACAATAAGAAAATTCTGATTGAAAGGTGTCAGTGTCAAGTGCAGTTGACAGTATGTTTATGTTATAATTTTTCTAGAAATATAGGATCTTTTGTTAGAAACTTTCTGTATGGAATTTGTATAAAATACATACTACTGCCTTAAGGTAATGTACAAGAAATATAATCTTTTGCAAGGAACTTTCTGGATGACATTTTTACAAAATACATAGAACTGACGCAGGCACCGGACAGCTAAATGAATGTGCCAAAACACTATCATAGTTTCAGGAAGCAAACTGTAGAGGCGCGACAGTGCTTAAATTTTAAGAAAATGGATTAAGTCAGCTTTGATTTCAAAACATTTTGCAATATTTTGAATTGTAAAGTCACATAAGTCATCACACATGTCATTGAACGTACGCTTTAACATCTTTAATTATTTGGCAATTCAATTTGTAATAGTTTATAGTTTTAGTTATAGTGCCCAGTAGTGATTTATTTCGTGATTTCTCCAGTTTTAAATTGTATTAACTGTGTGTTTTTTTGACGTAATATAGAATTGAAATTCAATAAGCTGATGAACATTCGTTGTGCTATTTGATATAAAGTGCAGTGCAAAGAAGCAAATAGACATTTACTTTTATATTTAATGATGAAATGTCGTACCACTTCCAATATCCTTTTATCTTTATGTGTGTGTGTGTGTGTGTGTGTGTGTGTGTGTGTGTGTGTGTGTGTGTGTGTGTGTGTGTGTGTGTGTGTGTGTGTGTGTGTGTGTGTGTGTGTGTGTGTAGGTGTGTGTGTGTAGGTGTGGGTGTGGGTGTGGGCGTGGAACACATTGTATATTGACTACAGAAAAACTTAAAAAAAATAACACACCATTTTAATTTTTAGCAGCTCAAATTTTCAAAGATTGCAATTTTTGTTTTTCACCTGATTTCTCAGTAATTCTAGCGTGACTTTCATATTAGGAAAGTAAAAGTCTAAACAAATAATTTTACAATCTTACCTTATATTGTCCCATATTTCCAAATCTTTTATTTCATAGAAACATGGTTTACCATCCCAGGAAGTATAATTCTGAGATATGACGTATTCCATAAACAATTTATTTGCAAATATACTTATATTTGTATATTCAATCATATTGTCCAAACTTTTAAACATATCTTTGATCGGTACATGGCGTTGAACTATAATAGATTGTATAGGATCTTCTAAATTAAAAAAACCTACAGTATTTGCATCAAGATGAATTTCCAAATCGGAATCCAATAATTGTTTAGTAGTAGAAAATTGCTTTTCTTTTATTGGTTGAGATAAGAAACTGTATAATTTTGAAGTGTAAGCTACGTATAACACAAAACTGGTAATACACCAGCACCAGAACAAGATTCGAAAGTATCCTTTGCTTTTAAAGTTGGTAGTATTTTGAAGTAATATACAAAAAGAATTGAAGAAACACCATGAAATTTTTTGATAAAGATTATTATTAGTTTTTGGGTAACAAATAACCCATATAATAGTGTTTATTATAATCATTAGAAACAACATAATCCACAACCATAATTCGAATATTCTTATGATATTTATCCATGGTGGAATATTACCGGGTATAGTTGCCCAAAAATTGCATGAATCTCTCAAATGGCTAACACTAGGTTCAACAAAATTATCCATCCAGTATGTGACAAAAGCGTAACCATATAATACATCAATTTCTTTATTTTTTAAAGATAGGTATGTGGGTGGAATGGTATTGTTATAAAAACTAGAATTCCATTCATCATATGGTTGAATAATATGGTTTGCTGTCAAATTCATCCATTTTGTTATGGTATAAATTGTGGTTACTTCTATACCAACTTGCATGGGATCATCCATATTACCAGATAGTTCAATAACCATTGGCTCAAAGGGGTATGTAGCCAGTTTGATTGGACATCCGTTCATATTTTGTGGTACCTTCTCAGGAAAAATATTTTTTTGTTCATTACAAGTTGCAATCTTTATTGGAGACGTGTTATGTCCACAATTAATGTTTTGATATGGAAAATATGTATATATTTCTTCATTTATGGTTAGAGCGATGTTTATAATATTATATTTCCAACAAAATTGAAATATTTGAGTTGTGTTTTTGTATTGTTCCAGTTGAACTATAAATTTTGCCCGTGGATTCCAATATTTAAAATTCCATACAGTATTGATTAGATTTTCAAAATCTTCATATTTTTTTAGAAAACAAATAAATACATTAAATTGTCTATTATTTCTAATATCAACATTACTATAATGTTTTAAATTAATTATAAAAACACTTGCACTATTTAGTTTAATTTTAGGATATTCAATATTATATACGATTAAAATTTTATCTTCTTTTTTCATATAATCAAAAATCATTTCCGAACAAAAGTCTTTATTATCATCTAATAATTTATTGTTTAATGTAGACGTTATTTTAATAATAATAAATATCGAAAATAGCAACAACATAATTTTGTTTTCATATATTAAGCGTTGTCAGATTTTATGCTAATAATGGCCTACTTTAAGTTTGATACGTTAATATTGCAGGAAAGCTTTTACACATTTCAGACAAATCAATGTTTATTGACTACTAGCCCCCAAACACACAATTATTTACCTTTATTTGACATGTAAAATTGTTTTTCACTACCACTTGCATGGTAACCATGGTAACCTACGTAAATAATAATTTATTACTGACCTAGGTCAATAACACACACTGTCGCTTTTAAAGAAACTCAGACCTTCAAATCCAAATATTATTTGCCTTATTAAACTCAAGAAAAGTGTTAACTTTGGATTCACAATTTAACTTTACCCGTTGCCCCCTAATTTTAAATTGACCTACGCTGCTTTGCTAATTTGATGATGTCAAACATTTAAATGTAAAAATGAATAAATTACTATTGTATTCTCCAGAGCAACTTAAGACTTAAGTCGTTGCTTATTTCTAAGTTCGACCTTAAATCGTTGCACCACGCACAAGTAAGACGTAAGTAGCACTTAAATGTAAGTCGAAAAAAATGGTGACTTATGTCATATATGTTAGTTATCATATCAGTTCGCGGTAAATTTGTTTAATTTTATAAATTACAGCAAAGAAGAAAAAATTGTTAACGGAGATTGTGTATCAACATAAAGAGGTCATTGAAATGATTTCCTGTTGCATATAACCTCAAAGTCAGGATAAATTGATTCACAGAGGTTATGGAATTATTTCTAAAAATATGTTAAATATATATGATTAAATAGCTTATTATTTGTGTTAAAATTGGTAATGATTCTTGCACAAGCCCGTTCATTACTATTGTATGGAAATTTCTGATATTTACTTACTTATTGTCTTGAATATATTCCAGTTGCGGTTCAATTTGCCCCAGAATATCTATAGCAGTAATTTTAGTTATTCTGAACAGACATAAAAAATCTTTGTCATATAATTGGAACAAATCAATTCTGTTATATATTTGCTGCGGAATTCTAACATTTTCGGCAATATCGACCAAATTAACTTTTTCCATATTATCCACAACGTTAACGTCGTCAAAATTAGGGAAATCCGATAAATTTATATCGAATATTGTTGAAACGAATACAAGCATATAAACACTGACATAAATATACAATGACAGCTTTGACATATTTTACGCTGTTGCCAGTGTAATTTGTAAGTTAAGTTCCCATTTATGCTCTGTTCCATTTAAGCCATTCAGTAAATGGCACTGGCAACAGCGCAAATCTGAAGTAGCCGAAATTACATTGGGTAAACTTGTCTCTTGTCTGTTATTTAAGCCAATCAGAGATGTCAAAACTATTCCCTATGCTCCGCAATACTGAATGGCTTAAATGGAACAAGGTATAAATTTGCTGGAGCAACGCAATTCGGATATAAGACCTACTTACAATAAAGTAGCATTTCAATAATCAACAACTTCAGTTGCTGTGGAGAAACCGAACAACTTAAGTTGCTGTGGAGAAACCGGCATTAAATATTAATTTATGCTGTTTTATCATTTATCGTTCAAACTTTCAAGAGGTAAATATTAATTTTATTATTGGAATATATTAACTTCTTTTAGGTTAGATATAATTACATTTCACAAGTTTTCAGTCTCGGAAACAACGCAACATCTCAGTTATTTATCAAAGACTGGCCCAATCAGAACCACAGACGCGTTTTGCTCTTATTGGACCTCATCAGTGTGGTGCACTAAAGCCTCTAGGAGGCTCTTACTAGATTGAGTGGACGTATGATAAACCATCCCTAAATGTTTTTGAGGTATGTCCTTAATCTCTTTAGAAATCATCCATAGCTTTATTGGTCGAAGTAAAACAAATTCCCCGCAGTTTATCTTTCACATTCTGAAACAAAAAAGTCGGAGCTTTATGATAGATTTAGATAATGATCGACCCATCAATTCAATGTTTTGCTCATTCAAATACGCTATAGTTGGAGCGGGTGCATGACTCTTCCTTTTGGTTGATTATGAAGGATTTTTTTTTAAAAAAACTGCAGGCATGCGTACCAGTAGAGTATTCAAAAATTGGCCATGAAAAGTAGCGACCATATTTTTGTTACTGCTTTTTCCTCAAACAATTTTTCTTGAAGCAGGAGCAGACTCGTTTTGAAAAACCCAGACAACTTACTGTTTTTTTCTGGATTATATTAATATTTAACTTTTGTTGCAAGTCACAAAGTTTTAAAACAGGTGTCAGAGGATTTACGAACAAAACTTAAAAGATTGTTTTTGCTGCAATTAAGACGATCTGCCTTTTTAGCTGGTGTTAAATTATGGTAAATCCAGCAAGCACATTGCTTCTGTGTACCCAAACGATTGTGCAAATTGCTGTGTATCTCTTTCACTTCAGTGCTCATTCCAGTATTGCTTAAATCAAACGAACATTAATTTGACGGTCTTCTTCTATCAAGCCGCAAACAACTACACTGTTTTCATTAAATATTCAGGGTCAAAACGAAATATATTGTATTTAAATCGTAGAAATGGGCTTTAGGATCCAGGACAAATTTATTTAAACGAAGAAAGAATTGTGAAAAATTCATGGACCTCGCGGGGATTCGAACCCAGAGCCTCCCAATCTCTAGTCGGGCGCTCTACCAATTGAGCCACGAGTTCCCGTCGAAGTCTAGAATCTTTCACAGGCCTTTTTACAAATCGTAACTAGTACACTCTCACAATTTGAGAGATAAATACTGAACGCTAATATTCCGCAGTAAATATTATATTATTGTGAACTTTAAGCCGTCACACATGAGGTCACACACACGTAGAATAATTATTTGAGATCCAACCTAAATGTTTAAATCGTAGAAATGGGCTTTAGGATCCAGGAGAAATTTATTTAAACGAAGAAAGAATTGTGATAAGTTCATGGACCTTGCAGGAATTCGAACCCAGAGCCTCCCAATCTCTAGTCGGGCGCTCTACCAATTGAGCCACGAGTTCCCGTCGAAGTCTAGAATCTTTCACAGACCTTTTTACAAATCGTAACGAGTACACTCTCACAATTTGAGAGATAAATACTGAACGCTAATATTGCGCAGTAAATATTATATTATTGTGAACTTTAAGCCGTCACAGACGAGGTCACACACACGTAGAATAACTATTTGAGCTCCAACCTAAATGTTTAAATCGTAGAAATGGGCTTTAGGATCCAGGACAAATTTATTTAAACGAAGAAAGAATTGTGAAAAATTCATGGACCTCGCGGGGATTCGAACCCAGAGCCTCCCAATCTCTAGTCGGGCGCTCTACCAATTGAGCCACGAGTTCCCGTCGAAGTCTAGAATCTTTCACAGCCCTTTTTACAAATCGTAACTAGTACACTCTCACAATTTGAGAGATAAATACTCAACGCTAATATTGCGCAGTAAATTTCTCCTGGATCCTAAAGCCCATTTCTACTATTTAAACATTTAGGTTGGATCTCAAATAATTATTCTACGAAATATATTGTACAAACGTTTTACGGTAGCTAATAAACATGACTAAGGGCCACTTTTACAATCATTAGATAAACCTCGTATAACGCTATACCAGGTATAAAATTGAAAATTGTATTTTACAAACATCGGATAAACCTCAGATAGAATAAATACCAGTATATCTTATCCCATGGAAATCGGTCGTATAAACCTCGGATAACTTTATCCCTTGTTCTTATGGATACCACGTAAACACAAACGATGTGTTGTTATTTATACGTTTGACAGATGTCAATCAAGTATTTCATCATCACTGTCAGAATCAAAAATACCATTTATATCGTTTACCATCGTGAAAAATGCAAATTAGAAGGTAGAAATAATAACAATATTGAAGAAAAATAGTCTAACAAGAGGATAATTTTATTGTGGCAGTACCATCCTAAAGTTATTTAACGTAATTCTTGGTATAACTATCTGATAGTTAAAAATGCATTGTAAAAGACAGTCTTGTTTATCGAAGGTATAAGTACTAGGATAAAGTTATACCTCCGATAGTTACCGTAGTTTATCCATCAATTGTAAAAGTGGGCCTAACCCAAACACCTTCATTTTATTTTAATATTCTTGGCGTCTTAATCCACACTTGCAAATGTAGAAAACTACAACCCGAAAATATCAGCTATTAAATATCATGATTTTTCATAAAGGTGTTCACTTCCAATAACTGTATCATTGAGACGCTACAAATGTTACACTCGTAGTACTACCTCATATTTGGAGTCAGTGAACAAAATTTCATCCAGGTGAAGTGAGTTTCTTTTTAATTAATCCTTAATATAAACATAGCATGAATAATTTTTTATTTATTTCACTCTAATTTACAATTTACTTCACACTTTTATATTTAAATATTAGTATTTCTGCAAAGAAGACACACAAAGCTAAAAATAACCCAATGACGAGCAAGAAAAAAGCAGTTGATAGTTGATATAGTTTAATGACAAGTAATATTTTCGTTGAAGGTTTTCTCGGAGTGACGAACGAACGAATCATCTTCAACCATTGTAAAATAAATCCAGATTGATGCAATCTTAATATAAGTGCATTTATTCTATCCAGCAGTGGAAATCCTTTAAACACGAGGAAGCTAAAAATTACATAACAATATTAGCCCATTAACAATAATATACCTTCTTGTTACAAGATGACTAAAAATCTTACTATTTCTTAACTGTGAATTTCTTTAATTAAAAATTGAATTAATATACAGGGTATTAAATAAGCAAGCTTAAAATTTAAATAAAGAACGTAAAAACAAGTATATAAATTTGCATTCATTAATAATCCGTCACCTTTAGGTGAGGAAGGTATTGTCTTTAATCAAAAATTTTGGTGGTGAGTTTTTAATGAATAAGCACGTTTTAAGGTCCCTAGAATTTTACTATTTTTACGATGTGTGTGTGTGTGTGTGTGTGTGTGTGTGTGTGTGTGTGTGTGTGTGTGTGTGTGTGTGTGTGTGTGCGTGTGTGTGTCTGACGATTTATCTCCGGCGATAACTCCAACACTACAATTCTAAAAATTATAATTATTTCGTATTTCTCTTCGTTAGATCCATATGAAGAGATGATTAGATTTTGGTTATAATTGGGCAACCGGAAGGACCCTCATTTTAAGATTTTAACAGGTTTTCTTGAAAAAACACTATTAAATATCATTTTTCCATATTTAATGTTATTATAAATATTAAAGAATATTTTATTCTCTATACGATTTGATCACAATTAAATTTCATAAAGCAGCTAGCTATGCTATAACCATAGAAACCGCTACTATATTAAGAAAATGCTGATTGACAGATGTCATTGTCAAGTGCAATTGACATTTTTGTTATAATTTTACTCTCTTAGGTACATGAAACTTTCTGTATGGAATTTGTACAAAATACATAGAACTGACAGAAGGCAATGTACTTGAAATATGGAATCTTGTGTAAGATATTTTCTGAGGAATTTGTACAAAATACGAGTATAACTATTATTCACGAAAGATGACTCTTCAAGGTCATTTATTCGAAGAAGGAATGCACATCACTTTACAGCAGTAGCTTAGCAACATTTTGTATTAGAAAGAGAAAGATTATTTGACCTATGTCTATTTAATTTATGTGGTGTGACAGATATACGTAAATAGTGACATTACTATCTAACACAATATAAATAATAACGACATATGTCGTAGAATTACAGATACCTAATTATCTACTACACTGCCCTCTGTGCTAATATAGTGGCGTTGACTTTAAAATCAAATTATTATTCCTTGGTTTATATGTTAAGTCTATGTTTTTGTATTTTGCAAAAACATAAGTGAAGACCATAAATCTTTCAGAAAGGCATTATTTAGAAAAAAACATAATTTTCAAATGAATTACTCTTATTTTTTCAATTAAAATGTGTCCATAAATATTTTATGTTGCACGACTATGTATAAGAAATGCAATGAAGTTGTCTGCAAGTAATATTATATCAGACGGCTCACAAATGACCTTGAATAGTCATCTTTCGTGAATAATAGTTTATATGGAACTGACGGAAAGTAATGGGCGGCCACATCAGATTCTTTCTGCTTTGTTGCGCATAAACGGCAAAGTGACAATTTGAGTTTACAAATGCTGGCGCAAATGCCTGCTTTGCATATTGATCGCAGAAAAACTCTTTCTTTTACAAATACTAACTTATATCAATCTAATTTTTAGCAGCTCAAATAACTTTTTAAAAACTGCAATTTTTTGTTTTTCACTTGATTTTCTTTTATTTAATAATTCTAGCGTGACTCTCGCATTAGTTAGATATCATTTATATAAATCATTCTCGGATCTTACCTTAAATTGTCCTTTATATCCAAATCTTTTATTTCATAGAAACACGGTGTACCGTCCCAGGACGTATAATTCTGAGAAATGGCATATTCCATAAATAATTTATTTGCAAATATACTTATATTTTCATATTCAATCATATCGTCCAAACTTTTAAAAATATCTTCAGTCGGTACATGACGTTGTACTATAACAGATTGGATAGGATCTTCTAAATTAAAATATTCTATAGTATTTGCTATAACTTGAATTTCCAAATCGGAATCTAGTAGTTGTTTGGTAGAAGAAAATTGTTTTTCTTTTATTGGGTGAGACAAAAAACTGTATAACTTTGAAGTATAAGCTACATATAGCACAAAACTTGTAATACACCAACACCAGAATAAGATTCGAAAGTATCCTTTGCTTTTAAAGTTGGTTGTATTTTGAAGTAATATACAAAAAGAATTGAAGAAACACCATGAAAATTTTTGGGTTAGATTAAAATTAATATTTGGATTACCAATAACCCAAATAATAGTGTTTATTATAATCATTATAAACAAAGCAATCCATAACCGAAATTCAAATATTCTTATAATATTTTTCCATGGTTGAACATTACCTGGTATAGTGACCCAAAAATTGGATAATTCTTTCAAATGACTAACAGTTGTTTCAACAAAATTATCTGTCCAATCTGTGGCAAAAGTGTAACCATATAATATTTCAATTTCTTTATTCTTTAACGATTGGTATAATGGTGTAATGGTATTGTTACCGTAACTATAACCCCATTCATCATGAGGTTTCATAATCTGGTTTGCTGTCAAATTCATCCATTTTGTTACGGTATATATTATAGTTACTTCTAAGCCAACTTCGATGGGATCATCCATATTACCAGAAATACGTATTACCAATGGTTCGGTGGGGATTGTAGCCATTTTGATAGGACATCCGTTCATATTTTGTGGCACCTTTTCAGGAAATATATTTTTTTGTTCACTACAGGTTGCAATTTTTATTGAGGATGTGTTATGTCCACAATTAATGTGTTGATATGGAAAATATGTATATATTTCTTCATTTAAGATTAGAGCGATGTTTATAATATTATATTTCCAACAAAATTTAAATATTTCAGTTGTATTTTTGTATTGTTCCAATTGAAGAATAAATTTTGCCCTTGGATTCCAATACTTTAAATTCCATATAGTATTGATTATATTTTCAAAATCTTCATACTTTTTTAGATAAGAAATAAATACATTAAATTTTCTGTAATTGTTAATAGGAACACTGTTATGATTTTTTAAATTAACCATAAAAACACTTGCACCATTAATAAGTTTAATTTTTGGATATTCAATATTATAAACAATTAGAATTCTATCTTCCTTTGTCATATAATCAAAAATCATTTCTGAACAAAAGTCTTTATCATCATTTAATAATTTACTGTTTATTGTAGACGATATTGTAATACCAACTAATATCAAAAATATCATCAACATTATTTTAATTTCTTATGTTAACAGTTGTCAGCTACGATGATGGCCTATGTTTATTAGTTTGCTACGTTTCAAATTATTATAATGGCTTTCTTATATGTGCATCAACATTAATATTACATGAGTGCTTTTATATGTTTCAAATAAATTAATAATTAACCTAGAAAAAGTATATTTGAAACAGTTTTTCCGCATGATTATGTAATTTTTACTTTCAACCTTTAAATTTTGTTTCTCATTAAAAGAGTATAGAGGTGTTTCAGTAAATACAATTACAATGGGGTACGCATGTATATGTAACCTTAATAAAATTTATAGAGTATATTAAAATATGTATAATTAATATACAGGGTGTAAATGAAACTAGGAAACGCGATTTTTCTCGGAAGTTATTAGAGATACAAAAAAATATTATGAAATAAAGTTGTAGGAGACTAAGGGGGGTATCCCATTACAAAATAAAATATTTATTTAAATCAGTGATTCTCAAGTTACAACACAATGTTATATTTGCTTAAATGGGATGGCATATATTTTTTAGGCCCATTCGATACAGTATTTTTTTCTGAATTCAACCATGTAATAATTTTATATCCTTACATAACAAAAATATTGAGAAAAATTCAATTAAAATTTAAATATATTTTATTTTTATAGATATTTTTTAGTAGGCCATGTATGAAAAACAAAACCTGATATTTGTCAATTTGAATTATTTAGTGTATAATAATTATTATTGTTGCGGATAGAGCACTATTTATAATGTAATTTACAAATATTTGTTTTACTTTAATTTAAGCTCAATTGTTTTTCATGCATAACTTTTATTATGGTCGTTCCATATTCTGTCCCATTTTTGGTTTCTTGATTCTTCCAATAGTAACTTCCATTATAAATACAATAAAAGATATTAGAAATCCATAGTATAGAAAAAATTGCATAGTTTGCATATGGAACATAGTTAATTTTACTGAAGTGATTGACTGTCCATAATCTATTTTATGTATCCTCAAATCATAATCCCATTTTGAAATAATTCCACTGGTATATAGTCGTTGTATTATTGTGTTTATTCTTTGTAAAAGTGGGAATCGCGTAACTGTGATGATACTAGAAAATAAAATAGAAATTAGTAATGAGAATAGTTATTAACTTTCATTCAAAAAAATGCAAATTAAATTTTAACATGAATACATATTTATTCATTTCACATTTCATTTCGATGCAATATACAATTTAAGGAACGTTCAAAATTTAAGATACATTGCTGCAACCGGCCGTAATTATATTAGATATAAAGATGTCTCACAACTCGCGCCCCTGACGAAACTGACACTTGCCGACGACAATAGGTTGCCAACAAATACAAGAAAATAATTTGCGGCTGCTTGCATAACGAAGTTACAAGATTTTTTAATACACCAGTCCCGGAAGGATATCTTGAGGTGTGATGATATTATTACAAAATAAAACTGGTTGTTAGGTTTTAAAAATACTACTAGTGAGTTACAAAATTTGTTTGACTTACTGTAATTTTGACACTTTAGAGTTGACTTTTCACTGTCAACAAATTTAGGTTAGAGGGATAATTAAATAAAAAGCTTATCTGACCCGTCAAAAGTCACAAAGAAATTAATTTATTAAATTTGGACGTTTCGAAATCATCTGATTTCATCTTCAGCTTACATTATACAAATTCATAATAATTGCAGATAACAGAATCCAAGTATTTAACATGAGCCGTGTTCCTTCGTGCTTTGATTGTGATTTTGTGAATCCTGATTAATTTAATCGTGATCCTTTTGAAACAGGATTTAAAAATTATATCAAGAAAACAACAACACAATCTGTCAAATGTCAATGTCATATGCAAACTATCCTATTTTATTTTACAAATAATCAACTGTCAAGTATTATAGTCAGAATTAAAAATGGATTTTATTGAAGTAAAAAATAATGTTCTTGATAAGGAATATGAAGTATGTTTATTTCAAACAAATCTTTATGTGGTTCATTACACGCTTTTGTAGAAAAATCTTATTTTTCTTGATGCCACAAACCCCACATTCGTAAATTTCTACGCTCGAAATAGTATATTTTCAATTTGTTCTGAACTAAATCCATGTGAATCACTCACAAAAGTCTGATTCTGAAGGGAAGGGGGAAGGTTGTCTAGTGATCACAAAATGAGAAAGTGGGGATAACGAATAGGAAACGTAAAAACATTATTCTTCTTAATCATGATCACTTTTATCATTTAGATTACGAATCACAGCCCGAAGGAACACGGCTATGATGATGTATAATTGTTAAACAATTACAAAGCCAGCAACTCTTGGTCAAGCAACATGCGTCAGTACACAATGTGTTACAATTTGTAATTGTTTAACAATTATACATCATCTTGTTAAATACTTGGATTCTATTATCTGCAATTATTATGAATTTGTATAATGTAAGCTGAAGATGAAATCAGATGATTTCGAAACGTCCAAATTTAATAAATTAATTTCTTCGTGACTTTTGACGGGTCAGATAAGCTTTTTATTTAATTATCCCTCAAAACTTGTTGTCAACGACCCTACATCACCCAATACAAACTTAGGTTAGCGAAGGTGTCATCCGAGATCACCATTTATATCGTACAGTGCAACGTTCCGAATAGACTCTCTAGCGTTACGTCCACATTCTCCGAAAATTATAATCATTTCTAAGTAATCAGCGACTGGTAAGAATTTGCCTTTATTTATTCACCTTGTCAAATTTAATTTGACACTGATATTTTTCGAAAACTACAGTCGCCCACACCTTTTAAAGAAGATTTGTTTTTTTATAAAACCCTAGTAACGTAAAATTACGGCAAACACACGTTAAAGGTGTAGGTCCCTGATTGGTCAATTTTAAGACGTTTTTTCTCGAATATCTTTTAAGCTAGATTTTTTTCTTCGAAATTACACATCCGAGTGCAGTCTCGTGTTTCCTCATTCGCTCTGGGGCGCGAGTTGTGAGACAGCCTGTATATCGGATATCCGATTACTTTCCTACATGCGGCTGTTTCAGCTAATTTATTAATATCTCGGCGAATATTGGATAGTGACTCGATATTCTGTAAGCACCGGGTAAAAAAGAAAATAATAATTTTATACAAAGATGAAATTGTTACCAGTAACGGCACCCGATTAAGTGATTCTGTTAGTTATGATTTTTTGTTTTTGTCAAAAAGTAAAGTTGATGAACATTATTCATCTAAACGGTGTGCCTTCCAGAGACCGCAATCTGATCCTGTTTTCAGTTATGACGTTTGATCTGTGACGTGTAAAATGGTATATTTCTCTAATGCCCGGTTTCTCCACAGTAACTTAAGTTGTTGATTATTGAAGTGCTACTTAATTGTAAGTAGGTCTTATATCCCAAATGCGTTGCACCAGCAAAGTCAAAGCTGTCATTGTGTTTGTCAGTGTTTATATGCTTTTATTCGTTTCAACAGTATTCGATACGGCTTTACCGAATTTCCCTAAATTTGACGACGTTAACGTCGTGGATAATGTAGACGAAGTTAATTTTGTCGATATTGTCGCAAATGTTATAATCCCGTGACAAATATATAACAGAATTGATTTGTTTCAATTATATGACGACAAAGATTTTCTGTCAATATTTTTTATAGGTGAACCACCGCCAGTTCTATAAACAAAAACCCTTTCCTTCGCCGATGTCTTCCTGGCACAAGCCTTCATATTTGCCCACATTTTTCGTAGGCTTGCCACATCTCTGTATACATTTAATAAATTTGTATTAAATGTTGCGGCAATTAAATTTCAAGTATTGTCCTTTTGTATATTTGACACCGCATTAATTTGTATCTTATTTTCGATGATCTCTTTAGATTGATCCACTACGTCCAATAGCAATTTTCCTCTTCTTTGCTGTAATTTGTACGTTTCTTGTCCATATTGCTGAAGACTTGCACCGTAACCCCACACAATGAAACAAATTTATCGTGAACTGATATGACAACTGACATATATGATACATAAGTCACCGTTTCTTTCGACTTACATTAAAGTGCTACTTACGTCTCACATTTTGACATTTTTGCGTGGTGCAACAGTTTACGGTGGAACTTAGGAATAAGTCACGACTTAAGTCTTAAGTTGCTCTGGAGAAACCGGGCATAAATGTAACAACAATAACCTAACCTAACCCACAAAACTTGGCCCAAGTTTTCCCAAGCGTGATTTTTGTGAGAGGTTAATACCCAGTTTCTCCAGAGCAACTTAAGACTTAAGTCGTGAATTATTCGTAAGTTCCACTGTAAATTGTTGCACCACGCAAAAATTTCAAAATGTGAGACGTAAGTAGCACTTTAATGTAAGTCGAAAAACCGGTGACCTATGTGTCATATACGATATGTCAGTTGTCATATTAGTTTCGTTATGCTTTGTAAAAATACGGTGCAAGTTTTCAGCAATATGGACAAGAAACGTACAAATTACAGCAAAGAAAAAAAATTGCTATTGGAAGTTGTAGATCAATATAAAGTGATTATCGAAAATAAATAACAAACTAATATGGTGTCAAATATACAAAAGGACAATACTTGGAATTTAATTGCCGCAACATTTAATACAAATTTATTAAATGTATACAGAGATGTGGCAAGCCTACGAAAAATTTGGGCAATATGAAGGCTTGATGTCAAGAAGACATCGGCGAAGGAAAAGGCTTTTGTTTATAGAACTGGCGGTGGTCCACCTATAAAAAATTTAGACAGAACATCTTTGTCGTCATATAATTGGAACAAATAAATTCTGTTATATATTTTTCGCGGGATTCTACATTTACGACAATATCGACAAAATCAACTTCGTCCACATTATTCACGACGTTAACGTCGTCAAAGTTAAGGAAATCCGGTAAATCCATATCGAATAGTGTTGAAACGAATACAAGCATATAAACACTGACAAATACAATGACAGCTTTGACATATTTTACGCTGTTGCCAATGTAATTTGTGACATAAGTTAAATTTGCGTTTTAATTTGATGGTGCAATGCAATTGGGATATAAGACCTTCTTACAATTAAGTAGCACTTCAATAATCAACAACTTAAGTTACTGCGGAAAAACCGGGCATAACTTATTGTTGTTATTATTAGAGAATATTCAGCCTAAGTAAGCGGATCGCCTTTACAGCAACCGGTACCACTTCTGTAATTATTTCCACTTGTCGACAATTATAACATGCCGAATTCGCCAAGCCAGGCATCGTATAATTCGGCTCGACTGAACATTCGTCAAGCCACGCGACGATTTGGAGCATTCTCGCTTATTATCATATTGGATTGTGTATATACCTTTCAATTCTCTAGTCGATTTGTTTGATTTTAGCGAACACAAACCAAAGAAGGACACGACTATACGCACCATGAGAACTACACCTCGAGCATGGCTAGCCAAACTATGCACCAAGCTTGAATCGATTTGTGTCTATTTCTGTACTTTGAATAATTTATGAAACTCATGTTATACGAGAATGCATTTAAAAGTTCGGAGACTAACACAAAAAGGGCAGCAATAAACGCACAATAATCACGCTAAACACGCTAAGAGAGGTATTGAATTCATGCTAAAAATCGCATATCCAGATTTTAGTGAATAAGCACGTTTTAAGAATCCGATTATAACATTTTTACGATGATGTCCGTATGTATATATATATATATATATATATATATATATATATATATGTAATAGTATAATATTGTTAAGTAGTTACCATAGATATAGTTGTTATGTACATTACGAGTTTGACAAATATAGAATATAGAAAACCGACTTAAGACTTCCGACTGTATTGTATTAAAAGCCCAAAATATATTGTTTGTAATTGCATCCTGACTTCCAAATTTATTTCTCCTACAACCTCAGAAGTGGGATTACCTAAAATTTAGCTATTTCAGCGGAGACCATAAAGAAGACGTAGACAAATGGATAAGAAAAATCGACATTATACAAAATTGACGACTCTGTCATTTCAGTTTTAGCGACCAACAAATTGGAACACCGTGCCAAAGAGTGGTATGATTCGCAAGCCACTCTTAGCGAACTTCCGTTGCCGAACTTCCGAAACTTCCGAACTGCCAAAGAGTGGTATGATTCGCAAGCCACTCTTAGCGAACTTCCGTTGCCGAACTTCCGAAACTTCCGAACTGCCAAAGAGTGGTATGATTCGCAAGCCACTCTTAGCGAACTTCCGTTGCCGAACTTCCGAAACTTCCGAACTGCCTTTAATAAAACATTTATCTGTCACTTCTGTCAAAATCAAAAATTTTGAATTTCCAGTATTAATTGACAGTGGTAGTACTGTCAATATAATTCGAGAAAACGTGGTTCAAAAATCGAATTTATGTGTAGAACCGGACTATCAGGTGTTCACTGGTTTGGGGATGAAGAATATAAAGAGTCTTGGACGAGTATCTTTTTCGCCTGCTGGCATGAAGATGTCTCAAAAGGACCGTCACCAGAAGAAAACATAATACGGTATAGTCGATCTGAGTACTGCAGTCCTCCTCAAAATTTAAAGTTATGGCCTTCGGATGCAGATTCTGATTCCGATGTCGAATCAGACTCTGTAGTCGAGGACGACTATTTGTCAGGAGAGGCCGAATTGTAATAGTATAATATTGTTAAGTAGTTACCATAGATATGGTTGTTATGTACATTACGAGTTTGACAAATCCTGACTTCCAAATTTATTTCTCCTACATATATATATATATATATATATATATATATATATATATATATATATATATATATATATATATATATATATGTGTGTGTGTGTGTGTGTGTGTGTATGTATGTGTGTGTGTGTGTTTGTGTGTATGTGTGTGAATGTGTGTGTGTGTGTGTGTTTGTGTGTGTGTGTGTGTGTGTGTGTGTGTGTGTGTGTGTGGATGTGTGTGTGGATGTGTGTGTGGATGTGTGTGTGTGAATGTTGGATCCACGATTCCTCAAATACTATAAGACTTAAGACATTTCTAACTACTGATTCCTCAATCTAACAATAATGGGAAGAGTTGATTAAGTTTTGGCAACAATTGGACAACCGGAAGTAGTAGTTACAAGAAAAAAATCATCTAAATATTATTTATCGAAAATTTATGTAAATACTTATATTAAAGAACTTTAAATTCTTTATTCGATAAATATAAATTCATTATTATATCTTCTACAGATTTAGAGATAAAAAATGCATATAAAATAATTTGATGTAATAAATCTCAGGTCAAACTACTTCAAGGCAAGAAATTCAAATGTTTGTAATTGACATATAAATGTCACTGTCAAACATATTTGTATGCCACTGTAAAAAATATTTGTACATCATTAAGAAAATAAAAAAAGTCAACAACGCAAAATAATATACGTAAAAAAGAATATAAAAGGAATTTGCGGAAAACTGACCAATATAAAGAAAAAATATCTGGCGAGATATTATGTGCTGGCCACATCAGATTTTTTTTATTGTTATGTGAACTGTTATTAGTGTCTCTGTGAAGTTTTGTTAATCCGCTAATTTGTAATTTACTCGGAATTTTTTAAACTAACGCGTGCATTTTTTTCAAGAATGGGAAAATTAAACACCGTGCAGTGATCAAATAGCTACACAAAAATGGCTTAACGCAAAATGGAAGGGAAATAAAAAAAAAGTATATTATTAAACTCATTCTGTGTTAAACCACAAATTTTTTAATCCATCCTAATATTTACCTCATATAATAAGTTTGTTGAAATCCTCTAATTTCAGTTATCATTTCTTCTATACGATCTTCCATAAATTTTGTGAAATACCGAGGAATTATATATCTCATTTTTCTTCTACTTTCGAACATACTTAAATTTCTATGATATGCCACATCAACAAAACATTTGTATAAATCATCACAGGGTATCATCCTTGGTCTTAACTTCTTCTCTGATGGGTATTCGTTTTGAAATATATTCATGTTATCATTACTTATTCCAATAGGAATAGTTGAATTAGCTAAATCTTCAATGGTGTTTATTTTGTTTTCAAATAAAGGCCAAACTAGATAGTCTATTAATGTTGAAGAAAATACGAAATATATCATTAAACAAGCAAGGGTCCACATACAGAAAGAAATTCTTATAGCTTGGTATTTCGGTATTTCGCATGAACATTGAAGCAAGACCGCCCAAGATCGTAAAACGTAAGTCGATAAATCGTCATTTTTATATTTACATATTTTAGATATTATCCACCAAACCAAACCATTTAGTAACATGACAAAAAACAATAAAATCCATAGCGATTGTTTGAAGATCAAAATTACATTCTTCCATTTTGGAACCACTATATCTCCAGGTGCCCAAAACGTGTTTACTTCCCACATATGAGAATTAGTAGTTTCGAAAAAATAAGGAAACATATACAATCGAAAAGTGCAAGATCCGTATATCAAATCCAGTTCTTTATTATGAATTTTTTGAAGCAAAGATATGTATATATCATCGAAATAACTGTGTCGCCAATCTAATTCAGGGCTGTACAAAGTTATTTCTGTAAAATTTAACAGTTTTGCTATATGGTACATTATTGTAACTTCTAATCCTGCAGCTTTTGGATTATTCTTCTGCGCTGAAAGATTTATAACATAAGGAGGGTTTCTCACAGCAGCTGTATAAACTGGACATCCTTGAAAATTTTTTGGTATTTTTTCTTGAAATAAATTTTCAAACTTAAGTTTGTCACAATTCCCTAATTTTCGTGGTGTTATATTTTCGCCACATTTATTATTTTCATACGGAAAATATGTATAAAGTGTGCCTTGATCGACGGCTATTATATTTATAATATTGAAAGACCAGCTCATTTTAAATATTTCGGTTATATTAGTATTATTTTGAATGTAGAAAATAAACTTTGTTTCTATTTTAGCATGTCGTGAATAATGAAACTGTTTATACAATTTTTCTACGTCATTTATACTGGTAATTTGAATAAAACAAGCATTAAATAAAGGAAATTTATATAAATCTTTTAATAAATCTATAGATGAATATAATACAATTTTCGATTGAATTTGACATGAATATGTAATAAAATTTTGTGAATTATCAATAATTAAATTATATTGATTCGTGTTTAATATTTTTGAATATACCTCAATACATTTATCTGAATATACACGTAAATCACCAAATTTTGAAAATTTACAATTTGTTGAAACAAAAAACTGGTAAAATAAAAATAAAAGGAATAATTTATTAATTTCCCTAGACATTTTTTATTCTTTTTTTATCTGAACAAGAAATGTCGCCTTTATATATAATCCAGATATAGTCTAATTCATTAATAAAGCTATTACTTGATTAAAATTTGTTATGAAGTTTTGTAATAAATGCAAAGACAGTCAGTAAACAATATTTAATAAAATTTATAATTTAATTATTCCGAATTTAACTGAGTTAAATACAAAACGGTTGATTTAATCTTCAATGGGTAGATTCATAAAAAAAATTAAAGCCGGGTTTACGCAACAATATTATAGTCATTGTCATAGTTGTAGTCTAAAGCCGGGTTTATGCAGCAATATCATAGTCATTGTCATAGTTGTAGGCTTAGTCTTAAGAATTAAAGTATGTTTTTATAATAGATCTGTTTATGCAACATTGTCATAGTCATAGTCGGTACCATAAACATAAGCATCACAGAATTGATTAAGCCGGGTTTATGCAGCAATATCATAGTCATTAGGTCTGTTCGTTTGTATTACACTAACTTGTACAACGTGTACTGAGAATTTGTCATTAGTGCAGTTTAGTACAAAATAGTACACTGATTTTCTAAATACAAATGAACACAAATTAGACAAGTTAGTGCAAATTATAGGTTAACTAGCAAAAATAATAATAGTTTTCATTGGAAAAGATTTTATCATGTTCATCTTTTACAAGAAAACATTTATTTTGATTCTTATTTAGATAAGATTTAGTTTTTTGGAAAAAATATAATGCCAATTACAAGTTCACATCAGCCTGTTTGTCAAATTACTGTGACGTTATAAACTGCACTAAGGGCCGGTTTATCAATGCAAGGATAAAAGTGCCGGATAACAATCTAACAGTTAACGTTAACTGTCAGATAACTTTTCACGATTGTTTATCAATACAAAGTTATCTGCTAGTTAACAAACTTACATTTAATTATATATTGATAACACTGAAATTGTAAAACCTTTAATGATTGGCTTGGGACTCATGTGTCAAATTTCAAAATATTTTGACAAATCAAGAATACAGACCTGACAGATCTTTATAGGATAGATTTTATTGTTAATTATTTGAGAATAATGAGGTACTTTGGATATTATTGTATGAATTGTACATCAAAATAGATAAATATATTAAAAATATTTATATTGATAAAATGACAATATATGTTCTAGGAACCACAATGTGCATAAAAAAGATATCAACACTAACGGGAAATTTAAGAACGAAGGCGCAACATCTAATTATTTATATCTGTATATTCAATATTCTTCATTGTTGTAATAGCCCAAATTTTATAATGATGAATCAATGTTGCAATTATTCTTACTGATTATTTCATATTATAATTTATATTAATTTATTGCTACCAACAAATATTATTATTGTTGTAATCGGTATGTTTCATTTGACATGAATGTTGCATTATACAACAATTTTATTCACTATTGTAATGATTTGTATGATTATAATACGTTATTTTTGTATGTAACATCTTTATACATTTTATCAATATGTTTAACCATTATCTAGTACTTAAGAACGGGGAAATAGCAACTTCCAACTATCCAACTGGTTGATTATATCTTCATTGGATTCAACGCTTTCCTTATATGCAATTCTGGAAATCTATATCTCTCTGGTCTCTTTTTCTTGTATAATGTCCGTAGTTAAAACTATAATATGTAATACAAGAGTAATAAAGCATTTTACATAAGGGATATAGAATCGATTTAAAAAATTCTGCAACAATACATTTTAGGTTAAAAAAATTGTAATATGTATTTGAATAGAATTAATACAAAATATCAGTATAATATACTTACCACATTTTAATTAATTAATTGTTTATTGTATTTATTAATTTTTGAGGGTAAAATATTCTACTTATATTTTAACTGCCAGATAATAGATTTATCTGCCAGTTGAAGTGACGGATAAATTTTGGCCGATTTTATCTGACAGTTTACGTTAACTTTTGTTTGATAAACGCTTTCTATGTTGTAACTGGCAGTTAAAAAGTTATCTGCCAGTTAAATTATTTATCCTTGCATTGATAAACTGGCCCTTAGTGTACTAGCTCGGGAGGTAGTACAGTTCTGACAAGTTAGTGCAATACGCACGACTACAAACGAACACATTGCAGACAATTTATAACACAAACGAACATATTTTTCACAAAATTACAAGTTCGTGCAGCTAGAACCATACAAACGAACAGGCCTATTGTCATAGTTGTAGTCTTAAGTATCATTCACAACAACAAAAATTAACGTAGCGGTAGAATTAGTGGCAGTGGTAGTGGCCTGGGTAAAAGATTAATGCGTTATAGCAAACGTATTCGTTCACATCCAAAAATTAATAAAATTAGTAGTAGCGCAGTGGCAACGGCAGCGGTAGGAGTTTGCAAACTCCAAACTTCTACGTCACTACCGCTACCGCTTAATTTTTTTGACGGTTTTGACGTTTATTGACTTCTGGCATCTGATAAAGAGAAAAAGGATTATTTTGATTTTCGCTCATTTCAAATGTGATTTGTGTCCATGCATTTTCTTTTTTGCATGAATTTTAAAATCTATTAATCTTTTATCCCACATAACAGAGTGCTTATAGATAAAAGATATTAATAAGTCATCATCCATTACGCAAAAATTAAATGACAGCTATAACTGTCAACCTTGCACGGAATAAAGTTTCTAGTAATTTATAATAAAAAATTCCTAGGAACTATAATTTCAATAATTTTTTATTGTGAACACAAACAATTGTTACTAAAAAATTCCTACGTTACCGATGCCACTAACTTTTACATTGCCGCTAATTTTTCTTATTCTAAATGGACATTTAGTCTTGAGAATTAAAATACAGTGGACCCCCGGTAATCCGACAAACGTTTTGCAGGGCAGTGTCGGACTATCGAATTTGTCGGATTATAGAGTACTGCCTAAGACACCCTATGGTCCGGAATTTTTTACAAACGAGTACCTTGTAATCCGACAAATTACAGATCCAGTGATAAGATTCTATATGTTATACTCTGAAGTACAAATCATACTTCATTATGTATGTCAAATTTAGTAAATTAAACAACACAATAGAGAGCTTATGTTTTATTATGAAATTAACGTCATTAATGCTATAGAACTTACAAACAATAATAATTTTACATTAGGAAATATGTAATTGTGTACAAACAAATGTACATACTAAAATAATCAAAAATTACGAATAAAAATCATACTATGAATCAATCATCATCAAATCAATACCTACGAGTCGATCACATTAGTGGCGGGGTCATGTCAGATTACAGGGGGTGCCGGATTAGCCAGGGGCCGGATTACCGGGGGTCCACTGTATGTTTTTATAATAGATCTGTTTATACAACATTATCATAGTCATAGTCGGTATCATAAGCATAATCACAGAATTGGATTAATTTTAATTTTAAGACATGACTATGACGACTTACAGTAGTAGTAAAAATTGGCGTAATTTGAAAGGTATAATACGGATCTGTTAATGGCCCTATGATGAAAATGTCATAATTTTCCTTGGTGCTTAACATGTTAAAAACGTGTTCTTTCTTTAATAATTTTCTAAATGCTACCTTTTATTATTAACTCCCATAGATTTCACTGATATTTTCAGTAAAATTATAAATAGTACTTTAATTTTGTCACTATGGTAATGTATAAAAAATGACAAGATAACCACTAAACTCTTCCATTGCGGAAGAGTTAAAATTGTCAGAAAAATTTGGTGCTCAAAAAATCTCATTTTGGAGCTCATATTTCGATGTTACTCGTAGTTTATGAACTAGAAGTTCTGAGATAAAAACTGCAGTAGATATTATCAATCCCATTATCCATAAATAAAACGCAGCTTTCATATGTTTTAACGTCAAAGAATTAACTTCTGATTCGTCAATTTCTTTCTTTATAAAATGTTTCAAATCCTCATCCCATTTCTTGATGAGGCCATTTTCATGTAGACCCATTACTAGCGAATTCATTCTTTCTAAATATGGAAACCCTTTGCGAAAATGCAATCTAAAACAAGAAATCTAAAATTAGATATGCTATAGTGTGTAATAGCTTTGAATAAATCATTTACTACAATAACGGCAACATAAGCCAAAAATATTATATTCCCACGGCACGAGATTTGGCGAGCGAAGTTCGGTACCTACTCGCCAAGCCACGCGTCTTGGATATGGCTGGTTTTCCATAAGGCGTGAGTTTTCTCGCTTGTTATCAAAAAATATGACCCGAGTCGTAGGAAACAAGTCAAGACAGGCTCGTGTCGTATACAACGAGAACAATGAGGTTCCTACTGTACTTATTTAAATTAAAACTTTTAGCAACAATTAAATATTTTTTATCTTCGTTCTCTATAGATTCAGAAGGCATTAACTTTCAAAAGCTAACTACTCGCGTTCAGCCAAGTTAGCGCTAGCTAGCAAACTAATTGTACGATTTGCTAGAATCTAGCGCTAAAAGAAATAGCTAGTGGGAAATATTTCGTTAAGGCATCCACTTATTAAAAGACCCAAACTAATCTTCTTTTGGAACGCTTTCAAAATATTCATGAATTACAAAATCCAACTCTTCTTTAGATAAAACCTTCTATCCAGTTCAAAATACAGTCACAAATCGCACAATACCAAATCAGGTTAAAATGGCGGGTTAACACCCGTAGAAATTGCTCTGTGGTTAATTCCGTATTTTCTCTCATAACAATACATAAAAAATTATTAACATTCACAACAGATAAATAATTGTTTAAAATGGTGGTGCAAATTTTGTTTTCAACAGCCTGCCTAACTGTTTTTCTTATTCTCTATAATTCTAGCGGAACATTCGTACGAGGGTGTGATAAAACTAAATTAAATAATTGACAATTTTTATTAATTTTCTAGATATTTTGTAGTTTGTGTAAATTATATTTAATTTGAATGAACTCGTTTTGTTGACGTTTGGTTGATTTAAATGGATTTCATTGTTTTACTTTGTTTTTTGTTTTGTTTTTTATTATACGTTCAAATCTGCCCGCGAATCTGCCTTTTTCAGTAAAGTACAAAACAGAAGATGGAACTTGATAATGACAATTAAGATAAATAATTTGTTAATTATAATTTACGAGCAATTCTTTTAAAGGCAACAAATTTTGTTACTTTTGTTTTGGTGAAATAGTGAAATGTTGAGTAGGTATTAGGAAATAAATAATACGTATTTAGATTCAGGAAGACAGTATTTACTTTTTAGAAATTATATTATTGATGGAAAATCGATCAACATCTATACTTTATGTTTTTAGCGTAGAACACTTTTCTTACAAAGTTCTTATTAGAATGTTTTTAATTTGATGTTTGTTGTATTATTATCTAAAAGAAGTAGTGCAAAGGTCTAAATAATGTATTTATTACATGTATTTAAAATAGAACTGTCTATGCTATGTATAATTATAACAAAAAAAAATATATATATCTTGTACAATTTTAATTTTATATGACAATCTAATAACATAGTTTTTAATAATTTTTAACGAGCTAATGAATGCTTTGACAAACAAATGATTAATTTTCAGAAACGTTTATTTTTTGCTAGTTGGCTTTACGGCACAAATTTCGAGCTGTGAACGGGCAAATTAATTTCTTCAAATTTCAGCTACAAATTTCGCCGAATTTCAGCTGTGAATGCGGTTTTAAACTTGGTTTTATTCAGTTAGCAGTAATATATTCATGGTAATTCCTATTGAATATTTTTTGAAATACAGTGTACTATTGGAATAACTAACTAAATAGAATCAAGTTTAAACTTTAAAAGTGCATTCACAAATGAAAGTTAGATTTATGGTTTTTGTTTAGATTTAAATAAGGCATCATTAGTTTTGATTGTACTGACATGCTTCAAAAACAAGATTAAAATATCGATAGAGCAATACTTACTAGATACCCGTATGCGCCGTGAAACTGTCATTCGCTTGGCATTATTGATTATATTTCAACAATTAAATTTTGACAGTTCTATGTTCTTCTCGCATTTGTTTAAAAAGCTGATTCCACCAAGTGAGTACTAAATAAAGATGGGTGTATATATCTATATCCTTTCAGACTCGTTCTCATTGGTGAAGTTTGTGACGTTAAACTAAATCATAAACTTAAAGCTTGGACCTTGCAATGTTTGTCTTTATGATCTGGATTTAGAGACACTAAATTCTGAAGTGTGAATGGAGTTATTACATAATATGCGGCCAAAGTCTTTAAATCTAAAGTATAAACCATAAATCTAAACCTAATTTTCATTTATGGTTTATACTTCAGATTTAAAGACCTTGGCCGCAGATTATGTTATGACTCCATTCACATTTCAGAATTTAGTGTCTCGAAATCCAAATCATAAAGCTAAACATTGCTAGGCCCAAACTTTAGGTTTATAATTTAGTGTGACGTCACAAACTTCACTAATGTGAACGAGACTAAAACGATATAGAAATATACACCCATCTTTATTTAGTATTCACTTGGTGGATTCGGTCTTTAAAGCAAATGCTAGAAGAACAAGGAGACTGGCGAAACTTAATTGCTGAAATATAACCAATAATGCAAAGCGAATGAAAGTTTCACGGCGCACGAATATCTGTTGAATACTGTTCTACCGATATTTTAATCCTTTTTTTGAAGCATTTACATAGATATCAGTGCAATCTATATGGTTGAATTAAACTTGCATTTATGAATGATAAACTTAAATCTAAACACAAACCATAAATCTAATTTTCATTTGTGAATGCACCTTAAGAGTTGTTTAAAATTTAATTTAATATTTGTTTTAGTAATGAAATATCTTCATATTAAATAAAAAATGAGATGTATTTAATTAATATTACTAAGGCCCGGTATTTTCACTTCCGAATAAAGTTTTGAATAAGTATTCGTTAAATAAATTTATTCTATATATTTATCCGACGAATAATTCCATTGCGTCTTTTCACACATTTTACACAAACAAATAGCTATCTGTCGAATAACTATAACGTTTGTGAATTGGTAGCCTTGCAGAATGAATTTGTGTCAGTAGAGAAGGATGGAGTTTGGCGTAGCCACGTTAAGCAGACAAGGATGCAGTGTGTCAACTACTTTTGAATCCGTAGTTGTCAAAATTTTGTTCGACATCGTTAATGTCAATGTCATCTATATTATGCATTTTTAGCCCCGGGAGACTGTAATTTAACAAGTGTACCATCTAATGCACCACTCATATGTGGTAAATGAGACATGTATATTGTAAAATTGTTCTTGTACTTTTTGTATATTTCTTACAGTTCAAAGTAAATGTTTGTCAATGTATTTAACAAAAGTATCCAAAATTCGAAAATGACAGGATCTTTATAATGATTTACCTATTTACTGTTTGAAATCAAATGCGATCCCCAATATGTGATACTAAATTGTTTTCATAATCGGATTCTGTCAAAAATTATTTCATTAATGTGGTCATGTCGCTGTTTGATGGTGTGTGATCGATTTCTCACGTTATTTATTAATTCGTAGTTGAAAATATCATCATAATATTTAATATATGCATTTTGTTAATAAATCTGCACTATGTGGAAACGTAATGAACTTACGAATAAACGGTTATTCGCTACCCAAGTACCGAATAATTTATTCCACGAATAACAGATGCTATTCTTTCGAATAAATTTATTTGCAAGTGAAAAGACGACAAAAATAATTATCCGAAGGATAAATTTATTTAAACCTTTATTCGCAAGTGAAAATACCGGCCCTTAGTCTACTATTTATAATTTTATAAATGGAGAAGTTAGACACATAAACTTACATATTACGTAAATGTAATTGCCTGTTGTCTTTATTTAATATGTATAATAGTATAAACTACCTATTCGGAAACACGAACTTGCAATGTATGTAAATAATTTAGATATAATGATTATATTCATGTTTGTGGTGTACATATTTTCAAAAAAAGAAGTTATTATGGACCGAATTATGGACATTTTACACTTTCACACATATTTGATAATAATATTAGAAACGAAAGTATTTAAATTGTAACTAGGGTATTTGAGTTTCATTCACTTTAACAAAATTGTTAAATTTGATTTATATGAAATACCCTGATGAAGGGAAGATACATGGAGGAAGAGGAAAAGAAAGAAGTTTGAAATATTAACAGACATGTAGGAATATGGAAATTATGAGAAGATAAAGGGACAGGCTGGTGTGAAGATAGCAGTTTCCCTGAAACCTGAATATTTTTAATTGCGTCCTACCTCAAATATATATGTATTCCATACTCGTCTACTTCAAACATCATCTTCCTACCTGTAGGTTCAGTATAAAGTCTCGGTATTAAATACCTCATTGTTCTCTTATTTGCTACCATTGCAAAATCCTTCCGAAATGCAATTCTATCCATGCATTTATAAACATTTTCAGTACAATTAAATCTTCTTCGCAAAATCTCTTTCTCTACTGGTCGTGACTTGTTGAAGCCTTCTGCTATTGCATCATGGAATCCAAATGCCCAATTAAAATTCAGTAATTCCTCTACGGAATCGATTTGATTCTCATAAACTGGATTTGTTAAATAGCTCATTAGTTGGGATGTGTACGCAGTACAAATCCATAAACTTGTAAGACACCAGATGATAAAAATGAGTTTTAAAGACCAACTTTTTGGCTGAACCACAGATATTTGCAGAAAGACACTCCAAGAATTTAAAAAGCAGGGTAAACAATGTTTATAACATATATTATGCTCAATTACTTTTCCAATTACCGACCAAATTATAGCATTCAACACTAAAGTTGCAAATATCAAACTCCATAGCTTCCAACTGAAAATCATAATCAAATTTTTCCAATCTGCAATTTGCGATGCTGCCGGTAACCACCAATTTGCTATTTCGTGTAAATGAGGTATTGTAGAATCAAAATACGGATTGGTACTTTGATCTGCTAAACCAAATCCAAGCATAATATCTACTTCATGTCTTTCCAACATGCCATATATGCCCAGAAAAGATCCATTGGGTAATTGATACCCCCACATTTCGTTTTTCAAATTATCAAAATAATCTTCTGTTATGTTTATTCTTTGTGTTACAGCATTTGTTATTGTAACTTCCAATCCGGCAATAGTTGGATTTTCCCTATTACCATGAAAATTCATAACTAGTGGTCTTATTGTCATCGGAGCTATTTTCACTGTACAACCATTGACAACTAATGGTACTTTATTTGAAAAATAATTTATTCCTTTCTTCTGACAAGACGACAACATAATTGGTGTAAAATTATCTCCACAATGGTTGTCTGAAAAAGGGAAATAAGTGAAAACAGTGTTGTCTTCTTCATTTATTACAATAACGTTAATAACATAATAATAATAACACAATTCAAAAATTTGTGTTAAATTTACTGTATGTAAAAATGATAAAACATATTTTGCTTGAGGATTCCATGATTTTAGTTGTATATATTTTGAAAATATTATCTTCAAATCTGTATCAGATTTAAGAAAAAATATTTGTAAACTATATTTCTCATATATTTTTGGTTCGGTGAAACTTCTATTCAGTTCAAAAATTACTGTGGCAATATTGTTAGTAATTGGGAAAGAATCTTTGAAATAATCTTTATTATAAATTATTAAAGTATAATTGTTATTATAATTTGATATAACATTATTCAAACATTGATAATTTTTTGATACATCACTGATTTCAAGAAACTGATAGGATATTTGCAAAGTTATAACAGAGATAAAAATAATAAAAGTCAAATTCATATTGTACGGTATGTAATAAATATATAATATTAAATATAGTATAATACGAGTATAGTAGATTCTCTAACCTGGTTAACTTTAATACTGTGCCGAACACTGTTATGTACGTTCATGTCATGCATAAACAAACATACATAAACAAACAAAAGTAGTACGCACACATGCAAAAATTGTGTATTGAACTGACAACAATATTGTTGACAAATAATGTAATAAATAAATTCGTTGAAAATTTCAACGCATAGAATTATTAAAAAATAGTAAACAAATTATATTTCTTTAACCTTATTATCAGTCAATATTTATTTGTTCATAAAGTAATATATTTTATATTGCAAATGCATTTTTGATTATCTTTAGATAATATTTGATACATTTTATTTTAAATAAAACTAATAACGAATGTCCATTCAAAAATAATTAGGGATATACATGGTGATTGAAAAACTAAGGGCAAATAGTTATTTTCTTTATTTTAATTACAGACCGTTTTCTTTAGTTTCAATTAAAAAGTTGAGGGCAAACTTAAGTGCGTAAGGCAACAAATCGAAGCCCAATTCAAGAATCTTTGCAACTACAATATGGCTATTGCAAGAATTTTTATATGCCTTCTAAGTATTAAATTTAAAAAGATATCATTATTTAAATAGCCTTCAATTTGAAAATACCACGAAATATCCATTAAATAATTTACAGTTAATTTTTTTAATTTGGATAATATTTTGAAAAACTCACGTGATCTGAAACAGAGTGTGACGTCATACATCTTCATCGGCTTTAATTGATCCCTTATAGTGTCAATTCTTTGTGTTTTGTTACAAGTGTTATGGTAAATATATTGTCAAAGTTGTTAAACAAATGTCAAATTTTTGAGTTTGGTTCGTGTTAAATAATACAAAATTCAATAACAATCCTACTATTGAATTTATAAATATGCCAAAAGATGCGTAGAAAAGAAAATTGGGGATGGAAGCAATAGGTCGATGAGCTGATGGTTGTGTTTTTACATTTTATTTTATCTTAACTCTTTAACTCACCTTATTTCGGCAACATTAAACAGTCGTTTTCTTAGCTTGAGTGTATTCTGTGTTATCGTCGAAACACTATGTTTGAACAAATATATTTATTTTTATTTATTATTTTTTAACGCTTTAGTCTTTTGCCCTAATGAAGCTGTAAGTGGCAGCGAAACGTTGGCCTCAGACTAAATAATAAACAAATTTAGACTGCATTCCTGCTGTTATTCCTTCCATTAACGTCATCAGTCATTTATTCCATTTTACACTTTACTATTAACATTTTTAGCGCGGCAAAATTCAAGTTGCGTCATTTTACATATAACGGCATAACGGAAACTACAGTCACAGGTATCGAATTAGCAGTGTTTAGTTTTTATATTAGCGCAACGATAATTTCGTATTTGGCAAAATGTTTGTTCAATTTTTTTATATAATCTAAAATTATATATTTCTTCATCTAGTGTTTTGTTTTTTGCAAAAAAATGTATTTTAAGGCAAATGTGAAGAGAAGGGAGGTATATATGTGGGACGCAGGCTACTTGGCCGTTAGATAATGGGGTTGCGACTAAAAAAAGGTTGGGAAACATGGGCCAAATTGTAATAGTAACATCGTTCTTTTTTGGGAAGTTGTAAAAGTACCTTAGACCAACCACTTGTCAACACTCCCTGCGTATATTTTCTATTTGTTTCTCTTTTTTATATTCTCATTAATTATTTGTCGTGTGTATACGATACATTCTCCTAAACATTATAATTATTTTAATCACTCCAATTACAAAATGAAAAACAAATCATTAATATGATAAAATCAAATATGTACATCTAATAATAGTGATTTATTTTCTCATTTTTCAGATATATTTCAATTAGAAATGTATTTTTTTTTTATAGTTTATGTCGCATGTAAAACGATATTATTAGCAATAAATTATAAATTGCAGATATTTCGACACCCGATAATTTTCGGATGACATTGATATGTCTTAGGACTTAAATTGTTAGAACTTTTGAAAGCACAACACACGTATTATCATGTGCATTGTTAGAGTAAAACGAAGTAATACATTATTAATTTTGATACACCAAACATTTGACAAAATCGTATCACAAATATGTATAGACTTATAAAATTAATGATAGTAATGATGTAATGGTAGTAATGATAACAATGTTTTTCTACTCACGTTGTTAAAAAATGTTATTAAACTTACCTGTTTGCATAGCTCTAAACAGCATCTTAATCACAAGTTTATAAGTTGTGGCATCGATCCTATTGGACACGGCGTGAAGCTAGCAACCACTAACAATTGATTCATTAAAAACTGGCTGAAGGATTTGGTTGACTTGACAGTCATTCTGTAAAAATTATTAACCTAAAAGTGTATTTATTTATTTCTGATGAATTAATTTGCTGTCTTAGAGAAAGTGTAGTAAATTATTTACGACGTTTATAAACATGTTATACTATTTTGTTGTTTGTTATTAGATTAACAAAAACAGTTTATTTATTTTGTATTAAATATAAAATGCTAACAATTTTATTATTATTTGAAATATCAATTGAATTAAATCAAAAAATTTTAAATAACACCAAAACTTGTGTGTTTAAATATTTTCTCTATTTTCTGAATATAATTCATTAATAATATATAATAACAAAGAAAATATTGGTAGATAGGTAATCCCATTTCTCCGTATATACGCACTAAAGAATGTATCTTGACAATCACTGTTCTAGAATATACCAAAAAATTGTTGACTATTGCAATAAATTTTAATATATATATATATATATATATATATATATATATATATATATATATATATATATATATATATATACATTAAATAATTAAATTACGCAATATTCTCGTAAGTATACCTATACTGTGGATTGTTTTGAAATTTTCTACGTGAAAACTTCCGGACGTCGCCGGGTACTTCTAGCGATTGATTAAATACCGTAAATTTAAAAAAATTTTTACTAAACTCCTTTCGGTTAATCAATTTACACCACACCATTCACAAAATTATATTATAATTAAAATGTAAAATAATTACACTAATATGCATTTTTTTCTAGGGGGTGGGGAGGGGGGCATGAACATTCTGGGGTGGGCCGGCAAATATCGTAGTACAATTTTAAAAAATCTTATGTGGACACCACACGACTTCCTTGTACGCAAGACCAACATGAAATATAGACGCAATTATAAAATTGCACGTATTTGACGTAATTTGACATTGACATTAATTTTTTTGTGCTTCTTTGTCCTAATCCATAGCAAGCTTTATTACAAAAACCAAAAAGTATATAATGTTTAAATTTACATATCTCGCTTAATACAAAGGGCTAATTTAATAATATTGGTTGTGCTAGACGCAGAATTTAATTCTCTAAAACCATTTTTAAAGCATTTATTTCTAAAACCATTTTATTCTAGAAAAACTGTTAATAACTTCAGGTAATATCTCATTCCCGGTTTGTCTATTTTAATCAAAATCTACTATACTGCATTTCAGATAAGAATAAACTTAGGCGAAAGATAGGCCTTTCGATTCCAACCTTCTGATTGGTGTAAACGTAAACCAAGTTTACAATAGCAATATGTACTTTATAATCTATTTAACAACTTAAAGTAACTGTTTATTTCCTAAATAATTATAAATTATCAAATTTTGACGTTTCGAGCTGTCAAGTAATTATGTCATACACGAAACAATATTTATTCATAAGTTTTAAGTGTGTAAAACAAGCTGGCGCAATAGCGCTACCAAGTCTATTCTCATTTGAAATACAGTATATATTATTTCCATTGACATAAATATACCGTGAGTATTTTTAACGTGAAACATAGGATTTGCAATTTCCATAGCAACTAAATAACAGCAGTGTATAACAGCGTTCCATTTAAAATAGAACATAGGCTGTCAATGTCAAGTGAATATTATCTGTCAATTAGGGTTGTATTGTTACTTCTAAGTTAAAAATAATGTATACCGTTCAAGAAAAAGTGCAAATAATTCAGTGGTATAATGCAGATGTTAGCCTCAGACAGGTATCTGATTTATTTCGTATATCATTTCCTGATCGACCAACACCTAGTGCTTCAACTATATTACGAATTGTTCACAATTTTAAGAGAAATGGTTGCGTTAAACGTGAACATGTAAAGAAAACAAGACGAAATAATGTTTTAACGGAGGTGAAAATGGCCGAAATTATTACGCTGGTACGAAATAATAATAGATTATCTACGAAGACGATAGGGCAAGTTGTGGGTGTAAGCAAAACCAGTGTACATCGTTTACTCAGGAAAGAACATTTTAAATCGTACCACTTTCAAAACCATCAAGAATTGGTTGTTGGTGACAGTGAACATAGAATCACATTTTGTGAAATTATGTTTGAAAATATAAATAACAATGGAAACTTACTCCAAAAGATACTTTTTACTGATGAAGCAACATTTTATTTACACGGTGAAATGAATTCGCAAAACTGTAGATACTGGAGTAGGGAAAATTTGTATTTATTTAATAATACCAGAACACAGAGACCACAGAAGGTTAATGTATGGGCTGGATTGATAGGTACGAGTATTATAGGACCATTCTTCATAGATGGAAACCTCACTGCTGAAAAATATCTGGACTTACTACAACATCGAGTAGTACCTGCAGTTAGAGAATTAGATATTACACAAATATGGTTTCAGCATGATGGTGCCCCAGCACACAATGCTCAAATTGTAAGAACTTATTTGAATCAAATGTTTCCACATCGTTGGATTGGACGTGTCGGAGAAATTGCGTGGCCCGCTAGGTCCCCCGATCTCACACCACTGGATTTTTTTTACTGGGGATTTATGAAATCTAATGTATACACTGGAAATATTTTAAATTTAGATGAATTGAAAATTCAGATTCAACACATATCTGAAACAATTACGGTCGCCCAAATAAGTAATGTTATTAATGAGTTCTATAACCGACTGGGACATTGTTTAGCTGTGAATGGGGGGATTTTTGAAAATTTATTATAAATTGTATTGTGTATAACCATCTATTAAATGTCTATATTTCTTGCAATCTTTTTTTTCATTTCTAAAATGATTAAAAAAATACATATTTCAGTTGCTATGTTCTATTTTAAATGGAACGCTCTTATACATTGCTGTCATATGGTTACTATGGATATGACAAATCCCATGTTTCACGTTAAATAAAACGCACGGTATTATATACCAAATTTGAAAAGTTTTAGATTATATTTTAAAATAGTTTTTTACTAAAATCTATTACAGGCTTTAAGTAAAGCACAACTTCTGCACAACTAGTTGTCATAATAGTCCTAAATACAAAATTTCGACTTTCTTGGGCTTAACGTTTTTGAGTTATACGAGATACGTACGTACGTACGTACATACATACTTATGTACGTACGTACAAACGTTACGACGAAATTAGTCAAAATGGATTCAGAGATGATCAAAATGAATATTTCCGATGAAATCTGAAAACCAAAATTTTTCTTGATTACAATACTTCCTTTACTATATACAAGGATGTAAAAAGTACATACACATCTATTCGCTCTCAAAATCGAAAAAAAGATATTTTTACAACTGACCTTTCATTGAATTTGTAAGGTCTTACTTACCCTGCTGAAGGTATAAATGTATACCGAAACATCGGTTTTGTAAGAATATATGCCGTATGCTTGAAATTTCAAGTAACTGTTAACACCTACAAATTAAACCACGATATATGTATAAAAAATACGAATGAAAAATATTTTTTTATCAGAACGAAGTACTCGACATTAATTTGTAAAAATGTGTTTTTTTCAAATAATTTATGTACGTACGTGTTTTGTGTAAAATTGACAAAGATTGATGAATAGAACTGTTGTTAAAACTAATTGTGAACGTAGAACCAGAGAACGTGTAGTAAAATAAAATATTTCGAGTCACGCAAGTTTGTTATGACTATATTGTGTTAAATATGTATAGGTATGATTAATAAGTTCTATGTGATAAGTATTTAAAACATACTTCTATAAATTTTCTATATTTATTCTAAAAGTTGTTTTGTAAATGCAACAAAATAAAAATGAAATCAATTTTGATTATATTGTTAATGACAATCAAATTAACTAATCCATATTCTAAAAAACTAGTACCAAATAATAGAACTAACTGTGTTAATCTAATGTCTAAAATACATAAAGAAGTGTATACTTTAATTATTTATAATGAAACTAATAAATACATAAATGATATTTGATATCTGAATTTCCCAAGCACAATTTTCAATTTGAAAAAAGGTTTACAACGTCTCAAAGTTTCCCGTAAAGTGAATTTATTTATATTAAAATTAGGAAACTTGAATGATTTAAAAATAATATATGAAACATTATATTATTACAAAATATGGAATTCACCAGCAAAATTCGTAGTCAATTTTGTAGAAGACGAAGATTTAAACGCAGCATTTTACATAAGTTGGAAATATTTTGTAACAAACATAATAGTAATAAACTACAAAAAAGAAAACATTTATTCATATTTTCCATTTCATGGTGGACAATGCAAACCAAACGTAACCTCACAATTTGTAACCAAATGTCATGAAGCAACTTTGGACAAAATATACCCGACAAAAATACCTTTAAATTTACAGGGATGTACAATAAACGTATCTGTGGTTCAAGTAGAACCACTAGTCATTAATTTAAATGCAAATAAAAGAAAACCACAAAAAGCTGGCTTAGAAGTAGTCATTTTTCACACCATAGCCACTAGATTTAATTTTACTCCAGTTTACAAAAACTTTTCCAACGAATTTTGGGGAGACAGATTTGAAAATCGAACTTATAATGGATTATACGGTCGATTACAAAATCGAGAAGTGGATATATTATATGGATATTTCAACAGATATGCTGATTATGATTTAGACTTTGATGCTACGTTTCCACATTTGACAGATATCAGCAATTTTTGGGTACCAGTACCGTCCATAATTCCAAGATGGAGGAACATCACACAAATATTTGATATAAATTTGTGGTTTGTTGTCATTGCTTTGATATTTACAAATGGAATTATTTGGAGATTAGTAGCATTACAAAACGAAAAACTGTTTTTCAAGCTTCTAATGAATTGCTTATTAAATTCCTGGTATGTTTTACTACAAAATTCAACCTGTTCACCTAAAAGTAATCCAGTAAGAGTAGCCTATTACTTCTGGTGTATATCTAGTCTGATTTTCGGTGCTGCGTTTACCTCCAAACTTGTTAGTTTTTTGACAAACCCACTATACGAGAAAAAAATACAAACCTTACATGATCTAATGCAATCAAGTTTAGATATTGGATTTGATGTTAATACGGTAATGAATTTAAATGAAAGTAATCCTGAAGAAAAAATGTTATCGCAAAAAATGCGAATATGTAATGATGTAGATGGGTGTGTGTATAAAATGGCTATAGAAAAAAGTATGTCTTTTTATACCAATAGAAGATTTGTTGAATATTTTGTTGAAAAAAAGTTTCCTTCTTTAAGTGGACAGAGATTAATTCGAGAAATAAAAGATTATGGAGTGATGGATATCATAAGGTACAGTAGTATATGTAACTGTGGCTTAATTCAAAAACAACTAATGTCAATAACTAATAACACACGAATCTCGAACAGACATTGTCTTTATTTTTACAAAAAAATATACTACACGACGTTTCGATTGATAATATCTCCAATCGTTATCAAGTGTAAACTGAACACTAATCTTAAAGCTACGACATTTTATACTAGGAGGGATGTGATGAGCTGTGACGATTCCGTTTCAGATGATGGAGTTGACCAATTAGGGGGCGCCACACGGTACAAATATCTGTGCTGGGATGGCTGAATACTCCACTGTTGTTGGTGATGTACACTGCTTCTTTGAATTTTCTTTTATACCAATGACCTTCTCTGTCAATAATGTGGGCTTCATTCCATTTGATGTGGTGTTGTTCTGTCCAAGCGTGATGTGCAATACCTGACTTTTCAGTTTCTGCCAATTGCGTGTTCTTCCTATGTTCTTTAAGTCTTACGGCTAGAGGCCTTTTTGTTTCACCTATGTATGAGGCACCGCATTCACATGGCACTTGGTATATGCAATTCTTCGTGTTGTCTTGCTTTGGCTTTGTTCTTGTGAGTGCACTTCGCAGAGTTTCTGTTGATTTGAAAACCGTCCTAATGTTGTATTTTCTTAGTATAAAATGTCGTAGCTTTAAGATTATTGTTCAGTTTACACTTGATAACGATTGGAGATATTATCAATCGAAACGTCGTGTAGTATATTTTTTGTAAAAATAAAGACAATGTCTGTTCGAGATACGTGTGTTGTCAAATCAACCATTGTCTACAACCTTCAAACAACTAATGTCAATATTTGACCAAAATTAAATTTGTTGTGGGATTGACTAAAACACGCTTAATTTTTATTTTCCGCGGCTTTTGGTAAGAAATATAAGAGTCATGTTAAAAATTGTATTACAAGATTTTTGTAAATAAGCACGTTTTAAGGTCCCTAGAAACTTTTAAATTATTGTTTATGCATGTATAACAATTTTTTCGGCACCAAAAATTTCAATGCCTACTAATCCAAAAATTATTTTTTATTTATTCCTTTCACAGCTATGTATATGAACAGCTTATTAGATTTTGGTTATAATTGGTCAACCAGAAATATGTATGTATGTATTTTATGAATTCTTACCTTTCGGCATTGAGGTCCGAGTGCTAGAACGTCACATATCACACAGTTACATGTAACAGACAGGTACCTGACGATTTGACGTGTTGGAAAATATGTTACCCTAAAATACATCGTGAAAGCTTAGTTACATATAACAGAGACTCACGACCAATTACTGTTACGTACTGCCAACCTATTATATTGATATTTTGCTCGTATATAATTTTGATGTTCAAAATGTCTTCTTAAAATCATCAAATAATAATATTAATAATATTAATAATATAATTCGCGGATTTCAATCTAGAAATTTCAGAAAACGAAATAACCTTGATATATGAATTGCATTTTAACAAAGGTTACAAGATTGCCAAAACTTTAGTTAAAGAACAAGAGGATTACTTAAAACTAGTAACTATGAAAAGTAAATCAATTTTAGCAGAATTACAAAAATATTGCTTATGTTGTTTATGATTCTTGGATAGATGTCAATTATTATGTTTGTGCTTTCTTCATTTTTTGTTCCATGCGTTTTATTTCAGGATTTTTCAAATAAAGGTGGCAGATGATTTGTGGATCGTTCGAAGAACAGTGAACCAAATAATTTAAAATAATTTTACCATAAATAGCCAATTTATTTTCGTATCTTACAATTACATTTATTAAACGATTTCTTTCGAAAGACGTGAAATTCAATTCTTTAGTTTTCCCTTATACTTTAAAATAACAAGTATGAATTAATATTTATAAGCAGAGAACAGCGAAATTATAAATCTTGCAACCAATGTTGGGCCTCGATTTTGTAACTTTAAATTCTACTGGTTTTCAAATTCCATTAGTATTGGATTTGTCTCCACCATTAGACGTCATGTGGGTACCTGCATGATGAAGCAAATGATAGAAATTCAAAGACACAAATTCTACCGCTCCAAACTAGTAGTATTTGAAATCTACGCTGAAAAATTGTAGTAGAATCTTATATTTAAAGTAAAAAAATCGAAGCCCTATTAAACTATGGATAGAATTAAGATTGTCCAAGTATTACTAATTGACAGATATCAGTGTCAAGTACAATTAGTATTTTCGTGAAATAATCATCAAATTTTTTTACAAGTCAATATTTTTCTTACTTATTGGTCACGGGAGGTAAAAATAAGAAAATACTTATTGCAATAATTACCTACTTAGACTTGTCAGTAAATACTGAAGGGCTTTAGCACTATAGACTATTTAAATAACAGAATTAGTGACATCTTGTAATCAACATTAATAATGCTGGATGTCACGTTTCGTACCTTTTCCCAAAATTACAAAATGTTGACATTGGCTGTTCTTACTTTAAGGCACATATACATATTATTATTCTTATGGACTTTCCATATGTACCAGAATCAATTAATATTATTTGTGTGATAAAGTTTCAGTGTGCCAAAAGGATTTCCACTGATAAACCGAATAAATGATATTGTAATAAAATTAACGGAAAATGGTTTAATACATAAATGGATTGGTGACCTAACGAAGGACCCTGAAAAAAGGAAACGAAAGTCTCATCGAACACCTTTATCTCTGGAACATGTACAAACGGCTTTTTATATTTTAGCATCTGGGCACAGTATAGCTTTATTCATATTTGTTGTAGAGATTAGTGTATTTAAGTATTTACATTCTTATGTTAAGTAGTGATATTACATGTATGTACATTGTAATTTGTTGAAGCTTTAAAATAAAATCTGCAAAGGACATGCCCAATTTTAGATTTAATGTTGTACAAATGAATATGTGGAGTGTAATGTCCTTTCGCAGGGACTATCCTGCTATTGTCCAAAAATTGAAGGCAAATATAGTATACGAAGGTGGACACAGAGAGGACAGAACTAAATTCACAATTATTTTTTGATTTTTTTGTGAGGTTTTATGAGCTATTATTTGTGTTTGTTTTACGTTAATCCGCACGGTAAAAAAATGTTTTGTTGCTTATAATAAAATTTTAGTAGCTGCAGCAAATATTTTTAGTGAAAATTTGGACAGCAAAAAATTTGCCGTGACAACAATTTTTTTTAGTAAAAATCATTTTGTTGTCATAGCAAAAATAAATTAGTAAAAGGAAACAATTCTTGCATGTACCACTAACTATTCAGATCACTTACATGTAAGTTATTAGCATTAGTAACCTTAGCAAAAATAGACTTGCTGTATTTATTTAATGAAATTGCTGCCTTAACCAAATATTTTTAGCTGGATGTAGGAATAATAAAAAATATATTCATTATTTCACAAAAAAAAATATATATATTTTTCTAAAAAAAATACAGTTTTAGTTATACTTTTCATACTTTGTTACATTAATCAGTCAATAGCCAGTTGCATTAACAAAACTTAAAAATGTATACTTGGTCAAATTATTTTCAAGAATTCGGGACAAATAAAAGAATTAAGTTCTTTTTTCAACTGGCCAAAAATCACATACAGATATATGTAATTGTGCAATAAAATTACCTAACAAAAACAAAATAAAAATTTTCCTCAATCGGGACTGTTGCACATGCATTATAATAAAATAAACCAGCAAAAGAAGTAGAAAACATATTCATTTCTTGTTTTAATTGATAACACTGCATGTTGAAGACATCCACATATTTTGATAGTCCTTTAGCCTCTTTTCATACTCCATTGCCACTCACAACAACACCAGTAAGTATTTGTAAATAACACACAATCACAATAAACTCAAAGCCTCACAGCAAGTTCGCATGAGAAGCGCAAATACGCACGTTCTTGTTCAACGCGCAATGGCGTACGCCGACTCAGATTAGAATATGCGCAAAACGCAGTGCGCATCAATAAACACTATTCGCAACAAAAAAAATTGTTGTGGTGACAAAAATAAGTAGTTACAATGCATTTTTCTTCTGTTGCAGACAATGATATGTTGCCACTGCAAATAATAAATTCTTGCTCTAACTAAATGCATTGCTAACCACCAAAAGATTTGTTCTTTGAACAAAATTAAAAAGCGACTGTAACAAAAACGATTCAGCTGTATTTTATTGTTACTTCTGCAAATTTCATTGTGGTGCGTAATAAGTACATTTTAAAATTGATGTGTAGAACAAATTAAATTGGTATCCGTAGCAAAAACTAATGCAAGTAAATTATTTTAGTTGCACCAAACAAGTTATTTTTCTCCGTGCGTTATTTCCTGACTTAATTAGAATTTTTTATAAATAACGTGTGCATTGATTTCTTAAAAACTGATGGAGAAAATCCCCTAATCAAATACCTGCACAAAAAGGGCTTAACATCGAAGCAATTTTATGAAAATATGACAAATATTACTGAAGTAAATTTCAAAAAATACTTGGGTAAATATACTTGTTTCATAAAACATAAATAGATACCCACGTATTTACCCAAGTAGACTAAGGTACAAATAATTGTTTCATAAAAATAAACATACTGCTGTAGAAAAATTACCGCTGTAGCACACTGACACTCTGTCATAAAAATCTGGCAATATGTCAAAAAGAAATTGAGATTTTGTGATAATAGTTATAGTTTTCTTCGGGAAATATTAGAATATAAAAATTTTTTTTTTGCTGATGATACCTCAGTAACTATTTCAGCTCCTTCTATCCCTCTTTTAAATTCTAAATTACAGGAGAGCGTTGACGCTATGGATAACTGGTGTAAAACTAATGATGTTGTGCTTAATGCGAGTAAGATAAACCTAATTCAATTCCAATTACGAGGGTCTGAATTCAATATTGCTGCGTGCATCGCAAATGTTTCTGTGACGCCAGTTACCTCTACAAAAGTACTCGGTTTGCACGTTGCATACAACCTATCTTGGGTTGAACATACGCAGATACTATGCAAACGACTTCACATCACCTGTTTCGTCATTAGAAATCTTAAAACCTGCGTTAGTCTGGATATTCTAAAACTTTTTTATTATGGTCAAGTTTATTCTATTTTATGTTATTGTATAATCTGTTGGGGAAACTCGACACATGCAGCTTCCGTTTTTAAAGCACAAAAATGTATATGTTGTAACATGAGGTTGTCCGCAGACGTAGAGAAGCCTGGTAGAGGATAAAGATTTATAATTGTATAAAACACTTTGTATTCACCTTAAACATTTATTTTATTAGAAATACAATTTATTAAGTGAACATTTACAATTAATAATAAGAGTGAATGACAGGTTCGCAGAAAATATTGTATGTTGATGTATCTAACAAAAACATATATTTTTAATAAAAAAAAAGAGTATATGAATATAAAACATAGTGACCATGTATATCCACAATCATAGAAAGCGTAGGAAATATTATTTTGCAACACTCCCACTATTTACAAGCTTTCTTAAAAGTTTACTTAATTAATCATTCCAAATTTATTTCTCAAAATTGAAAATTTTTCTTTGGGTAGTGGTTTTGTTAAAATGTCAGCGAGTTGATTTTTACTATCAACATACTCAATTTTCAAATCACCACACAAATAAACTTCACGTATAAAGTGGTAACGAATGTCTATGTGCTTTGTTCTACGATGAAATTCTGGATTTTTGATTATTTTTATTGCACTTTGATTGTCTATGTATAGAGAAGTAGGTAAAGCATTTAAACATCCGATATCACTCAAAAGTCTACGAAGCCAAATTATCTCTTTAGTTGCTTCACATGCAGCAACATATTCGGCTTCTGTGGTACTTAAAGAAACCATTCTTTGTCTTTTTGAAGACCAAGTCACGGGTGCATTTGATAAACAACAAAGATATCCCGTTGTTGATTTTCTAGTATCGAGATCTCCCGCAAAATCTGAATCCGAATATGCAACCAGAGATAAATTGACATTGTTGCCTTTATATGCCAACTTCATGGACATACTTCCTTTCAAGTATTTAAAGACTCTTTTAACTGCTTGAAAGTGTGATTTGTTACATTTTGTCATAAATCTGCTTAAATATCCGACAGCAAAGCTTATATCAGGTCTTGAGATTGTCGCGAGATACATCAGACAACCTATTGCTTCTCTGTAAGCAAACTGATTAGAGCTGTCTGTCTCACATTCATTTGAAACAAGATTAGTATGAGGATCTGCTGGAATAGAAATTGGATTGCAATCATACATTTTAAATCGTTTTAATAATTTTTCTATGTACGATTTTTGATGCAGAAAAATAGTTCGTTTTTCTCTATCGCGTTCAATTTCTATTCCAACATAGTAACTACCATTATCAGTTGAAATTTCAAACTTTTTCTTTAAATTACATAAAATTAAGTTTATAGTTTCTTTAGATTCTGCTATTATAAGACCATCGTCTACATATAAAGTCAAAAACACAACTTTGTCATTAAATTTACTAAAATATACACAAGAATCAGCAGTACTTTGTTTAAAATTAAATTCTTTTAAAAGGTTAGTAAACTTTAAATTCCAACAACGTGGAGCTTGCTTTAAGCCGTATAAAGATTTTTCTAGCTTACAGACTTTCCCTTCTTTGTTGTCGACACCCTCTGGAACATTCATGTAGATATCTTCTATTAGATCACCGTGCAGGAAAGCTGTTTTGACGTCGAACTGAGCAATCTCGTAGTTCTTGTACGCAGCTACAGCCAGCAGGGTGCGGACTGAGTCAAATCTGACTACTGGAGAGAAGATTTCGCCGTAATCCATGCCAGGTTGTTGCAGGAAATCTCGAGCAACTAGACGTGCCTTGTACCGTTGTTTCTCAGCAGAAGGTGAGTGTTTGATTCTAAACACCCATCGGCAACTTATAGTCTTCTTGCCTTCTGGTAGAGTAGTGTAGATCCAAGTTCCATTCTTCTTATGGGCGTCCAGTTCTTCTTGAATTGCAGCTCTCCATTTTTCTGCCTGTTGCGATGTCACAGCTTCTTTGTAGGATGTGGGTTCCAGCAATTCTGCAAAGTTTAAATCATAAGAATTAAATCTCGTGGGTTTTTTCAAATTTTCACGAAGTCTTAGGGAGCGATATGAGGACTGTTCTTGATCATTTATTTCTCTTTGTTGATCGTTGACTTGAAGAGTGTCATCTTTATCTTTGTCGGCTTCATTTGTTTTGTTTTGTTTTTCTGGCAATTCTTCTTTTTTAAGTGATATAGGAAATCCGAATTCATCCCAGAAATTTGAGGGTGAATTTGTAACAGTTGAATTTTCCTTGAAGATGACGTCCCTTGATATGATGACTTTCTTGGTTTCTGGGTTATAAAGTCTGTAGTTTCTAGATTCTTGATTGTATCCTACAAGATGCATTTTCTTGGATTTTGCATCAAGTTTTTGTCGATGAACCTTTGGGACATGCGTATAGGCAGTTGATCCAAATATTCTCATATGCGACACAGAAGGTTTTCTTCCCATCCAAATTTCATATGGAGTAGACTCCTTATGATGAACTGAAGGGGTTCTGTTGAGAATATATATGGCCGTGTTGACAGCCTCTGCCCACAGAGAAAGAGGTAATTTACTAGTTTGGAGCATAGTTCTTGTACATTCCATTACAGTACGATTGTCTCGTTCAGCTGTGCCGTTTTGTTCAGGCGTAAATGGAGCTGAGGTTTCAAAGGTAATTCCTTGGGAACGTAGAAATTCTTGCATGGTTTGATTGCAATATTCTAAACCGTTGTCTGCCCTGAGTGTTTGAATTGGACGACCAAACTTGTTTTTCACCAATGCTGCAAAATCTTTAAATTTGTCGAAAACATCTGACTTGTGCCTCAGAAAATATACTGTCCTGAAACCAGAGCAATCATCTTTAAAAATTAAGTAAAATTTGGCTCCTCCAAGAGATAACGTCTGCATCGGTCCAACAACATCACTGTGTATCATCTCTCCTACTTTGGTGTTTCTTTTTAAATTATTTTTCGGAAAATGTAGTCGATGTTGCTTGCCTATAGGACATTTTTCACAAAAGAAATATTTTGTATCTGAAATTTTAAGACCATGAGCCATTTCTTTTGTGCACATGTTTTTGAGACTTTTAAATCCCAAATGTCCTAATCTCTCATGCCAGATTTGCAAACTTGCAACGTGAGCATCAATCTCATTAGGTACTACTCGGAATAACATTCTAAAGAGATTATTGCTTTGTCGAATTCCTTTGGCAACTGGAGAACCTTGATAATATAGTTCGACACTATCATTTTTAAATACAATTTTATGGTTTTTATCCATGCAGGCTCCCACAGAAAGTAAATTTTTATTCAGATTTGGAATATAAAGAACATTTTCCAGCTTACCTGTTAGCCATTGACCATTTACAAGACGTACAACATTTACTGTACCTTGGCCTTGTACTTCACAAATAGTGCCGTCTCCCAGAAATACCTTCTCGCCGCTGATTTTTTCAAAAATAGTAAACCATTCTCTGCGATAAGTCATGTGTTTGGAGGCACCGCTATCCAATATCCAAATGTCTTCAGTTTTCAGTGACAGGAACTGTGAAGAGTCTACTGATTCGGCAGCAAAAGCATGTTCTCCTTCTCTTTTAAATAGTTCTGGAATCTGTTTCATATCCTTGCGTTTCTTCCTGCAGTATTTTGTCAAATGTCCAGGTTTTTGACAATAATGACAGATAAATTTGTTTTTTTCTGATTTTGATTGAATGACATTTTTTGAGCTAGACTTAGGTGAATTCGTATTTATAGCCGAAAGAGCACCTGTAACTTCATCTATCGTTGTCATCCTTGTTTCTTCTCGAATTAACCGCGAACATAAATTTTCAACGGTTTGCTTATCTGAATCGAGATTATCCCAAGCTGTAACAAAAGGACTATATTTAGATGGTAGAGTACCCAAAATTTTAGCCATAATCGTGACAGTCGAAATATTTTCTCCAATGTCTTTTAATTGATTTGCCATGTTTTCAATTTTACTGACATGTTGAGCGATAGAATTATTTGAAGACATACGATATTCATGAAATTTGGTCATTAATGTCAGTTTACTCGTTTCACTTTTTTGTTCGTGAATTGTAGATAATTTGTCCCACATTGCTTTAGCAGTATCACATGTGATAAGCAATTCAAGTTGCTTCATGTCAACAGAAGACGAAAGAATATACATGGCTTTGGCATTATTTTTGATCCACGTTTTAATTGCTTCTTCATTCGTTGTGGTTGGGGCAGGTTTTCTCTCGCTACCATCTACAACACCGAGTAGTCCATTTGCTACGAGAATCGTCTTGATCTGAAATTTCCATGTTTGGAAATTTGTACCATCAAATTTCGTAATTCCGCGAATATCAATTTGTTCTGCCATAATTCACTTCAAAGAAAAGAAAATTAATTTCATCAGGATCTACTACAAAACGTGGTCTGGGCCCATAACCTGTTGTAACATGAGGTTGTCCGCAGACGTAGAGAAGCCTGGTAGAGGATAAAGATTTATAATTGTATAAAACACTTTGTATTCACCTTAAACATTTATTTTATTAGAAATACAATTTATTAAGTGAACATTTACAATTAATAATAAGAGTGAATGACAGGTTCGCAGAAAATATTGTATGTTGATGTATCTAACAAAAACATATATTTTTAATAAAAAAAAAGAGTATATGAATATAAAACATAGTGACCATGTATATCCACAATCATAGAAAGCGTAGGAAATATTATTTTGCAACAGTATAATTAGAGCAATGGTTGGCGTTAAATCTAGCACCTCCTGCAGAGGTTTATTCAAACGCCTCCAAATCCTCCCCCTCCCTTGCATCTATATCCTGTCGTGTGTAATGTTTGTTAAACGCAACCCTTCACTGTTCACCGTATCCAATGGACACTATGACACAAGACAAAAAAACAATCTTTCCATTCCGAAACACAAAAGTCAAAATTTTCATAATAATGTTTCATATATGCCCATCAAAATTTACAACCATTTATCCTCGCGTTTAAAAGCAATTCGGAGCAATAAAACTTTTAAAACAGCAGTTAAAGTCATCCTTATGGAAAATATTTTTTATTCAATAGACGAATTTTTTAACTATACAATTATTTAACTTTTTATCATTGTTTTAATTGTGATTCTAATTTTGTGTTTACTTCATGTCGTAAAAATGTAAGATATCTTTGTTGTCTTGTAATAATTAATTCCACGATTTATTTAAAAATTTATAACATTTATTATCTATATTTGTAATACTTCTTCCTGTTTGACATGCCATTTGTACCATCTGTACTGCTAAGGTTAATAAATAAATAAATAAATAAATAAATAAAAGATATTCTGTTTGGCAAATTTTAATAATAATAATAATATAATAATAATAATAATAATAATAATAATTTAGCATGAAATACAGAACAGAAGAAATGTAATGAAATTTACGGTTTTGCAGTGATAGATAGACTAATGATAGATTACGCTTCGTGAGAGATAATAATCTGGCCAATCTTAGAAAAAATAAATTTATTTACTAATATTAAATAATTAATTAATCTTCCACGTATTTTAATCAAACTGCAAAAATAGACATGAAACTGGTTGAAGTGATGGGAAGAAAGCTAAATTATATGAAATAGAGAATTTAGTTTTAGAAATACTTGGAAAATAATCTACAGTCATTAAGGGATTAAATCTTTTGAAAAAGAAAATTTTCAATATTATAGAATTTCCACTACCTTCCTAATGTACTAATAAACAGTGAACACGGTATACAAAATATTTCGTAAATGCAAAAAAATATTTAAAATGGGCCCACAAATAAAAGTAGAAAACGGGTTTTTATTATCAAAAATAATAATAAATGCAATATATGTATGTATTTTAAACATTCAACACATCTTATCTTTATTTTACCCACCTCCAACTAGGGTAATTTCTAATTTTAATGTACTGAAATTATTCGTACCTAAGTAAATACTAAAGTAAATTTGAAGTATACTGCAGTATTTCATTTGTTACATAAGTAGCTTTATGAAACAAAATTTAGAAAATACCGGTGATTTACCGTTGATTTCCTGGTATCTACCTTAGTATTTTTTTATGAAACAGGTCACTCTGGTGACGGAAATTTGAAAAATCACCCACAAAAAAATTCGATATAGCACCGTAAACCAGAAACTTTACGAAATGTACGTGCTCGATTCTTGTTACAAACCCGTCAATTAATAGAAAGTTATTGACTTCAACAAATTTCTTGTATAATAAAATAAAGAAAAAATTATCAAATTAGTCACACATATTACTAATATGTAAATTATAATTGTGCACATTATAACTGCATAATAATGAATAAATTACATTTGTTTCATACGATTACTAATAACAAACACTTTCGTTGTTGGAACCAGATACTTAATTAAAACAATAAAATGATGACTCAACGCAAATGCAATGCCATAAATATTATAATATTCCAATAAAATCCAAGCGTAGGATTTAGGAATCATTTGAAAGTTTCATATTTGTCGTGAGATCGGTGACTACTCGAGGATGTGGGTGATATACTTCAGTCAAAACGATTAATCATAATTTTATATCTTGATCAGAAACTTCACTGAGTAGGAATTTGGGAACCCAACGTTTCGCCATATGTAAATTTGCATGACAAGTTATTTAAATGTTAAATAAATAATAGAACTTTCTAGATCACGCAGATATTCCTAATAATGGCGAGAGAAAAGTTTCCAGCAGGATATTGTTCCGATTGTAACGAACTGTTCGATTAGAATTACGTCATATATACATAGAATTATTTGTCAGTTAGTTTTATCAGATTAATATTTAGTTACCATTGTGTGATCTGCGATATTACTTAAATTATGAACGTTATGAATGCAGTATTAATTAGTTGCTTATCTTTATTATGTAATAATAGAAATTTGTCTGGATTGTATTCTAGAAAAAAAAGTATATCATTACAATATTTATTACTTATTGTTGCTATGTATGCCAATCTACTATTTGCAAAGGTTTCGATTATGAAAATATAATTAAACATTATGGAAACTAGAGCTAATACAAATAATTGGTTATCATCATCATGATCATCATCATCATTATGTAAATTCTGTCCTTCAACAGGTCTCAACGGAAATGTTGTCTCCAAGGTAATCTGTCCTGCGCGTTCCTTTTCAACTTGGCTATTTTTTACATACATACATAAAATCACGCATTTCCCACTTAGTGGGCTAGCACAAATCCGAAACAATAATAATAACATCAACCACAAAAATAATCACTCTCTCTTTCAACAACATTCTTACTAACCTGACATCACACAACAAATATTCCTCACTCTTAACAAATTAAAGTGACCGATTTTTACTTCCTTGTACAAAGTAAAGGAAGTATTGTAATCGCGAAAAATTTCGGTTTTCAGATTTCAACGGAAATATCCATTGTGACCATCCCTGAATCCATTCTGACTAATTTCGTAGTGACGTCTGTACGTACGAACGTATCTCGCATAACTAAAAAACGGTAAGCCATAGAAAGTTGAAATTTTGTATTTAGGACTGCTATAACATCTAGTTGTGCACCTCCTTTTTTGGTCATTACATAATTTCCAGAAATGGTACTTTATTTGATGTTCACACTAGATGTGTATATCGTTAGTGCCGCCATCTATTATTAAGTATTTACTCTTCAAGTTGGTATTCTAAAAGTTACCAATTTTAGTGTCATTTCTCATTTCTGGGCTTGTATATTCGTACATCGTAATTAGTTGTTTCTGATATATTGTACATACATACCTCTTAGTGGGTTAGCACAAACCCGAAAGAATAAAAATAACATCATCCAAAAAATAATCAGTCTCTCTTTCGACAACATTCTTACTAACCTGACATCATACAACAAATATTCCTCACTATTAACATATTAAAGAGACCGATTTTCGGTAGCGAAATATCGCAACCGGACCACAATAATAGTTACTAAACAATCATCCTTCGCCACACATTCCTGTCTAAGCACACTTCTTTCCCCTCGGCCATATTCATAATCACATTCATACACGCTCTGCTTCTTTTCCCACTCGGAAACTTTCTCTCTTTTAGCACCTTATCAATCACATCCATCCACTTACACACTGGACGGCCACGCAATCGGACACCCTCAATTTCACCAAGATATATATGCTTTAAAAGCCGTTCACTCTTCACTTTCTCCACATGACCAAACCATCTTAACTGGCTCATTCTTACTATCTTAACAACATTCTTCCTAACCATACATTCTTCATACACCAAATTATTCCTCGCGCGATCCCGTCTTACATATCCACATACACTACGTAAATATCTCATTTCCACGGCAGTCACTCTCTTTTTTATGCTTTGCCGTCCATGCCCAACATTCGCTTCCATACATCAAAGCAGGCACTCCATTATACACACTTAAACGAGCTTCTCTAGATACGTTTACGTTTCGAGAAAACGTACCCAGAGCACTCATTACCTTATCCCGCACTCGCTCTCCTTTCAATTTCTCTATCAATTCGACCATCCCTTGACATCATGCTACCCAAATATACAAACTCATTCCCTTACTCCAGTTTCACTCCATCCACCAACACATTGCACCCAGTCGCCAATTTACTCCTTTCAAATACTAACACCTTGGATTTATCAACATTCAACTCCAGATTCATACTTCTTAGATGTATTGTCTCTATTTTTTAGAGATTTAAAATTTGCATTCTATATTTTGTCCGATGAACAGATTAATGCTGCAATTCATAATTATTTTGAAAGAGTTTAGCCTTAAGAAGTTGTGAGCTTTTAAGAAGTGGAAGGATATCTGGGTGAAGCGTATTCTTGTTAAACGGTATTACTTCGAACATATTTAAAATAGAATGAGGTGTTGCAAAAAAATAACATATCCTTTTTCTTCTGAAATTCGAAGAAGTACGTTCTACAGTGTTATTAAATATTATTTTCTGTTTAAATTTCTGTATATATGAAGCACAGTAGCAGTTTAAAAATATACTTTTTGAATTAGCGCCACATTGCACTGCCTGTCGCGTCAGAAATACATTAGCCAATGACAAAACTGGAAATATCATGAAAAAAAAAACAAATGTACCATACACCAACGTCAATGATAGCTTTAATGACAACTGTGTGACATAAGGTCTGACTTTATAGTGCAGCGTGATTTTTGATTTTTAGCGTAGTTGTTAGTTATTTATTACTATATTATAGCGTTATATTTCATAGTTTAATGCCCATCATGCGAGAGAGGAAGCGGAAATTCAAACATTATAATTTCAAAGACAATTTTCTTATGAATAAAGAATAATTCTTGCCTTGTAGTAGTTTGATCTGAGATTTTTTACATAAAATTATTTTATATGCATTTCTATATCTCTAAATCTATAGAAGATATAATAATGAATTTATATTTATCAAATAAAGAATTTAACGTTCTTTAATATAAGTATTTACATAAATTTTCGATAAATAGTATTTAGATGATTTTTTTCTTGTAACTTCCGGTTGTCCAATTTTTACCAAAACTTAATCAACTCTTCCCATTATTGTTAGATTGAGGAATCCGTAGTTAAAAATGTCTTATGTCTTATAGTATTTGAGAAATCGTGGATCCAACATCCACACGTCCACACACACTTACGGACATGTAAAAATGTTATAATCGGATTCTAGGGACCTTAAAACGTGCTTATTCATTAAAATCTGGATATGCGATTTTTAGCATGAATTCAATACCTCTCTTAGCGAGAGGAACGTCATCATGCGAAAAAGGAAGCGGAAATTCAAACATTATAATTTCAAAGACAATTTTCTTATGAATAAAGAATAATGCGAAAAAAATAAAAAAATAGGGGTTAAATACTTTTTTCTTATTCTGTTGATTAAAGCAAAGAAAAAAAAATATATAGCCCATGCAAAGGTAACTAGAAAAAAAGGCGCCGCAGACAATTTTTTTTTCGTTCAAGGTCAAATGCCTTATAATTGAAAGTTACATTTTATCATGGGATGTAAAGCTGCATATATTCCCCCTTCTATGTAAAAAAATAAATTTGCAGATCACAGAATATTTAAGAAAAGTGATTATATTTAACGGATTGTTAACTTACCTGAATAAACACTCTGAACTGTGAAAATTAAATATCATCTACACTTCTACTATTAAAATTATATTTTAACTGACATCCATATTAGCTGTATTCTTTTTGGACAAAATCTCAGCTCATCTCAGATCACTTCAGATAAACTCAGGAAATCGTTGTTCTTTTTGACACAACTGATCTGAGTTGTTATGAGTAAACTCACTTCCCCCCTTTCCGATGCTACACTACCAGTTTACAAAACTCAAAATGATTTGAAACATTGAAACATTCAATTTGCATTTTAAGGTTATATAATACAACAAATTTTATATTCACATACACACATATACTTGTACTAACATATTTTCAACATTATCCATTTTTCGTTTATAAACAGTATCATAGATCAGAATATTAGTCAATAATTTAGACAGCTGCTGCAGCAAATACTATCGGTAAAGAAAGAAGTGATAAAATCGAATTAAACTTGTTCTTTTTGTACACATCACAACTCACTTCATCTCAACTCAGTTGTGTACTGAGCTGAGTTACAATTGGGTCAAAAAGAATACAGCTATTATGTAATCAAAATTTATATTTCAAAAACATGCCATCAAATATTAATTTGCGGTTGTTCGATGTTTTTTTATCAAGTCATGGCTTAAGGGATAGGTAATTATGCCAAGCCCCCCCCCCCCCCTGAATATGCGCCTGGTATCCATATTCAAATAATTACTTTTTTGTGAAATTTTCATACGGCTGTAATTTCTGTCCTATTAATTTTAGAACAAATGTATAAATACAAATAATGTTCAGAATTAAAAATAAAATTTTATTCACAAATTTTATAGATACTAAAAATATTATTTGTATGTTGGTAGTGGTTGTGCACTTGGGTGGGCACAAGACTTTTTAGGGTGGGCACGTGACCACCATGGCCCCCCCTTAGCGCCGCCACTGCCCCGCATGTATGGAACAATAATTACTCACACCTTCAGCAGCCAACCTATCGCTTAAAAGCTTCCATCTCTCATTATAATGATGTGTGAATTTTTGTCGGATCCTTTATTAAGTTGTGCAACATTCATTCCATCTAACATCGGAATAAAAATCGCCCACGCCTCGTGGAATTGACCGCCGGTTGTGATACGGTCAGTGGCACACACGTCCATGTCGGTAGAACAGAACCCGTCGATACCCACACCCACATACTTCAATTACCCGAAGGTCAGTGCTTCTCAAACGTAATTACCGTCTTTTGTATCCCGTGGAAAAAGAAACACGTGGAGAAAAAATGCGACGACCAAATTACAGGCTTCGCTTGACCAGAGGCTCCGCAACACGGCATCTGGATTCTTCGCTTGCCTTGCTTTGCTACGCGGTTGCAGGTTGCTCTTCAAGCCTCTTATGATGTATTGCTGATGATGAGGATTTTAATTTAGTTTTAGTTAGCTTGGAAACCGTGCAGAAGCAAAATAGTTTGCAATTTCTATACAGAAGCTATTTGTTTAATGAATGCATTGTTCGTTTTTAAGATGCATTCACAAATGAAAATTAGGTTTATGGTTTTTATTTAGATTTAAGTAAGTCATTCATAAATTTCAAGTTGAATTTAACTCTAATTTAGTTTTGATTGTACTGACATCTATGTAAATACTTAAAAAAAAATATGATGTGGACACCACGCGACTTCCTTGTACACAAGACCAATATGAAGCATAGACTCAAGTATAAAATTGCACGTATTTGACGTAATTTGACATTAGCATCTATTTTTTATTTTTTTGTTATTTTTTGTCGTAATACATAGCAAGCTTCATTACAAAACCCAAAAATTATATAAGTTTTAAATATACATATCTCGCTTATACAAAGGGCTAATTTAATAACTTGATGTGCTAGACACAGAATTTAATTCTCTAAAAAAATTTTTGAAGCATTTATTTCTAAAATCAAAATGAAACCATTTTATTGAAGAAAAACTGTTAACAACTTCAGGTAATATGTCACTTCCGGTTAGCCTGTTTTAATCAAAATCCAACTATGTTATTCCAATTGACATAAAAGTCTTACATACCAAATTTGAAAAGTGTTAGATTATATTTTAAGATAGTTTTTCAAATCTATTATAGGCTTCAAATAAAGTACCATTTCTAGAAATTATGTAATGACCAAAAAGGGAGGTGCACAACTAGATGTTATAGCAGTCCTAAATACAAAATTTCAACTTTCTACGGCTTACCGTTTTTGAGTTATGTGAGATACATACGCACGTACGTACGACGTACTTACGTACGTACGACGTACTTACGTACGTACAGACGTCACGACGAAATTAGTCAAAATGGATTCAGGGATGGTCAAAATGGATATTTCCGTTGAAATCTCAAAACCGAAATTTTTCGCGATTACAATACTTCCTTTACTTCGTACAAGGAAGTAAAAAGATTAAAATATCGGTAGTGTAGTAACTTAATAGATACCAGTGCGCCGTGAAACTGTCATTCGCTTGGCATTATTGGTTATATTTTGACAGTTCTATGTTCTTCTCGCATTTGTTTAAAATGCTGATTCCACTAAGTGAATACTAAATAAAGATGGGTGTATATATCTATATCGTTTCAGACTCGTTCTCATTGGTGAAGTTTGTGACGTCAAACTAAATCATAAACCTAAAGTTTGGACTTTGCAATGTTTGGCTTTATAATTTGGATTTAGAGACACTAAATTCTGAAGTGTGAATGGAGTCATTACATAATATGCGGACAAACTCTTTAAATCTAAAGTATAAACCATAAGTCTAAACCTAATTTTCATTTGTGAATGTACCTTTAGACTTTTTTTATTTATACACAAAAATGATGTAAAAGGAGATTACACAATTTATAAAATTAAATGGAACATAGATTCTTCATTTTGAATTGAAGCCAAAAAATTGCTAGTATTGTTTTTTTTCACAGTAGTGTGTTGAAGACGAAACGGTTTGAAACATTTTTCTTAAAACCGCACGCACGCACGAACACACGTACGCACGCACGTACGCACGCACACACGCACGCACGCACGCACGCACGCACGCACGATAACAAACACACACATACACACATACACACATACGCACGCACGCACGCACACACACACACACACACGTACGCACGCACGAACGCACGCACGCACACACGCACCCACACACACACACACACACACACACACACACACACACACACACACACACACACACACACAAAATCTCGATATGCAATTTTTAGCACAATCCCTATACCTCCCTTATCAAGGGTAGCGGGAGGTAAAAATGTATAAAAACAATGTAATTATGTTATATTTTATAGTTTCTCAATGCTTACGATCTGTAAATGATTTATTTTATACGTTGTTCCTATACAATTATCCGCCCAAGTATTAACTGTGCTTAATATTTATATTCGAATTTTCTGTTAGTGACAAGGTTATTGGTAAAGTTTTGATCGTTTATAAATATTAAGGCCTTAGCTTATATAAACTGTAGTTCAGTGGTTTATGTAGGGTCTTTGCTTTTTACGAAGAATTAAGTTTATATATCCATATTGTTATCATTCTATAGGTACTAAAAATATCAATACCCTGTATTATTGTAATTTGCTATTTGTCAAGTTTGTGCCAGAAATTGTAAAGTAAATTATATTATACGAAAATTATGAATTATTAATATAAATAAAACTAACCCATGTGGTGCTCTCTCCACTATAGTATTGGGAGTCCATGAAGTGGCATCTAGTAATGATATATCATCAGTACCGACTCTACGAATAAAAGCAGATTGGCACACTGACAAAAAGAGGTGTAGATATATTTATTTGTACAAAGAAAGAGATAGAATACAATAATTTCAAGTTGTGCAAAATACATACAAAGGAAGGTTTTTGAACACTGGAATAAGTTAGTGTTGGAGGTCGACACAAAGTATAAGGTCATTGCAAATGACTGCTTGTTAACCCTCTACTAATTGACAGCGTTATCAAACAAATTGAATTTCTCTACCTATATTACTTTGAACCTAAGAGCTCATTCTCTGCTGTTTTAATGTAGTTATTGATTTGTACCGTAATATCTACATTGCTCATTAAAGTAACAATTATTTAATACAGAAAAATTAAGGAGTAAGATAAAAAATAAGGCATGTTTTGAAAAAACAGAGCACCACTTTTATGGCCGAGGTGCTTCAAGTATTTAAAACCGATAATTGCACTGTACGACTCGAGGTGCATATGAGATTTAAATTAAATAATACATCATTTACTGGCAACAAAACAATGACATAATTTATGGGTTGTCAAAAATTTCCTTTGCCATATTTTAAAACTAGTAACATCCGTTTGTTCGGCCTTATAGTATTTTATGTCTCACTAAAGTATTATGAACTGTTTATTGGTAGGATACGGTGTATATAAACATATCTATAACAACCGGGGCATAATGGGAGGGCATAATAGTTCATTATGCCCTCATTATAATCCGATCACCGTATATGGACATTAAATTATAAATAATGTGAACGGTATATAATTAAAATTATTTTCTTTTTAATTATAATTCATTACAATACTAATAAGAATTGATTACAACAATTAACATTAATTGATTACAACAATTAATATAATAAGAAAACAGTTTTGAAAGCACAACACAGAAATAATTTTTAATTTAATTATAATACTTAAAATTGATTATGAAAAGGGCCTTAAAAAGCAATTTACTTTCATTACACATGTAAGTAGTAAGTACGTCGAATTGCAGACTACAATGTTTCGCTTTGATTTTTGCACAAATTTTTTTGGGGACGATATTTATCCACGTTTGCATTCATTTTTGATAATATTTACCGTCACATGTGACACATCCAAAGCAGTACAAACTTTCTAAAATGTAATTATATTCAGAAATAAGTGCATAAGAAATATAGAACTGAGATCTGTCATGTGAAAACGAACCTCAAATTATAATACTTACATCTTCTACAGACCAGAATGAAATAATTAGGGGAACATTTATGCGTTTGTCTTCCTCAAAGTATACAGAAGCATTCACGATAATTTCTTTTCGCCGTTTCGATAAAACATTTTCTGAAACATCAAATTCACCCATTCCATCATCTCCAACGATATAGAACGTTGATGTTTTAAAAATAAATAAATGTTTATAATAAACAAGACAATTAAACAACAACCTTAGCAACACCAAAGCTTAAGCATTATTGTAATCAAAATTATTATAAATGAAAACTTATTTCACATATTCTAGTGATACATAAAATCTTGTATGCACCACGAGCGTTACTAGATGATAATGCCCATCAGACGACATATTATATCCTTCGGGCCGAAGGCCCTCGGGCTAGATCCTCGTCGCCCTCCTGGCATTATCATCATCGTAACGCCCTTGGTATATAAAATACTATTACTGCTATTATTATAAAAAGGCGATTAAATAATGTCAGCTCACTCTTAAACAACTTTGGAAGATTGACAACTCATAAACAATTGTTTCTGTCATTAAAAATTAGTAGTTTGACATTTGGCCAGACTGCTAGATAAAATTTATTTTAAAAATTACACGGCGCAGTCACTTACATTTTATTTCTTTCTGACTAAATCGTTACAGATATCATAACTTACACACAGATATGAAAGTTTACTATTGAATGTATCTTTCTGAAAAACAGTAAATTTACATTACTGGCGTTGTCATTAAAAAGTTATGGTTTAATCATGGTCGCGACACCCAAGTTTCATACACTAGTGGTTCACTAACAATAACAAATACCATCTTAAAAGATGAATTATATCCATGTGGATTGTCATACCAAATTTCATTCAAATCGAACAAAGCGTTTCGTTGTTATAAGCATTATTAATTGTTTTTAGAAGGATATTAAAGCAGACTACTCGCTAAACGGTATAGTAAAATGTATATTACAAGAACACTTTGTCGTAAAACGATTTAGCAATTGCATCTATAAACCAACAATGGGGACCTTTAGTTTGCGGTTACATACCCCTAATACATCATACAAACAGGCAAGGACAGGGTCGGTCCCTTTACATCAAGAATTATTTGAAAGAAAATATTTCAAGATATTTTTATACAAGATTTAAATGTTATTACAAAAACAAGTACAACAAACGATATTACTATGTTTTAAACCCTATTGAGTTAGTGTGGAGCAAATTAAAAAGAAATGTAAGAAAAAATAATAATAATTCAACGTTAAGTCACAATGTAGTAGATTTAATTAGGAAAGAAGTAACAGAAATGCCGGATGAAATAAGGAAAAAATGTGTAGAACATGTAAAAAAAATAGAGAACAATTTTCTTCATACAACAAATTTCAATGAACTTATATTTAATTTAGACAGTACTACTGATTCAGATTCAGATAGTGATGTTTAGTCATACTTGCATCTTCTTGTATTGTATATTTTGTAAATTATAATTAAAAAATCTGATGTGGACACCACACGACTTCCTTGTACGCAAGACCAATATGAAGATGTAGTATAGACTCAATTATAAAATTGCATGTATTTGACGTAATTTGACATTAACATCTATTTTTTATTTTTTTGTTATTTTTGTCCTAATCCATAGCAAGCTTCATTACAAAAACCAAAAAGTATATAAGTTTTAAATTTACATATCTCGCTTATAGAATGGGCTAATTTAATAATACTTGATGTGCTAGGCGCAGAATTTAATTCTCTAAAACTCTTATTTGAAGCATTTATTTCTAAAATAAAACTGAAACTATTCTATTCAAGAAAAACTGTTAACAACTTCAGGTAATATATCACTTCCGGTTAGCCTGTTTTAACCAAATTCTGCTATGTTATTCCAATTGATATAAAATTCTTATATACTAAATTTGAAGAGTTTTGGATTATATTTTAATATAGTTTTTCATTAAAATCTATTATAGGCTTCAAATAAAGTACCTTTTCTGGAAATTATGTAATGACCAAAAAGGGAGGTGCACAACTAGATGTTATAGAAGTCCTAAATACAAAATTTCAACTTTCTACGGCTTACCGTTTTTTAGTTATGCGAGATACGTACGTACGTACGTACAGACGTCACGACAAAATTAGTCAGAATGGATTCAGGGATGGCCAAAATGGATATTTCCGTTGAAATCTGGAAACCGAAATTTTTCGCGAATACAATACTTCCTTTACTTTGTACAAGGAAGTAAAAATTATTAAACGCATATATGTATATAAGATAAATGTGACATACTTTAAAGGTACTAATAATACAGTGACCACGTACTGCATAAATTTTAAAATTTATCGTTTGTTGTACTTGTTTTTGTAATAACATTTAAATCTTATATAAAAATATCGTGAAATATTTTCTTTCAAATAATGTAACCCTGTTCTTGCGTGTCTGTATGATGTATTAGGGGTATGTAACCGCAAACTAAATGTCCCCATTGTTGGTTTATAGATGCAATTGCTAAATCGTTTTACGACATAGTGTTCTTGTAATATGCATTTTACTGTCGGATATAGGTAAGTTTAGTTAAATCGCCTTATTTTGGTCCCAGGAATCTGTTGTTAAGCCATGTCCCCCTATTTCCAAGACACACTGTATGTCACGATCCTCCTTGGCTGTCACATTAATTAACCTACCCCTAAAATTTTTATCTTTACATTTTTATTAATTTTAGGACAGTTTTCGAAAAAAAAAATGTTTGATACTCGATTGCGAAATGCTTTTGTATTCTCGAATGATTTTTTTATATTTTGCGTTCATAATGAAGTCATTACGATACGCAATTGCGTATCGTAATGACCTTCATTTCGATACGCAATTTTTTGTTTTAGACGGTTGGTACTAGATGACGTTTCTTTAGCCCATTTTTACCTAATTTATTTTTAGTTAATTGACAATTCATTTTAATAATATAATGTCGAAATTATTATTATTATTTTTTATTTAGGGAAGATTATTTACATGAAAATGTACAAATGGTTACAAATATAATCACAAATTGAGTAAGTAAATGTTATTGTAGAAGGCGCAAAATATAAAAAATAGTATAAAGAACTCATTTTATAAGACTTTCTTTTGCACTTGTCAATTGGAAATTTTGACGCGTGCGAAAAAAACATGTCTTATAAAACACGTTCTTTAATATACTATTTTGTGAGCATAAAAAACTTTCATTATCGTATCAAAAGTGACATTTCGCAATCTAGAATCAAAAATAACTATTCCTGTCATTTCTGTTCCAAGTACATGCTTATTAAACAAACTTTAATTCTGGCATTTTTTCCTTAAAAAGTATGCACTTAACAATTTTGGTGATGCGTAATTTGCAGTCAGATCCAATCACCATCTATCCGATTCCCAACTAGATTGTCAGAATCAATTGGTCGGTTGTCGGTTCCCACAATTTGGAAAATGGATTTGCGGAAGAAAAGAGCATCAAGCAGTCAAGCACAAATAATTGATGACGATGATCGGGTTCTTCGAGATCAGTGACCGTGGCCCGTCAAAACTCTCCCGACACCTACGAGTGCGCCAATTATGCTTTCCACGAGTTCAAGAGCAGAGCAGCGTTAGTGAACTTGCGTGGTATAATATCTATCTGCTCTGGTCACGGGCAGACAGCTGCTGAAGCTGAACCACAGGTGTCTGCGAATTGCAAAACCATTAATCTTCACGAAAATAAGATTAACGGAGAACTAACCGTATTGTTCGGTTCCAAATTATGGTTTTTCGTAATAGAAATGAGTTCTAAAAGACTTTTTGCGAGAAATTTACTTAATATGTAAATCTAATTTTGGTTTTATGTAATAGTAGAAGTGATTGATTATATATAAAGTTTATTAGTTTTCTAATTATACCGGAAGTATCTTATAATAAAAAATAGCAAAAAGTTTTTAGAATTCTAGGAAGACTATTAACCCAAAATTTCCCAGAATCACCGACGTCAATTATTTCTAATTTTTTAAAAACACAAACGTATGTGGACTGTGTTGCTTTTTCCACGGCAGCTTTGAAAGCTCGTGAGGTGAAGCTTATTAAATGTTCTCAACGGCGCAATATATCGTCACCCACAAATGAGTAATAAGCATTGATAACATATCTGTAGCCTATATCAAGGAAAGCAAGTGCCAATATTGCGGATTTTTGAGTCAGTGATTTAAATTCATCAATAATCGATTTATTACAGGTTTGTTCCTACAAGACTTTTTTGATGCATTTATGAACTCTTTTGTGCGCATGTCTTGATCATGTACTTATTCGGACATATGTAAGAAACTTTATATGGTTGAAACAGACTACGGACTTGTCGTATCATCATAATTAATTTCTGTCTCCCGTGTAGAAAAAAGTATCACTCGATAAATGACCTAAAAATAAATATTAATTATTTATCATATTACGTACCTAATAATTATTGTTTTTACCTCCCGCTACCCTTAGTAAGGGAGGTATAGGGATCGTACTAAAAATCGCATATCGAGATTTTGGTAAATAACCACGTTTTAAGGTCCCTAGTATCCAGTTTTAACATTTTCACGATGATGTCTGTATGTATGTGTGGATCCTCCGCTCTAACTCAAATACTAGCAGTTATTTTTTCGTGACTATTGTTATTATAAAAATTAAAGATTATTAAATTTTCTATAGATTTGCACTAATACTTTTTTATATATTTTATGAGACTGACAGATAAATGTCACTATCAAAGAACTAATCATTTCAATAATAATATTAGTAACGTTTTAAAAAGAAAAAAGTAAATACAACAATAGAAAAGGAATTCAATACAGTTTCCAGCATAAGTAAATATGTAAGTATGTATTTAGATTAATAAAAATTAGTGATTCACAAAAATGTTTAAACTAATCCTCATTTTTGGATTAGTGAATTCAATTCTATCCCGGTATTTAAAATTTAATCCTCATTTTATTATAGCTCCGGTGGCTCAATGGTTAGAGCAACGTCTCATGTCATGAGTGCCCTCGGGGCTCTGGGTTCGTATCCCACTAAAGCATGGATGTGTGTGAATGTGAACCCACTCTGTAATTGGGATTTAATCTTGTTTTAAAACAGGTAGTTACTTGGATTAGATTAGACTATATTTTAAGAAATAAACTGACAAAATTAGAGTAAAATTCGCTAATTCAAAAATAAGGATTAACTTAATCTTTTTTGTGACTCGGGCTGTAAATAGCGGGAGGTATAGTGTTGGCCACACCAGATTTTTTATTTATCATCATCAGCAATGGGTAATATGCCGTGATGATATATTTATTTGATTTATTTTATTTTATTCGAGATTAGCCAAACATCAAATCCATATTTTCATCAGATGAATTAGATAACAATGATTCTGGATCAGATTTTAATTCAAAATCACTCCCTGTGTTCACTTATGAAAACATTAAGCACCATAATTAGCAATAAAGATTTTCTAATTTTATGATCCGACGTTCGTTGGTTCAATGGACGCCTATTTCTATAAATATTTCAAATAAAAGTTTATGCAATATTTTTCATAGTAATAAAAATAATTTGTTTTCGAAAATATTTAAATAAAAAGATTGGCGCCAAAGATAGTCATGCAAACAAGTCCCACTCATGTGATGTCAAATTACATACTGCACATCATTCATAGCCAATAGGAAAACAGTTTGTTCATCACCTACGATATTCATATAAATAAAAGAAGGCTACAGTTTGGCCCATGTTAAGCTGTATGAAATTTGACGTCACAATCTGTTTCAGATCAAGAGATTTTTTCAAAATATTGCACAAATTTCAATAATTAATTGTAAAATATTTAATGGAAATTTCGTGATATTTTCAAATTTCATGCTATTTAAAGAATAAATATAAAAATTCTTGCAAGAGTCCTATTACACAATCAATTTCTTTTTCGTCAAAATCTGACATTAGTTGTTTTAGCATTAAGCCGCAGAGAAGTATATATGTTTATTTATATCTATATGTTTGTAAATTTTAGTTACGAAGAAAATAAAATCTTCGAGAGTAAGACAAATTTGTCCACACGCGAATACTAAACGCCACGTGTGCTGAAACTTCGCGGTTATTTTTGAAGTTATTTAAAGAAATACTTGCATGTATTTAGGAATGTACCTGTATTACATTTCCTCATTCTTTCACAACAATGCATAGAATAATCAGAAAGTTAAATAAAAATCCATGTATTACATGCAGCTGGCTTTTTGCCTTCCTGGCTTTGGCTGACTAGCTTCTATGGCTGGCTGACTGTAAAACAAATCATTCCAAGTTAGAATTGATTTGATTAATCTTGTAATTAGTCCTTAATATTACTCAGTTTATGAACAAATAAAATAAATAAATAAATATATCATCACGGCATATTACCTATTGCTGGGTGTGCCAATCTGCTTCGTACACAGAATTCGGTAATGATGATGAACAAGATTTTACAACCTGTATAAAAACAAGTCTAAAAATTTTACATATGAAGCACTCCTGTAATTTTTTGTAAACTATAGCACATTGGGTGTTACATAAAATTGGAATGGAAATTGCAAGCAAGAAATTAGAAGCAGACTTGCACAGAATACAAGATTTATTAATATTGAACTGTGAAAACTATTTGCAAAATGTCTTATATGACATATTGTATGGCTGCAAAACGTGGACCTTACGAAAGAATGAGAAAAAGTATTTAGAAAGTTCTGAGATGTGGTTGCGGCAACGGTTGGAGAAGATTGGGTGGAAGGAGAGAGTCAGGAACGAACAGGTGTTGAGAACAACAGGAGAAGAAAGGAGAATTTTGAAAAAAAAATAAGAAAGAGGAAAATTGGATTGGATAAATTTTAAGGAGGAATGGTATACAGAAAATTAGTGATGCACGCGAGGCGAGACGAGACGAGAAATATAAAATATCGATCTCGTCTCGTTTTCGGATCTGTAATCTCGATCTCGCTCTCGTTCTCGCAAATTTTTTTGGGTCTCATCTCGTTCTCGCACGAGAGTCTCGCGAGAGTATCGCTATAAAAATAAGCGCTTGCGCACTACGTATTTACGTAACTATTTAACTACAAGAGATAAGTTTGCACCAATAGCACCATCTTCCATGTATTTGCAGTCGTATAACTATAATAAAGAGACGAAACACTAAATTCTGGTCACCAAATTATTTCAATACAAACATAATGTTTATTCTTTTACGGTCACCAGAAAATGTGATAAGTTAGTAAATAATTTAATTTACCTCTAAAATATCCAATTTATCATCAAATTGTGATCTCTAAACTATTTCAATAAGACATAAAAAAAAACCTGATGTGGCCAGCACATTACCTTCCGTCAGTTCTATGTATTTTGTACAAATTTCATACCGAAAGTTCCTTGCTAAATATTCTATTTCTTGTACATTACCTTCCGGCAGTTGCATGTATTTTATGCAAATTTCATACAGAATATTATGTCTTAAATTATTATTTTGTGACGTTTTCTATATACAGCGTAATGTATCTGCAGAAATAAAAGATTTATTATTATTATTTCTTGTACATTACCTTAAGGTAGTTGTATGTATTTTATATAAATTCCATACAGAAAGCACAAGATCCTATATTTCCAATAAAAGTATAAGACAAACACTGTAGGTACGTTCTATTGGTGTCAGAAATCTTCCTACTTCTTCTAGTAGAACATCAATGGTCGTTCTTTTGCGTCAAAAAAATCGAAATATTCCTACGAATCATTCCAACTTCAGAGTTGGAAGCGTTAGTAGGAAGATATATACAGTGGAGATAAATTCAAAATTTTACTAGCCGACTGTCGCGCGTACGCTTCTGTCACATTTGTGAATGTTTAGAGTAGACTGTGCTCAACAAAAATATCTCCTTTATGTTTTTATTATTTAATATATTTTTATATAATTATAATCTTTATAATATTTGCATAATAACATTTTGAAGATCCAAAATAATGATACAAAGTTATTTTTAGTTGTTAACTAACAATAACACATAACCACTGCCACTTTTCTATTGTATTTATTTTTTACTTGACAGCACTTGACAGTTATTTGCTACTGGGCGTTCTATTGCTTTAAGAATAATCTTATTCTAGTAGGAATATTTCTGACACCGATAAAACGTACCTACTATGTCAATTTCACTTGACACTGACATCTTTCAATCAGAATTTTCTTAATATAGTAGCTGTTTTCACAGCTATAGCTACTTTATGAAATTTAATTTCTTTATAATTTTTTAACTCTATATCAATTTATTATTAAGTATAAAATGCAGTCAAATCGTATAGAGAATAAAATATTCTTTAATATTTATAATAACATCAAATGTGAAAAAATTATATTTAACATAGTTTTTTCAAGAAAAACTGTTAAAATCTTCAAATTATGGTACTTCCGGTTGACCAATTGTAACCAAAATTTAATCAGCTCTTCATATGGATATAACGAAGAAGAATACGAAAAAATTATAATTTTTGAAACTGTAGTATTAGAGTTATCGCAGACGAAAATTTTGTTACACACACACACACACACACACACACACACACACACACACACACGCACGCACACACACACATCCACACACACACACACACATACATACATACAGAAATCTTCGTAAAAATAGTAAATTCGTATTCTAGGGACCCTAAAACGTGCTTATTGATTAAAAACTCATCATCGGATTTTTTGACCAAAGATAATACCTTCCTTACCTGGTGACGGAAGGTAAAAACCGCTACATTGGTAACCTGCTGGCAACCAATCACTCCACTTCTCTCCCTGTTGGCTCCCATCGACGCTTAAAATAACATCCTTTACTTTTCAGGGGCGACAAGAGTTTTATTAACCGTGGTTTTAACTGGGGTGAATTAGGGGCTGAAATATTAGAGAAAACTAGTTCTATTGGATGCAGTACCGTTTTGTCTTTATTTTTACATTTTCTCGCTCAGAGACCGTTACTAATATACTCTAAATAGACTCAAAAAAATTTGCGAATTCATATAATTTTCACATTTACGTGTTCTATGCATGAATTAGCGTTGACTCTACTCCTTGTACGGTGCACTTTTCATTGAATTTATGAATCAAAGCTATAAAGTTACAAATACTTTTTATTGCGAGATTCTCGCGAGACTCGCTTTTCGCAGTTGTTATATCGATCTCGCCTCGAATTTTAAACTGTAATCTCGCTCTCGTTCTCGTCTCGCATAATGCAACGAGACGAGACGAGATGGAAGAGTACTCTCGCCTCGTCGTGCATCACAACAGAAAATTATAATTGAAGGGAAATACATGGGAGAAGGGCAAGAAAATTTGAAATATTCACTGAAATTAAGGACTGACTAAATTGCGAGAGGCAGAGAAGATGGAGGCGCATAACAAATTAGTTTGGAGACATTTCCGTTGAGACCTGTTCAAGGACGGAATTTACAAAATGATGATGATGAGTGTAAGAGTTAAATTAATTGACATTTCTGACTAGTGGCATTCATATGAAATTTCCTTTTTAACTGTTGTTTATCTTTGTAATCTCCGTGTCTCCAGGATAAGTTTTATTCAAATTATACCCAAAACATGATTGGTATTTTACTACCGAAACCCTGAAGCTATACATATTGTACGACGTTTTTTATAATGAAGAATTTTATTGGAATTCTATATTTGATTATTGCTTGTTTAGGTTTTGTAAAAAATAAATTGTTGGTTAGTAAGGTGAAGAGTTTATTGACTGTTTGATGGATTTAATTAGTTGATTATATGTTATTTACTTGCGAAAAGTTATTTGGTCTGTTTTACTTACTATAAACCGTTCATACTATTAGCATTTTTATTTTATAAATATACAAGGTGTCTTGGAAATAGGGGAACATGGCTTAACCATAGATTCCTGGGCCCAAAATAAAACGATTTAACTAAACTTACCTGTATTCGACAGTGCACAGTTTTGCCAGTATTCTGCTTCAAAGTCCTTCTAAAAAAATAATATTGATAATAATAACGAAACGCTTTGTTCGATTTGAATGAAATTTGGTATGACAATCCATATGGATATAATTCATCTTTTACGATGGTAATTGCTATTGCTAGTGAACCACTAATGTACGAAACTTGGGTGTCACGACCATGTTTAGACCATAACTTTCTAATGGCAACCCCAATAATGTAAATTTACTGTTTTTCAGAAAGATACATTCAATAGTAAACTTTCGTGTCTTTGCGTAAGTTATGATATCTGTAACGATTTATGCTGCAATTCTGAACAAATCTGTAAGTCTTACAGGTCTGTAAATCTGTAAAAAATGAACAAAATAACAACGAAAGCTGCCACCCTTATGTATAATTTTATATTAATCAACAAAAATAGATGTGTTTTGTCAGTTTTTTACAGATTTACAGAACTGTAAAACGTACAGATTTGTTTAGAATTGCAGCATTAGTCTGAAAAAATAAAACGTAACTGACTGCGCCGTATAATTTTTAAAATAAATTTTATCTAGCAGTCTATCTAAATGTCAAACTATTAATTTTTAATGACAGAAACAATTGTTAATGAGTTGTCAAAAAAAAATTTGCCATATTTTTAAACGTAGGCCAGGAAATAAATAATTTCAGTAGACTGCGTGTCAGATTATTTTCCGTTTCTCCATTCCGCTACCAGTCGATCTTCGTATTTAATAGTATATTAAGTATTAAGGTAAGGCCAGTTTACCAATCGAAGACAGTGTTGTTTTGTCTGAGATCGGTAATTCCTTAAGGTTCGTGATGCTTATACTATATTTTTTGCACAATCGACGCACAAAATTTAAAAGATAAATAAGATTTTAAAATTGTTTTGACATATTAAAAATTATTAGTTGTCTTTTTGAAGTAAGCTTTCATTTTTGTTTTTATTTATTTACCGGTTTCAGGATATTATTCCATTGTTTTCATGTACAAAAGTAGGCTGGTAACCAAGTAATAACTGTATCGGTTATGATAATATTATTACCATAGTGACTTGTCAACAACGGTCTACAAAATGAAAATAAAATAAAATGAAAATATAATGCTCTTCATTAATACATACATATAATGTTAGTGTATCGCTCTGAACGGTTTCCTTGATTCTAAAATAATAAACATGAGGAATAAAGCACATAATTCGAATATTTGTCATATTGACATATGTCAAAAAAGTAGCATTAACGAAAGAAAAAAAAAATAATATTTATTAATAATGTCTTCATTTTCTGATCCCGATAAATTATTGAACAAACCACGGATGTTATGAATCATCATAAGCCTTAGATATCTTAAAATCCGAGCTCAATCTACGGCAGTTATGATGTGCATAACATTCCTAGGTATGTTAATAGCTATTACCGTCTCGCCTCCTGAACGGTAAGTGAAGCACATCACTTACCGATGTGAGTCACATCACTTACCGTTCAGTAATTCGTAAATAAAACCTACTGTCATGGAAACACTATCGGTAAACATAAAAAATAACCCGATCGTTCAAAAAAAATTATTTGTTTCAAGTATATTAAACTAGTGCAGTGAAATAGTGGATGTTCATTGAGAGCGTTCACGCTAAACTATTGCAGGTGGCAGCATAACTGTTCACACAATTAATTTATATTTAATTTTAATTTATCGTTATTTTCCATTCTTTTTGGGCTATTGCTTCAATCTAATCTAAGCATTTTATACTTTCGTTTTTGTAAATGAATGCCCTATTTTATTTTAACAGCAGTGCGGCATTTTGTTTGGTTGTGTAATATACCGACAACAGTTATATGTCAGATTGACTTGTGAAGGTGGTAAATGTGTAACTACTGTGGCATTAGTTCCTGACTAAATGTTTCCATTAAGAAGGTAGACACGTGACACTTTTTAACATTGTATAGTTAGAAATTTTGACAACAAGCGCTTTTTCTAGTTCTTCGCGCATGAGCGGCAAAGTGACATTTTTCGCTGACAAAAGAGAGCGCAAATGGTTACTTTGTATATAGACTGTAGAAAAAAATCATTTTACACTTATTGTAAAGTTTATATTTCTGAAGAAGCACTATATAGTTTTATTTAAATATCCAGCCAGATTCTGTAAACTCTGACTACCAAAAATTTGTTTTCTAATGACAGTTAGACCATTCGCCGTTATACTATTCATTTATAATTTCTAATGCCTCCACTAAGAAGCAACCATTGATCCTTATGTTGATTTTTAATTCAAAACCTTCAACATCCGTTCGTGCGTTTTGGTTGTAGGCGTGGTAACCTCATATTCTGATCGTGCATTATCTCCTCTCAGCATCCGCCGACTACTAACACAACACCTGTAATAAGATTCCGTGGCAATGAGGAATGATTCTGTGTTACCTTAACGGTTGTGAATGAATTACGCAGATGAAGATAAAAAGTGTTGGTGCGCGATACCACGAATCGTTCGCTACGGTATGCTCGTTGTTTTGGAACTTGATCGCAGGAAATAAGAGATTAGAACAAATAGGAAGTCTACATCGGTAATGATTCTACATTTGCGATTCGTGGGAAGATATGTTAGGAGGTGTTTTTCAGTGATTAGTGTATGTATACAGTATATTATAAAAAAGCCAATTATTATTCTGCTCATAAAAATCAAGTCAAAATTTCAACGTAACCTAATGCACAAAACTCACGTTTGGAAAACTCAGGTAGAGTTTGTACGTTAGGTTAGGTTATATTTAAAGAAATGTACAAGCTAAATAAGCTGTTCGCTTAGACATTTTATAAATCGACTAGCCAGATTGTACAGTGTGTCCACTGTAAATGGGCCACCATTGCTAACTTTCTTATTTGAAAAGATAGAAAGACGGTTAAATGGATATAGTTGGGCGATATTAGGGAGTTTTTGCATGACGTATGAGAAGGTTCCGTCAACGCTAACGTTATGTCTTTAATAACGGACGAACAAAGTAACGGGTTTTCAAAAGTTCACAAGTACGTTAATTTTGACGTTCAAAAGACAGTCTATCATTTTCATTGTATTTTGGTACAGAAATCAAACACTAATGGAAGAACTATTTACTTAATGTTTGCTAAATATCTTTAAAAGGTGTTCTACATGCATGTTCACTGACAGCTCTAAAAGAAAAAAAATTCATGTAGTCCATTCAGGTTATTTTTAATGACGTTTCAACCATTTTTATGAAGGTTCATCTCTGTTACATTCCTTGGCAATTTCAAATTATTGGCGATGGTAATACTCTCAATTTTAAACATTTTACGCAATTTAAGGAATAAATAAGAAAATATCGAATTTTTATGACAGTTCTGATCTATCATTTTCATTGTATTTTGGTACAGAAATCAAACACTAATGGAAGAACTATTTAATGTTTGCTAAATATCTTTAAAAGGTGTTCTACATGCATGTTCACTGACAGCTCTAAAAGAAAAAAAATTCATGTAGTCCATTTAGGTTATTTTTAATGACGTTTCAACCATATATTTTTATGAAGGTTCATCTCTGTTACATTCCTTAGCAATTTCAAATTATTGGCGATGGTAATACTCTCAAATTTAAACATTTTACGCAATTTAAGGAATAAATAAGAAAATATCGAATTTTTATGACAGTTCTGATCTATCATTTTCATTGTATTTTGGTACAGAAATCAAACACTAATGGAAGAACTATTTAATGTTTGCTAAATATCTTTAAAAGGTGTTCTACATGCATGTTCACTGACAGCTCTAAAAGAAAAAAAATTCATGTAATCCATTCAGGTTATTTTTAATGACGTTTCAACCATATATTTTTATGAAGGTTCATCTCTGTTACATTCCTTAGCAATTTCAAATTATTGGCGATGGTAATACTCTCAATTTTAAACATTTTACGCAATTTAAGGAATAAATAAGAAAATATCGAATTTTTATGACAGTTCTGATTGCAAAACAAAAAGGTTCTGACGTTTTAAAATAAATGCTGGACCTACTAGGTTATAATAGTACACGTACGTCAACTGGCCCGTCTTTTACCCCTGGGGTGCATTCCAAAACAAAGATACAGAGTGAGGTAGAGTGCGTACTCCGAATTTTGAAACGTTTATAGCGTAAACTCTCAGAACGCACCCCTGACGAACGTATCACGTCTTCAAATTTCACGTACGACAAGTAACAAATATGACATTGCCTAGCAACCAAGATGTTAGCGTATACGTCTTTCGGTAAAACGCTATGCAAAAACTCCCTATTCTACGACAAATTTAACGGTGAAAAATACAAAATCAAATATGCGACTTATTCAACAAAATAACATTTTTTAAAATGGAATGCCATATTGAACATGGTACAATTTAAAGGATTTTTTTATCTGATTATAAAAGTTCATTATCACTATGCCTCTAAAATTAAAAACAAAAGAGTTATTTCAAGTTGAAATTTACATATTATATTTTTAATTTCAATACAAATATAATATTGTTGCTTTGGGAAAACTATGATTTATATGTAGTATAATCATTTCTCATAAGACAGAAAGAAAGTGTTGATTGAAGACGATCTCCATCCCAGACGGACTGTTGAGGCCAATGGCCAAAAATTATCTTGCAGTAGAAAATGTACAGTTGAAGAAAAATCAGCTTTTAGAAGTGGTTGGTGTATCACCTACGAGTATTTTGAATAGCTTTCAGCGTGTCGAATGTTCTCGACTGTATTGGACTTTTGAATGGCACAAAAAGACACACAACGCCCTAAAAAATACTAGGTGTCGCAATAAAATTCTGAATAAACTTAATTTAAAGTCACTGTAGAAAAATAACATTTTCTTAAAATTATCGCATGCTAAATTTATTTTTAGGATAACTATTAATTAAATTTAATTGTTTACCATAAATGTACCCCTAAAAAAATTTGGTACCCATAAAAAAATGCTCTCAAATTCCATATATTTATTTATTTATTTCAGATAATATTTGAAAAAAACAACAAGTCTTAAATTACTATTACAAGGATTGACTGGAACACTCGTTAAGAACGGTTGTACATTATTAAATATTTGTAATGTTTGTCAAAAATAATTCTGCAATCCACACATTCTTTCCATCCTTTGGATCACCTAAGCTCCTGCAAAAAGTCTCTCGAGTAATGAATATTCGTTCGCGCTAACGGCTGGTAATGAATGCAGAATAGTTATTGCTGTGCATAAATATTTATAGAAAAGCTAGGATAGTCTACAATTACCGGCGAATCAATTGCTGTCGTTGGGACGTTGATGGATGGGAGTGCGAGAGTAAATCCCGCTATCCATCAATGAATGGAGTGAAGGTTTATAAATGACCACTCAATTCAAACTAACGCTCTGCGCAAAGTGGGTGCAACGCGGCTACTGCTCTTGGGGATTCTTACTCATTCTACAAATTTAATTAACTTAACAAACTCATGAAGAATGTGTTACTTATACCCGCTTCCCATTTGTCAATTAGTGAAGCTTCTTCTTGTTTTTCGTTTTAATCCTCTTTGCCTTTAATCCTGAATTTCTAAAACGGGCGGCACTGTTTCGTACAAATGTAAAATGAGGGTGAAAAATATTTATTTACACCAACGCGCCCTGTCTGCCGATCAAGATGTGACATATTTAACAACTAACAGTGAAACACGAGGGGGGAACTTCCAAGCTGATACGCTCTGATGATGTGTACTTGTTATCCAACGATGAGAACTTTAACTAACTAGCAGATGCTTGGATGATTGACGTCCAGGACTTGGTGAAAAGGACCGAATACATACTTCTACTTTTAGGCTTGATTTACATTAGCGGTACAATAACGGTACGATACTTCTTGGTCCAATATATTTTAATGCACCCATTTACACCTACGTTCTCAGTACAATGATGGTACGATGACGATATTTACTGATTTACATTAGCAATACGACCAGGGTAGAGTATAGTTTTGTTTCTATTGAAAAAATATTGTATATCATAGTAACAGCGTAGTATTTCCATGCAAGGGGGAGTGGAAGGTTGCGTTTGAAGAGTATGTGCACTTCAAGTTGACGTTAATACTAGTAAGTTATTGACATTTGACATGTTTTTGACTTTTTCATATTTGTCTTTTAGTTAAACCAAAAAAGAAGTCAAAATGAGCTAGAAATGAGAAATAATTATACATATAGGTACGTTTATTGAACAAAAGTTATCTGCTTATAACAAAAACGTGAAATATACACTACAGATTATTACAGAAAGTACATAAAAAATAGTATCGTTTTGAAAATTTTCTGGATTTTCTTCATTTTCTTCTTCTTCTTCTTCTTCTTCTTTGACAAGAGTAAGGACTGTTATAGCCAAGTGAGTATTTGAGAAATTTTTAAACATTGCACAATATTTTCTACTTTTGATAGAAATATGACATACGCACCACAAACTGTCATAATACATACAGACAAAACTATATTGTCATGGTATTTAATTATGTTCGTACCGTCGTGGTACTGTCTAATGTAAATGCCTCATGTAATTGACATACCGTCATTATATCGTTATTGTACCGTCATTGTACCGCTAATGTAAATCAAGCCTTACTTCACTCACTTGCTGACTGATGAGGGATGGACACGTACATTCTTGAGATTTAAACTAAAGTTATATTTACATTATTACAACTTATTATTAACTATTTAAACTAAAATCGTAGGTCGTAAGTCGTGGGGTGTGTGTGCATGTGTGTATGTGTGTGTGTGTGTGTGTGTGTGTGTGTGTGTGTGTGTTTGTGTGTAGGTCCTCCTCTCTAACTCAAATACTATCATTCAGAAAATTTTGAAACCTTGTATTTCTACCTTATCTTAATATGGGAAGAGACCGTTAGATTTTGGTGTACCTATATCAGGTAACCGGAAATGGCACTTGAAGCTCGAAATAGATTTTCTTCGAAACATACCTTCGAATGTTATTTTTTCAAGATTTGTGTTATAAAAATTAAAGATTATTAAATTTTCTACAAATTTGAATGAATACTTTTTCTATATATTTTATGGATAAATTTATAAATTTATCTATAATTTTAATCCCGGAACCTACACTTTTAACTCCTTTGATTACCCAGTTCATATCTCAACAGTCGTTACTACCTAGTTTTGCAACCTATACATTCTTTGTACAAATGCAACTAAAACGTTGCAGTTATTTTTTTTATATGTATATTTCATGTAGACACCCGGTACGGGATCTAAAATTCTCAACCATCTGAATCTATTATCTCGTTTTCTATCGCTAATAAATGGTTTAGCGGGCGACATTAGTAAAAACAAACAGGTGCCTATTTGTAAATGATTATACTGCACCCTGCTATCTTAGACAGAACAAATGAATGCATTAGTAAGTAGCGCAGATGATTAATTAACAGCCGGTTAAATTCGCTGTTCTCCGGGTGTCCACAAGAACCAATTGCATTTTAAACGCTAGATTAACAATTCTTTTGTTTTTCAAACCGATTCTATCATTGGCGTAGTATAGAAGTCATTTTATAAACCATTTCAGTAAAGTAGATGTCTATTTTAAGTTATTTATTGTGAGCATCTTTTCAGAATGTCATGTTTTACGTGGGCTTTTAACAAATATCCTATTCCGTTTATGCTTTAATAATTCATGAAATATTGGTTAAGAAAAGAGCAGAAAATTAATTTGTCTGTATTAATGATTTAATTGGTTACTGTATCTATTCGAGTAATCCAACGGGTTTTGAAATGTGTAATCTAAAATCACTTTTTATTTATTAGGATTATATTTTAATGCCAACATAAATTTATTAATGATTTTTTCTTTAACATGCGACAAGGTTATAAAATTAGACCATATTTCATAATAATTACTCATAATGTGTAGGCGTTCAGTGCTTATTGAGTTCATACATTATTTGGGAATGACTTTATCTAATTTATGTACAAAAATTTATTCATTTTATTAAAAAATATATATTTTTATCAATTTTGTTTTAATAATCATTCTATAATGTTATAATTTCTATAAATTATTTGTTATTGGTCACCAAAATTCTTTTTACCTCTCGCTAAGAGATGTATTGAATTCATGCTAAAAATCGCATATCCAGATTTTAGTGAATAAGCACGTTTTAAGGTCCCTAGAATCCGATTATAACATTTTTACGATGATGTCCGTATTAGTGATGCACGCGAGGCGAGACGAGACGAGAAATATAAAATATCGATCTCGTCTCGTTTTCGGATCTGTAATCTTGATCCCGCTCTCGTTCTCACACATTTTTTGGGTCTCATCTCGTTCTCGCACGAGAGTCTCGCGAGAGTCTCGCTATAAAAATAAGCGCATGCGCACTACGTATTTACGTAACTGTTTAACTACAAGAGACAATTTCGCACCAATAGCACCGTCTTCCATTTATTTGCAATCGTATAACTATAATAAAGAGACAAAACACTAAATTCTGGTCACCAAATTATTTCAATACGAACATAATGTTTATTCATTTACGGTCAGCATAAAATGTGATAAGTTAGTAAATAATTTAATTTACCTCTAAAATATCGAATTTATCTTCAAATTGTGATCTCTAAACTATTTCAATACGAACATCTGTTAACACATTCTGTCTGTCATCAGTAAAACGAATTAAACATTAAAATATTATTATTTTGTAACTAAAAGTACCTACAGTTTTTCATTAAATATATGCCACTATTTAAGTAAGATTAAGTCATAAAAAACCGCTGCACTGGTAACCCGCCGCCAATCAATCACTCAGCTTCTTTTCCTGTCGGCTCCCATCGACGCTTAATATAACATCCTTTACTTTTCAGGGGCGACAATAGTTTTATTAACCGTGGTTTTAATTGGGGTGAATTAGGGGATGAAATATTAGAGAAAACTAGTTCTATTGGATGCAATGCCGATTTTGTCTTTATTTTTGCATTTCCTCGCTCTGGGAACAATACTAATCGAATCGACTCTAGATAGACTCAAAAAATATAGTGAATTCATATAATTTTCACATGTACGTGTTCTATGCATGAATTAGCGTTGACTCCACTCCTCGTACGGTGCATTTTTCATTGATTTTATGAATCAAAGCTGTATAGTTACAAATACTTTTTATTGCGAGACTCTCGCGAGAATCTCGCGAGATTTCACGCTTCTCGCAGTTGTTATATCGATCTCGCCTCGAATTTTAAACTGCAATCTCGCTCTCGTTCTCGTCTCTCATAAAGTAACGAGACGAGACGAGATGCGAGAGTACTCTCGCCTCGTCGTGCATCACAAGTCCGTATGTGTGTGTGTGGATGTGTGGATGTTGGATCCACGATTTCTCAATTACTATAAAACTTAAACACATTTTTAACTACGGATACCTCAATCTAACAACAATGGGAAGAGTTGATTAAGTTTTGGTAACAATTGGACAACCAGAAGTAGTAGTTACAAGAAAAAAATCATCTAAATATTATTTATCGAAAATTTATGTAAATACTCATATTAAAGAACGTTAAATTCTTTATTCGATAAATATAAATTCATTATTATATCTTCTATAGATTTCGAGATAAAGAAATGTATATAAAATAATTTGATGTAAAAATTCTCAGATCAAACTACTTCAAGGCAAGAAATTCAAATGTTTGTAATTGACACATAAATGTCACTGTCAAAAATATTTGTATGCCACTGTCAAAAATATTTGTACATCAAAACAAGTCAACAACGCAAAAAATATACGTAAAAAAGAATATAAAAGGCATTTGCGAAAAAATGACGAATATAAAGAAAAAGAAAAGGAAAGTAGAAAAAGAAAATTTCATGATAATGAATATAAAGAAAATATATGTGTTGTACATAATTTATATTAAAATATCCCATAGATTTTGCAAATATATGTGAGAATTATTTTGTAGTGAGACATGAATATATGTATTTGTATTTAAAAATATTTTTCGTTTTATGCGTACAACCAGGTAAAATATCTGGCGAGAGGTTATGTGCTGGCCACATCAGATTTTTTCTTCTTGTATTTTACCTCTCAGTAATTGGGGATTTGCCCTGTTGAGTGTGTGTAAATAAAATAATAAAATCTAAAAAAATACGGTGGAAAACAAAATGTGTACTACGAGTATAATTTTAAATAGTTATTTATCTGTCATTTGAAATTCAATTGCGAAATTTAAGTTAGTCAGAACTTAGTAACATAATAAAAAAAATTCTAAATAAATATGAACTATGTTCCTTGTTCTCAATAATTCTAGCGTGACCCTTATATAATTTATACAATAAACATAAAATTCGTTTAAAGATTTGAAGAATTAAATTTAAACCAAATATTAAACTTATTAAAACATAATTAAGATTTTGATCAATTTTTAAGATAATAAGGGAACTTTATAGTTTTGTGTTTGTCGTAAAAGAAATATCTTACATACAGGAAATGATATGAAGAGTATTAACGTCCGTAATAATTTATAAAATATAACTTCATGAATATAAAAATAGTCATCATATTTTTTAAACGGGGCATAATACTATAAATATGAATATTTATGATTTGTTTATAAAATCGGTACGATAAGTATAAAATACAGTATGGATATAAGAAATTAAATGCGTTATTATAAATAAATAGAAATAAATGCATCCATTAAGCAGCACATCACCATAATAACGAGTCGTAAACAACACTAGAGTTGAAGTTAGGTGGGTGGAGAGCCTTCATTTCAACGCATCGAAATGCTAAATTCGCACCGTCAAGTGTTTAACAAACACTGACCAGCTATTTGTTGACGTGTTTACTTCATTCATATACTTTTATTTTTGTACTTTATAGCAAATAGGCAGCGATAAACTCAAGAGTATGATATTTGTATGTTTCAAATGCCATCATAACATTCATACACGCAGAATTATTCGATTTCCTACAGCATTTATTGATGTTCAAGAGCAGGTACTTTGTACATACACTGTTTTGAAATCATTTAGCAAGAAATTTTATTTTTCACTATACGAGTCGTACAGGTGTCCGACATGGGGCTCTCGAGAACTATAAGAGACACGAACTCAGTTAGTTAAACAAAAGTTGTTCCATTAGAAATTAGAAGACCATTTTAACAGTTTTGTTTACCAAAAAAAATCGAGTAACTAGATACTGACGAAAATATAATTTTACAGTTTTTACTTGCCACTACCCTTGGTAAGGGACGTATAGGGATCGTGCTAAAAATCGCATATCGAGAATTTTGTAAATGACCACGTTTTAAGGTCCCTAGAATCCAATTTTAACATTTTCACGATGATGTGAGTGTGTGTTTGCGCGCGCGGGCGCGTGCGCGTGCGCGTGCCCGTGCGCGCTTGCGTGCGTGCGTGTGTGTGTGTGTGTGCGTGAGTGTGTGCGTGTGTGTGTGTGCGCGCGTGTGTGTGTATGGGTGCGTGTGTGTGTATGGGTTTGTGTGTGCGTGTGCGTGTTTGTGTGTGTGTGTGTGTGTGTGTGTGTGTGTGTGTGTCTTGCTCAAATACTATCATTCAGAAAAATTTTAAACCTTGTTGTATTGCTATCTTATTCTAATGGAAAGAAGCCATTAGATTTTGGTGTAAATCAGATAACTGGAAATGGCACTTTACTTGAAGCTCAAAATAGTTTTTCTTCGAAAACTATCTTTAAATGTTATTTTTTAGAGATTTATGTTATTATAAAAATTAGAGATTATTAACTTTTCTACAGGTTGGCAATAATACTTTTTCTATATATATACGAGTATGGATAAATTTATAAAATTATCTATAATTTAAATCCCGGAGCCTACGCTTTAAACAAGCACAACTCTTTAGTTACACAGTTCATATCTCAAATGTATGTAACTGACAGATAAATGTCACTGTCAAAGAACTAATCGTTTCAAAGTAATAATAATAACGGTTTAAAACGAAAATAGTAAACAGAACAATTGTTATACGGAAATTAATTTAATACAGTATCCAGCATAAATGTAAGTATATACTAAAATTAATAAAAATTAAATTGCGGGATGTAGTGTTGGGCACATCATTTTTTTTTATTTGTGAAAATAAATTCCAAGTATGAAATAATACTGGCAAGCAACTACCTCCAGCAATCAGCATGTGCTTAATGAATGAACTGTTGGTTGCTAATTTCACGCCGTGTCCATTACAATCGAATAAACATAGGTTGTAAATAAGATGTTTAACACCATGGAAACTTGTATGTTGTCACATTTTAAGAACATCGATAGAATAACAAAGAAATATTAAATACAATACAATAACAGCATAAAAATAAAAATATGAATAAAACAAATCAAATGAATGAAAAGAACTTTTAAACTAATTTAGACCAGTACCTGGCCACATCCAATGCGTTTGTATATACATGTGGTTGGACAAAGTCTGCCTGCACTCCAGCAGATGGGCAGTGGTCTGTTCAACTCCACACATTTAGTAAAAGAAATTTTGATATTTATATTTTATTTTTGTATCTTAGTAAATTTCATTGTCACTAGCGTTTAAAAAAAAATATCCATCCACAGTATTTTTTTAGACACGAGATTTTAATACATAAAGCGTCACTTCCATAGAAGATGAAAAAATATATATAACATTTAATTAATTTTGTAGAACCTTTTGTAGAAAATATTTTAATAATTCCCCATGAATTATAAAAAACTCATAATCATATGATTATGTTTGATAACATAATAACTTATAAAACAAAGAACGAACTCTAATCATCACATTGTGACTACCTGTAAAGAAGCTACAGCTATATGAGTGGGCGGCCGTTGTTCCAAGAAAATTCAATCTAAATTCTTCGGAAATTACACCACCATTTACCACTGCCTGACGTATACATTTGGCTGGCCATGCGGAAAATTATAATATGGACAGAAAAACGCTAATGCTACCGGCTATTCAGCGATAGCACAATCTCCAGCAATACATTGTATTGTGTAGGAGGACTTGAATGAATTCAATACGTATTATTAAAATTATTTCAAATTCTAAATGGCACAAACGCAAAAGTGACCCCTGTGTTTCACTCACAACGCCAGCAATGATTGCCCGTGAGAGTACAAAGTAAATTGGAACACTCAGCAATGGCGTAGCTAGGGTGGGGCAAACAGGGCAGGTGCCCTGGGCGCCAGAACCAAGGGGGCGCCGCATGGAGCCCTTGGTATCCGTATGTAACTTCGGTGCCAGAATTTGAAGTGTTAAAACTGTTGATTTCTGTGCGTATTGACATTTTTCGGAACTGTTGAAGCTCTCTATATGTTTTTTCATCGTCTACTCAACGCTGGGAAATACTCAAAAACACTGTGCCCATAATTATTAAATCTGAGTCTAAAATAATATGGAGTGCAAAAGTGGAAGCTGTGAAGCCCATAAACAACTACCTTGACGGCATACTCCAAATTCTCGATACTATAATAGATGATGCAAATAACGAGTGAAACAAGAAGTGATGCTACGTAATTGTACAACTGTATGTTGACACTCGATTTTCTGACTCAACTTGAATTTTGGACGAGAGTACTCATTCCTATTGATAGAGTTCAGAAAAGACTGCAAGATATAAATATGAACTTTCACGATGCCGCCTAAGATTAAAAAGGTTTAAGAGATTATTTTCGCAATGAAAGAGAAACTTTGGTGACTGAAGCTCTGGAAATTGAACTTAGTCTCTGTCGAAACTGGGTTGTTGAAACCGGAAAACGCCAACGGCGAAAAATCTTCGAGTAGCCATGCAAATAATGTCGACTATTGCAGTTTCCATCGCTAGCTATGAAAGATCTTTCAACAAATTAAAACTGATCTTAAATTATCTGAGAGTCTCCATGGGTCAAGATCGAGTAAGTGATAGAGAAGAAACTGAAAAGACCGATTTCGAGCACGTTATTAATGCCATTTTTTGATCGTAATGACTCCCGGAATATATGGTGTAAGTTTGTAGGTCGAGTCGCGCAACACCCGTATAATGATGGTTTTTGCTATTGTACTGATTCATTCATGGTTGAAGAATATATATATATATATATATATATATATATATATATATATATATATATATATATATATATATATGTATGTATATTCTAAGGTAATTTCAACAACAATACAAATGTCACATACCTCGCTACACTAAAGCGAGAAAGAAGTAATCTTGATTTTATATTGTTGACAGGGGGCGCAATTACGACCCTTGCTCTGGGCACCATTTCACTTAGGTACGCCACTGACACTCAGCAATGGTTATATGCCACGACGATAAATACTTATTTATTTTTTAAGTGTAAAATTACGTATACACTAGGACAAAGATTTGTAAATCTGTAAAAATATAACAAAAACGTATCTGTTATTGTTGATTAATATAAAATTATACATAAAAGTGGCAGTTTTCGTTGTGATTTCGTTCATTATTTACAGATCTGTAAGACTTACTTATGGTGAATTATGCACACGAAGAAAAGTTACTAATTGTAAATAAATATATCGCTTATTATTACAGTTTCCATTTATAATTATCGCATTTTAAAAACCATTATGAAAATTAATTAAACCATTAAATAAATCACTTTCCATTTGATATCAATAATTATTATTCCTCACATTTTATTATTTATTGTAAATTATTGCCTGACAAGAACATATTATTTTGCCATATTACTAGTATTATTCCTAACATGCCTGAAGTGTATATTCAATTATCATAAAAATCAAATAAAAATTGCTATAATTTCTGCATCTCTCGATTCATGTATCCACTTATTCTGAGAAGAAATGTTGTTATGTGTGGTAATTAAGTAATTTTAAATGACCGATTGCTGTCTTGGAATTAAATAGAAACAAACGCAAGCAAGTCGCGTTCGCGTGGATAGTCAACTGCATTTTTAATAAGAAATTGAACAGGAAAAACATTTATTTCTCAGCTAAATATGGAACATTAAGTGATTTATTAAATTCTTAACCTCAGAAAAAAAATCGCATTAAGATTTCTTCTCGTGTCAAAAACTGTTTTTTTTTTTTGTTCTGTCTGTAACTTGTAATGTAGCCACAGCACATATGAGACATTATTTCGACAAGCTATAACATCGAAAAATTATAATACCGATATTTGTAGATATGTTAGATCGTCTAAAAACTCCTCTATATTTCCCATACCCGTAGTCAGGTGAGGGATTTCTTTTTCTGAAGATTAATTTTTAATCCTTTCCTTCAACATTTTTTTTTTCATTTTTTCATTTCTCCCAATTTTTTATGTCTTTTAAATCTACTATTCTTTCTTCCCATGTTATCCTCGGTCTTCCCTTTATTTTGTTCACATTTTCAACTTCTACTATTTTTTCGCTAGGCTGTTCTGAACTATTCTCACTATGTGTTTCTACCAGTCCAATTCGTTCTGTTGTATCTTCTCATCTTCCTTATATATTTATTTCTTTCTGTCTGGTTGCGAATCTGGGGAACCGGGCTCGATCCCGACCGACGCCAAATATTTCGAATGTTAAATGGCACAAAATTGACCCCTATGGTGCACTCTCCACGGAAGCATTGAGTGCTCGTGAGGTGACGCCTGGTAAACGCCCGCACGGTACAAATATGTCATCATCATTACCGATATCTGCGTACAAAGCAGACTGGCACACCCAGCAATGGGTAATATGCCGTGATATATTTATTTATTTTCTTTTTCCTGTGATCTTCCAGAGATATTTCACTTCAATTGTGTATACTTTAGGATTCTCTTGCGTATGATTATTGATGCGCTTATTATATTGTATACCTTTATTAATTATTGATTTCTATTTATTTTTACCCAATATTTCAAATGCTTTCAAATTATTTTAAACTGTAATCAATTGTACATTAATAATACTTCGAATAGAATTGTTTCTATTATTTTCGAAATTAAAAATACGTATAATTTACTGTCTATTGAATATATTATTCAATTTTAATAATTTATTAATACTTTCTTAATATAATAAATAAATTTATAAAAATATCTATGAGGGGATCGAACCCGCGACCGAGGGGTTAATCACTTGGGAATTAGTTGTACACTTGAGTAGGAATTACCATGAATTAGCTAGGAATTAGAGGAATTAATATGGAATTAGAGGAATTAATACGGAATTAGAGGAATTCCCTGGGAATTGAAGGAATTTGTTGGGAATTGAAGGAATTACCCAGGAAATAACTAGAATTTTAGAGGAATTCACTAAAATTACAAAAATTATTTTAGTACAATAAGTTACAGATATTGTTAAATTTTTCACATTTTTTAACCCGCTCTTTTTATAATTTAGTATTTTTATCGAAGGGATTTACTATGTAGGTAGTAATATGAAATTAATTTCTAAATTTAATACAATAAAAGTGAGTGGAGAAAAATGTTTGTCTTGAGGGAATTTTTGAGGTATCCAACAAATACTTATGAAGATGGTGATGAAATAAATTTTGATAATATAGAGGTAAAAAAATATATAGAATTTTATTTATCGTATGGCATATACATAATAAAAACAAAATATAATATAGAAATTAATGATGAAAAAGGAATAAATAAATAAATACTAAATAGTGATGTCCAAATTTTCTAACCATTTCTGTGCCACGGGTGTTACCTCGAAGAAATCTTTGTTGCTACCCAGATACTTCCGCAGACTGTAATATGTTCTATAGTCTGGCGGGCAGTACTACAGACGCACTGAATTGATGCTATTTTATTCCACTTAAATAGTGAATCAGCGCAAAATAAAGAAAAAAAATGTTAAACAAAATTCTCGATTTGTGAATTTAAAAATTAAAAATTATTGTTAAAAAAGCACACTTTGCTCTGTTCTATTTAAATAAATTCTATTTTGTATTTACTATATACATATACGTACTGTATATTTCGTTTGTTTAAATATAAATATGTACTTAAGAAATATTACTTATTTGTTTTTCCTTGTTTAATATATTATCTTCAATTTTCTACAACGGGGAATTACTCTGGAATTAAAAAGAATTGAATAGGAATTAGAGGAATTACCTGGGAATTAGAGGAATTAGTTGGGAATTAAAGGAATTACCTGGGAATTAGTGGAATTGGTTAGGAATTAGAGGAATTAGTGGAATTAGAATTGAATTGTACACTTTTTTCGCAAGTGACCAACCCCTCGCCCGCGACCTTCTCGTTATGAGCACGACGCTTTAACCAACTGAGCTAATGGGCAGATGCAGAATGTGTTTCCACTGCTGTTTCACAAATGTAGCGCAAATTTAGAATAATGAATCTAAATCTCAATTGTAAAATAACATGGCCCATGAGGGGATCGAACCCGCGACCTTCGCGTTATTAGCACGACGCTCTAACCAACTGAGCTAATGGGCCGATGGAGAATATGTTTGCACGAATATTTCACAAATGTAGTTCATATCTAGAGCAATGAATCTTAAATTTCAAATGCAAAATATCATGGCCCATGAGGGGATCGAACCCGCGACCTTCGCGTTATTAGCACGACGCTCTAACCAACTGAGCTAATGGGCCGATGTACGTATAATATATTTCCACGTACAGTTTGTGATATACATTTTGTTTATTTTCTTTAATTAAATAAGAATAATACAACCTTTTTAGTTTATATTCCGTATATTTATTTAATACCCGATGTTTCGACAGCATATACTGCTGCCTTCTTCAGGGAAAATACATAAGTAAATAATAACAAAATATTAACAAGTAAAAAAGGTAACAAAAATACAGAACATAAACTAAAAAGGTTGTATTATTCTTATTGTATTATTATTATTATTTTTATTATTATTATTATTATTATTATTATTATTATTATTATTATTATTATTATTATTATTATTATTGTAACGTGGAATGCCCGCCGTCGCCGTCGCTGTGCAATGAGCGAGTGTCTATTTATAGCGATGACGCAATCGCGCTAGCAGCCGGGCTAAGTAAAAAAATAAGCCGCGCTGTGTTTAATTACTTCCGGTCGCCTGAATCTTTTATGTTCATTGTTATTATGCGGTCGAACATTCTAGAGCTCTCTGGAAGTTAATGGCAGCTGTATAAAAGGGACGCAGCTATGCTCAGGAGTTAGTTAGTTAGTTCCATGGAGAGACATATAGAGACATTCACATATAGTGTTAGTGAAGCACAGCAGTATCGTGGTGAGCGTATGCAGAATAGTGTCGAATGGAGCTCTCGGGAAGTTACTGGTTAACTGGGATAGCTGTAGATGTGAATACTCGGTAGTGTTGACGAACTATAGTATACGAGGACAGTAACGGCGAATCGGAAAGTTACTGGTGTACCAGGATAGCTGTGAAAGAGAGTACTCGGTAGTGTTGAAGAGTATTGGGAAGCTAGGTACATATACGAGGACAATAACGGCAAGTGGAAGTGGATACTCGACAGTAGTGGTGAAGAATTGTGGCCTACGGACAGTCGGTGATACTGAAGCTGTGGAAGTTAGACTGCTGAGGCTCATTTACACGTTGACACTGATGTCGTGCCATATAATGTCATGACAGTCCTCGACATTCGATGTCATGGCACTAGGTGTTCACACACACACGCAGAGTGTCGCGACATATATCTTCATCAGAGTGAGAAAAATGACGGAACTCGTATCTGCGATAGCTGGAGATTTAGAACAATTTTTTTTAAAATTAAGGCAAAAATCAAATGAGCGAGTATGGAGAAGAAAATGGATTTGGCGTGGGAATACATTAGGCGCATCAGGAACACTGTTGAATTGGTAAGGGAATTGCAATTGTAAGACCCAGAGTCTTTTCGTAATTCCGTTTAGTTCTGTCTTTAAATTCTGGAATGGACTTATCCCATAGACAGGGACAGAGTTATTGTTGGTAACATTCTAGAAATGTAAGCACATCAAACGAAGACATGATTATTAAAAACAAATATACTAAAACGCGCCAAATATTGTAAACACGTAGTTCAGTGTCGTATTGTCAGTGTCGCAAATGTTCAGACGATAAAAGTCGGCGAGACATCTGATGCCAGTGCCGCGACATCGCCAGTGTCACGCTGTCGCATATCAAAAAGTTTTGATATGTTGCATTAGCGTCACGACATCGTGGCATTGCGACATTATGGTGTTCAGGCGACGACACTATTGCGACATTTAATGTCACGGCATCTAGTGTCACACTTTAGTGTCACCGTGTAAATGAGCCTATAAATAGTTAGTTACATAAATAGATAGATAGTGAGCTGAAAAGTGTGAAAAGTCTACAAGAGTCTGCAACATACCGGCAGTCTAAGATTGGAATGCGTAGTGCAATAAATAGTAATATCGTGGAAATAAATAGTAGTGTTAATTGGTTAAATAAATAAATAGTGTTAGTGTTATCTAGTTAATTATAGTTTTAGTCGTAATTAGTTTTTATGAATTGTTCAATATTAGTAATCGTTTAATATACCTTTATTTTAATTAATATTAATTGTCTAATATTTACACTTAATTTAATTAACTTATTTTTTTATACATTTTCAAATAAAATTGTAAAATCAATGTATTTTAACTTATTGTTCTGTTAAACGAAACGATGATTCATGTCGTTTACAAATTTGGCATGTCATACTGGCCGCCATTAATTTAGTTCCCTATAATTCCGATGATGTCGCATTCTATTCTGCGGTTCCCAATAATTGTATTTTATTAGTTAAAATTTGTCGTCTATTAAAAATACGAATATCCAATCTGAATTTTCACTGTACATTCTACATTGTAATAAACTATTAATGTATCTATATTAAAAATCGTTTTAAATAATGAGCAATATGTAAATATTTACACGTTTATCAATATCATGGTGCAAAAATCTTCTCAATTTGAATAATTCATTAAAGAAAGTCAATAACAGAGTTTTAAATTATGGAACATCAATTAATCTTTTATTCATCAATTTCCTTGAAACGATTATGAAATATTTCTTAGATTCTCGTTAAAATTTAACGACACCGATGCTAAAGATAATCGAATGAGATAACTTGCTGTATCCTTCTTTAGTAGTTACAAATGTTCTCGTATAATGCTAACGTGTATTAAGATCGTAATTTGAAATATGTAGAACAGATGTTGATTAATTGTAACACAGTACTCTGCCAGACGTTTATTAGACGAATGAAAAAACTAACGAGAAAAAGTTTAGAAAATATATTGCAGAATTGCATGTGGGCTATCATTCTTCATTTTTTAATGTTTTATTGATAGGCGTGATTGGAGTAAGCCAGTGTTTCTCAAACTTTTTATCCTCGCGACCCTCTTCAGAGCAAATATTCTATGCGACAAACATAGATACTTAATACAAACAAAATCGCTGGGTTCAGTCAATTTATTAATAAAAAAAATTCAATCCTACGTTTCGGCAGTCATGCGGCGTTCTTCAGAGCATACTACAATTTTTAAGTACATTTAACAACACATAATACAATAATTAAACAAATACTTACAATAGTTAATGGTTAAAATGGAATTACATATGAGTAATAAATAAATTTAGTAATTAACATCGTCTTAAAAATAAAAAATCTGATGTGAACACCACACGACTTCCTTGTACGCAAGACCAACATGAATATAGACCCAATTATAAAATTGCACGTATTTGACGTAATTTAACATTAACATTAATTGTTTTATTATTTTGTACTTTTTTGTCCTTATCTATGGCAAGCTTTATTACAAAAACCAAAATGTATATAATTTTTAAATTTACAATCTCGCTTTAATTTAATAATATTGGTTGTGATAGATGCAAAATTTAATTCTCTAATGGAAAATTAAAGAACGTGTTTTATAAGACATGTTTTTTTCGCACGAGCGTTAGCGAGTTTTCTAATTGACAAGTGCGAAAGAAAGTCTTATAAAATGAGTTCTTTATACTATTTTTTATATTTTGCGCCTTCTATAATAAGATTTACTTACTCAATTTGTGATTATATTTGTAACCATTTGTACATTTTCATGTAAATAATCTTCCTTAAATAAAAAAAATAATAATAATAATTTCGACATTATATTATTAAAATAAATTGTCAATTAACTAAAAATAAATTAGGTAAAAATGGGTTAAAGACACATCATCTAGTACCAACCGTCTAAAACAAAAAATTGCGTATCGAAATGAAGGTCATTACGATACGCAATTGCGTATCGTAATGACTTCATTATGAACGCAAAATATAAAAAACTATTATTTAAAGCATTTATTTCTAAAATCAAAATAAATCATTTTATTCAAGAAAAATTGTTAATAACTTCAGGTAATATGTCACTTCCGGTTAGCCTATTTTAACCAAAATCTACTATGTTATTTCCATTGATATAAAAGTCTTATATATCAAATTTGAAAAGTTTTGGATTATATTTTAAAATAATTTTTCATTAAAATCTATTATAGGCTTGAAGTAAAGTGCCACTTCTGGAAATTATGTAATGACCAAAACCTAACCTAAATAACCCCCCCCCCCAGGGGAGCACTCCCCACAGATTGAGAAACACTGGAGTAAGCTTTTTGCAACAGTACCATTCATTCATAGATAAACCAAATGTTTTGTCTTAATTATAATTCTACACCTGTTCCGATCAAATTCATTTAATAGGATCTTTTGGTTTTATTGTTCCTGCTCTCATTTCAAGTGCTTTGTTCTAGAAATAATTGGAGGATTGATTAAAGAAAACGTGTATTTAATTAGTTTATTTTTTATATATGCACTAAATAATGAAGACATTTTTTTATCGATGATTTGATTCTATGTATTCGTTATTCGATTTCTAATTAAATCTGATTTTTATTAGCTGATGTAAGGGTTGTGTATATATTTTTTGTGATAACTAGATCACCTGCGGAAATGAGTCACGAATCATTTTAAATGTAAATTAAAATCAAATTCTAATTAAGATGTTCTGATGTCCGTACTTATTAAAACGTGCAACTCGTTACAAAATGTGTAGTGGGAATTTTAAATTGTGCACTAGGAATCTTATAATTGTGCAGTAATTATTTGTTTCATTACCGGGTTCTATACAGATGTATTTAGCTCGTCTGGCTACATAAATATTAAAAGATCTACCTTGAGAGATGGTAATGTTAAGTGAAGAAATCTTTGAGGTTGTTTAAGAATCTGTTGGCGGCGGCGGTGGCGGCAGCGCCTGCAGGCAATGTGCGGAGTGGCGTAGGTGATGGCATCCGTCGATCTCTCGCATCGCCACCGACTACAGGGTTGGTGTCAGGATGCTACAGTTAATAATCAAAAATAATAACTTTTTTTACTTCCGCTCTTAAAATTAGACTCTACTAGTCAAATTTCCAGATAACTCCAATAACTGATTTATCGCTGCAAGTCGTTGGGCAACAATATTCAGTTTCTGAAAGTAAGCTATCTTTTAAATATCAAAAACTAGGAGTACTTATTAATTTTTTTATTTTAAAAGCTCATGCTCGTTTATTATTGTTGATAGGTGCTGATATTTTTTAAATGAATTCATTTATATAGCGTTACCTGGACTTCAGAAACAATAAATCAAAATTGCGTATACTATTGTTTTATTTTACAAAATATTTCTAAAGTTCGCCATTTTATTATTTCATAAAATAGATACCTAACTTGCTACTTATTTACCACTTTTATAAACCAAATTTTATGTTCAAAATGTAAAAAAAAAACATTCCATTTGAAATTCCGAAACTCTAAGTGATATAACAATCAAAAACTGTATATATTCGAAACAAATATGTTTATTTTAACAAATTAGAACTTTTTTATAAATATAAAACCGAGGAAAATCATAATTTAAATTTTCGAATCTTCTCTGTTTTGATAAACTCTAAAAGCTGCGTTCAGAGCTACCGAATTATAAATTACAATTAGCACTTACAATTAATACAAGCATTTTGACTTATGGTGAACAACGCTAGCGTTCACAGCGACAAAATTAAGACGTTAAGTGTAAGTCATAAAAAGTAACAAACCCCAAACTTTTCACTTACAATTAGTGCGACAGATATATCATCTTGTCTCTTTCTGTCAGAAACGTCAAACGGCATATAATGTTTTAAATGTGGTATATGATGCAGGATATTGTAATAAATAAGAATATAGAAAGGTGAAGAATCACATGTACCCATATTTGTCACTTTTTACAGAATGTCTTTCATTTCTAACCCTATTTTTATCACAATAGAAAAAATTATGATCCGAAATATTTTTATCCGTGAATTACAGTGTTCAAGTATAGTGTTCAAACAACAAATACTACTCTATATACAATTGTTTAATAAAAATCATATTTTTTTTATTTATATAGATTGTTTCATCCATTTTTCAATAGATGTCACTTTTACTAAGTGCTAATTCTAAACACTATTTCAGATTTAAAACCAGTAGTTTTAAGAAGCTCCAACCGATTACTTTTTGTAATTACTAATTGTAATTTATAATTCAGTAACTCTGAACGCAGCTTTGCATTCTTTGAATTATTTTTTGTAAAACAATAAAATTTGATCTCCAAAAGTTTTGCAAATTCTCTAGCAGCTGATGAACAATGGTTAATCTATGAGAGGATGGTTGTTTTTTTTTTTTTTTTTGGTCGTGGTCTAATATGTGAATTATAACCTAAATTTTCGCTCAACATTGCTTTGGGCATCTATAGAGGTTGGTGGACTTATTTCAGGATTTATGTATATATCTTTAGTGACAGTACAATGTCAAAATAATTGGCTTGGTGGCTAAGCAGATTTGCGCACATCTCGTAGCTCGAAGCGACGTCATCCGAACCAAGTTCCGTGTGTTCGATTCCCGTCGACCGACAATGTGTAATTTGTCGTAAAAAATAAATACAGCTACTTGTATTTATCACCCTCGGATACTATAAGCTGGCCACTTATACATCATAAATAAGTGTTGCAATGGCTGAAATCCAGGAGTGGTAAAACACTGCGGCTCGGTGAGTCCTGTTGGAGGGTAAACGGCGACAGCTGTTTACAGGCCCTGAATAGAGAGGTAGACAATGTCAAAATTATTTTGTATTCATAGAGAAGAGATCGCAGATAGCCGTGGCAGTGGAAACTGAATGACTGATATTCCTCCTTATACATTGGGCATTTTGGATCCTTTCGCTGTTGTTTTTCTTCAAAAATGGAATCCATGTCTTGTTAACTTTAACTCCTTATTTCCGATTAAAGCTATTAATAACTTTATGAGAATAATACGTACAGGGTGAGTCTAGGAAGACGCCCCCCCCTTTAACTTTTTTATTATAAGTAATAGAAAAAATGGCTCATATAAAAGTTATATTATTTTACATATACTATTTGATGGCAGATGTAGATATTTTTTATAAAGTCAGGTTTACAAGATACGACTATCAACTTTTATTTTTCAAATGGCAACCTATAATTATTTTAATAAAATAGAAACCGCCATTTTTTTCTCTTTTCAACGATGTAATATTTTTTATTAATGTATTTGAAAAATTTCGAGAAAAATGAGATAATTTAGAAATATTAGAAATAGTTTTTAGACAAATATTATAGATGGCTATGTGAAAATAAACAAAACGTAACAGTGCTATACAACTTAGCAAACTAAAACAACAAATTTAGTAACAAAAACAACTTAAATCAAAATTACGACCATGTTCTGTAATACAAAAATTCAAGCGTTGAACACATCACGTGTTCGAACATCTGCCAGCATGTTTCGCGAAATATATATATATATATATTTTTTGTTTACAAAATAAAATAATTTAAGTAACAAACAAATGTATAATTTTTTGACATTAATTTAATTGTTTTATATTGTTACGTTTTATTTATTTTCAGATAGCCACCTATAATATTTGTTTAAAAATTATTTCTAATATTTCTAAATTATCTCATTTTTCTCTAAATTTTCAAATACATTAATAAAAAATAATATATCGTTGAAAAGAGAAAAAAATGGCGGTTTCTATTTTATTAAAATAATTATAGGTTGCCATTTGAAAAATAAAAGTTGATAGTCGTATCTTGTAAACCTGACTTTATAAAAAATATCTACATCTGCCATCAAATAGTATATGTAAAATAATAAAACTTTTATATGAGCCATTTTTTCTATTACTTATAATAAAAAAGTTAAAGGGGGGGGGGCGTCTTCCCAGACTCATCCTGTATTAAGTATCCATGTTTTGAACGGTACTGTAACAGAAAAAGAATTTACTTTTCATGCCCCTAGCTCCTGCCCTGCATTGTTTCACCCGTATAGCGGGCCACCGCATCACTCCGTCCTGTCGATAATAACAATGTGAGGTTGGCAGCAGTGTGTGTGCGTGTAGACTACTCGTATATTTTCTTCTGTTTTTTTGCACAAAATTACATATATTATATGACCGCGATAAAAATATATCCCAAATCACGAAAGCTTTTTTAAAGAATGGACTCCGTGGGCCAACCAAGAGTACCATGAATGGAAGTGAATTAGTGCATAACTACTTTTTCACTAGATATTGTAAGAGCCTCTGTTGTTTGGAATTGTAAACGTTGTTAAACGTTTAATAATCGTAAAATACACCACTCGCCAAGAAAGGTGAAAGTGTTTTTGTAACAATGAAACATGTTTCTTCATTATTTTAAAAGGAGAAAAAGGCAGATTCTTATTTTCAATTATACAGCAGAATGTAACGGCAGATATAAAATTTTATTTTACTTAAAAATGATAATAAAATTTCAAGTTTTTATTTATTTTCAACTGTATGTATTGAATAATGTATAAGATTTTTATTAAGATGGAAAAAATTAACACTTTATATTTTTAACGGAATTTTCAATCGCATTAAAATCATTAAAATATATTTTTGGTCTCAAAGGAGCAACATTCAACGTAATATCAGATATCCAGGCTGCTTTAAAGGCATTAAGTGCCCGCACTTGTAAAAAAGCAGATGAACACTAAAAAAGGAGTTAAAGTACCGTTTTACAGATCTAAATCTTTTTGTGGGCTCTTGAAAAGCCATTTGAAGAAACGAAAGTCTACTATAGTCTCATGAGAAATATTCGTTTTCCGGGAATGGACTGTGTCATATTTTGAGTCAGAGCTCAACGTTTCGCCCGCAGTCGTATGGGGCATCTTCAGGACCAAGGGGGATAGTACTGCCTTAAACAAGGTTACCCGACGTGTCAACCACGCTAGAGGCCGAGTTTAAGCAACAAGAGGGGGACTCAGTTTATAAGGTTACCCGACGTGTAAACCACGCTAGAGGCCAAATAAACCAACTATAGTCTCATACTGGACAGGCATTCCGGGTCTCAGTCAAACGAAGAAATTCATCTCACATTAATGATATTTCTTTATTGTTATTGCTTATCAAATTACATTTTAACTTATTACAATTGATGTATGGGGGCGAGGCAATTTATCCGTATATTTTTGTAATGTTTACATTTTGTTGATAGATACGAAATGGTGAAAGGACTCACACAACCATACCTTACCTAGGATTCGAACCCAGAACCACATCGGTAGGTGTAGAAGTTCATCTCACCCTTGTCGACAAACACAAAGCAGTTATTAGTAAAAAGGATCTTATAATGAAGACAATTAACTGATCAATGTCTTCTGAAATACCATATGTAAGATAGTTTAACTTGAAACAATTCTGTCGTCTCTGAAGACGACGAAGAAATTTTGGAACACATGATAAGTGAATATTCAATTGAAGCCGTAATCAGACTCAACCATCTAGTTGAGTTACCTAACAGAAAATAAAATCGGGAAATTGACTCTTGGAGGCAAGTACTGGCCTTGATGAAAATTCCAGAACTGCTTCCAGGGAATGTTAGGTCATGTTGCAACAGAAATCATAGGTCGCAGTGTCAAAAGAGACTACCAATTAAAGCCTTCAATCCAATAAATTTAAGAAATGAGTAGTCTTTTGAAATTAATACCTTGACAACACAAATTTATTTCATATTTCATTTCGGGAGTAATAAATTCTACGTTGCTTTTTTTACCTTCCGTCACCTTTAGGTAAGGAAGGTATTGTCTTTGGTCAAAAAATTCGGTGGTGAGTTTTTGATGAATAAGCACGTTTTAGGGTCCCTAGAATACGATTTTACTATTTTTACGATGATGTCTGTATGTGTGTGTGTGTGTGTATGTATGTGTGTCTGTGTGTGTGTGTGTGTGTGTGTGTGTGTGTGTGTGTAACAAAATTTTCGTCTGCGATAACTCTAATACTACAATTCTAAAAATTATAATTCTTTCGTATTTCTCTTCGTTACATCCATGTGAAGAGCTGATTAGATTTTGGTTAGAATTGGGCAACCGGAAGTACCTTCATTTGAAGATTTTAACAGTTTTTCTTGAAAAAACTATGTTAAATATCATTTTTTCACATTTAATGTTATTATAAATATTAAAGAATATTTTATACTCTATACGATTTGACTACATTTTATACTTAATATTAAATGGATATAGAGTTAAAAAATTATAAAGAAATTAAATTTCATAAAGTAGCCATAGCTATGGAAACAACTACTACATTAAGAAAATTTTGATTGAAAGATGTCAGTGTCAAGTGAAATTGACATAGTGTGTTTATCTTATAATTTTACTGGAAATATAGGATCTTTTGCTTTCTGTATGGAATTTGTATAAAATACATACAACTGCTTTAAGGTAATGTACAAGAAATAATAATAATAATAATAAATCTTTTATTTCTGCGGATAAATTACACTGTATATAGAAAACGTCACAAAATAATAATTTTCTGTATGAAAGTTGCATAAAATTTGTACAAAATACATAGAACTGACGGAAGGTAATGTGCTGGCCACATCAGATTTTTTCTGTGTACAAAGCAGATTGGCACACCCAGCAATGGGTAATACGCCGTGATGATATATTTATTTATTTTATTTTTTTCTAAAATGAAATACCATGAATATAGTGAAAAACCCTCAAAACTCTAAGAAATTGTTAAGCAGTTTCTGTAGTTGTTCTAAACTGATTACCAATGAAATCTAGAAAGTTGCTTATAACGCAGACGAACGAATTGTCAAATTAATAACTCTAGGGCTTATTTTTCACATATTTTCTCTCTAGAAGCTGTTTTACTTGTCATGATTTTGACATCAGAGATATAGATTTCTCTCCCAGTTGTGAAAAATAATATATTACTAACCGAGGTGAAAAGTATTTCATTACTGTTGAGGGCAAAGGTTAGTTATAGCTCGAGACGTAATGAAACTTTTCCCCGAGGTTTGTATATTAACAAATAGAAACTAATAATAAATAATTGATATTTAAATAATAATAACCTAACATAAATAAATGAGTGATTTAATGGGTTCGAGTTTGTTCCTTTGCTACTTGAACTGTCAGTTTGATTTCTAATCTTATTATTTACATTTTCATTCTTAATTATACATATGTACATATATGTAAATACTTATGACTGATGTGCAATGATCTCTCAGGGCGAGAAATTAGCCTGAGGTTGAATAGTTCGAATGTGGCATCTTCTCGCCCTGACGTTGGAAAACTTTCCAACTTGTGCAGAACTATCCAACTTCTTGGAAAGGTAATATATATTTTTTCCAATTTCCTATTTATTATAAATTTACTTGGACCCGGTATTTTTACTTCCGAATAAAGTTTCGAATAAGTATTCGTTAAATAAATTTATTCTATATATTTATCTAACGAATAATTGCGTCTTTTCACACATTTTAGAAGAAACTAATAGCTATTTGTCGAATAACTTTAACATTCGTGAATTGGTAGCCTTGCAGAGTGAATTTGTGTCAGTAAAGAAGGATTGAGTTCGGCGTAGCCACGTTAAGCAGACAAGAATTAAATGTGTCAACTTCTTTTGAATCCGTAGTTGTCAAAATGTTTGATATCTTTAATGTCAATTTCATCTATATTCTTCGCCATTTTAACCCCGGGAGTCTGTAATTTAAGAAGTATACCGTCTAATGCAGCACTTATATGTGGTAAACGAGATATGTGTATTGTAAAATTGTATTTTTTGCATATTTTTTTTAGTTTAAAGTAAATTTTGTCAATGTATTCAATAAAAGTATCCAAAATTCGAAAATATTTTGCCAGCGTCAAATGACAGGACCTTTATAATGAATTACCTATTTACTATTTGAGATCAAATGCAATCCCCAATATGCAATAATAAATTGTTTTCATATAATCGGAATATGTCAAAAAATTCTTTCATGTATGTGGTTATGACACTGTGCGATCGATTTCTCACGTTAATAATTCATAGTTCAAAATATCATCATAATCGTCAAAAATATTTAATATTTTGTTAATAAATCTGCACTATGTATAAATGTAATGAACTTACAAATAAACGGTTATTAGCGACCTAACTAGCGAATAATTTATTTCGGGAATAATAGATGTTATTTTTTCGAATAAATTTATTTGCCAATGAAATGACAACAAATATATTTATCCGAAGGATAAAGTTATCTAAGCCTTTATTCGTAAGTGACAATACTGGCCCTTACAACGTTTTCTATGAAACGTAATTTAGTTTATTAAAATCGGCCTGAGTTACCGTTTTTCTCACCACCAAGCCTGTCGTTTCAATCGTCTTTTTTGTATTTTAAACTATCCACTCATATTAAAATAGTTACCATTTCTCTGCAGCTATCAAACTTTCATTTCGCATAGTACAACATAATAAAAATCAAATAAAAACCAATATCGAATAGAAACATTCTATTGAACACATTTGTCATTCAACGCCAACTACTCTGGGAATGCGCGAACTATGTTCCCGTCATTTGTTGCAGATAAACATTCTCTCCACAGACGTCTTCGATCAGCAGCAGTAGCTGGCATTTCTTTTCCTAGTCGTGCAGAATTCATTGACCCAATCACTCGACGATTAGAACTGAATAAGTAGTTCGGAATCCGAACGTTATCGTTAAAGAGGTATGCGATTGGGTTCTACATGTGTAATTATAAGTTTAGTGGAAGTTATTTAGCAGCGCTTTTAATAAGCAAAAAGCACTGGACCGTTTGCTCACACACTTGTAGGTTGATAGTCGGTGATTACAGGCTGGTGTTTGTTTTGGAATTTATTCTCCATCAAAAATCCATAACTCCTGTCGATTATACAGTAATTATAAATGGTAATTATAGATGTACGCTTTAAATGCCTGGTAAATAGATATCAATTATGCTATGAGTACTATTTTATTCGTTGCGTTAAGTGTTGTTTACATAAAGATTTTACTTTTTTTGTAAATGTAAATCTATAAGATTTCGTAATTCGTTATATAAATAGAAATCATTAAATTTTATTTACACCAATGGAAAACCGTCCGCAAATCAAGCATATACAGAGAAGTGGTTTAATCTATTATTGATGTTGACTACTTGGAAGATTCATGTAACTCGCCATAGGGTCCATATAGTTACATGCCCGTCGCCACTTAACTCGGTGTAGAACATCTTCTAGAGAATGTTTATCATGTTTCATATCTTCTTTTATGCGGTCGGCACATCATCTTTTCGGTCGCCCATGTGGCCGTCGACCTAAAAAGATAAAAGTTATTACTTTTTTCGCCACAAGGTCTTCAGTTCTTCTCATTATATAACAATACTATCTAAGACTTGCTTCTCTCATTTTCCCTATTATGTTTACAACTGTATTGTCTTCATACATAGATGCTACTTTCAAAAATTTAATTCCGTTTTTTTTACCTCCAGCTACCCTTGGTAAGGGAGATATAGGGATCGTGCTAAAAATCGCAAATCAAGATTTTGGTAAATGACCACGTTTTAAGGTCCCTAGAATCCAATTTTAACATTTTCATGATGATGTTTGTATATATATATATATATATATATATATATATATATATATATATATGTGTGTGTGTGTGTGTGTGTGTGTGTGTGTATCCTCCATTATAACTCAAATACTATCATTCAGAAAATTTTGGAACCTTGTATGTCTACCTCGAGGTCTACCTTATTCTAATATGGGAAGAGACCATTAGATTTTGGTGTATATCAGATAACCGAAAATTGCACTTTACTTGAAGTTCAAATGTTATTTTTTCAAGATTTGTGTTATTTAAAAATTAAAGATTACTAAATTTTCTACAGATTTGCATAAATACTTTTTCAATATATTTTATGGATAAATATTTAAATTATCTAAAATTTTAATCCCGGAGCTTTAAACAAGCAAAACTCCTTGGTTACACAGTTCATATCTCAAATGTATGTAACTGACAGATATATTATGTCACTGTCAAAAAACTAATCATTTCAAATTAATAATAGTAACGTTTTAAAAATAAAATAGTAAATAGAACCATAGTTATAAGGAATGGATCCTAATACAGTTTCCGCAATAACTAAATATGTACGTATGTATATTTAAATTAATAAAAATTAATTAGCGGGAAGTTTGGTGTTGGCCACATCAGATTTTTTTGTGATTATCTAGATATTCGGAAATGATGTAACTCGCTATCTATTGGTTCTTAAAAAAATTGAAATGAATATTCAAATCATTTTTCCATGATTACGGCGTAAGCGAAAGTTCGCCAATAAATATGGATTTTTATTAAGCCCTAAATACAAACCCATCTAAAAATCAAAAATATCCGACCGTTCGTAACATGAAGACTTACCCCACTAATGAATAATTTTGCCAACCTTTTCCGGAATTCTTTATTCAATATTATTTTACGAAAATTGGTATTTAGAGCTTTCCGACATGCCCGTTATAACTAAAATATTTTCAAAGCAGTAGCACTTCCGGTTTAACCGGAAGTATACACTAACTTTTTATTTTAAATGGAATGCTATATTTTTTGTTTTACCGTAGAATGAATTAGAAAATTTTATATACATATTTACTCATGGTCAACCACTTCCGGCGTAATTCAATATTTTTATTTTTTTTAAAAAGCGGCCACTTTTTATCATTCTATATTTCTAGATACGAATCGAATTTTTATATAATATAAAATAAATAGCGACAATTTTTGAAAACTGTAATCTTTACGTCAACGTAAAATTGAAATTCAAAAAGTTCAAAAAATTTAAATAAAAACTTTCAACATAGAACATGCTACACAAACTACCCTTATTTTTTAACAAAGAATACATTTAAATAAAAATCTGATTTGGCCACCATACGACTTCCTTGTACGTAAGACCAACATGAAATACTCGTATAGACCCAATTATAAAATTGCACGTATTTGACGTAATTTAACATAACATTTATTTTTTGTTTTTTGTACTTTTTTGGTAATCCATAGTAAGCTTTATTACAAAAATCAAAAAGTATATAATTTTTAAATTTACATAGCTCGCTTATACAAAAGGCTAATTTAATAATATTGGATGTGCTAGCCGCAGAATTTAATTCTCTAAATATGTCATTTGAAGCATCTAAAATCATAATAAAACCATTTTATTCAAGAAAAACTCTTAATAACTCAAGGTAATATATCACTTCATTCACTTCCGGATAGCATATTTTAACTAAAATCTACTATGTTATTCCCATTGACATGAAAGTCTGATATACCAAATTTGGAAAGTTTTGAGTTATATTTTAAAATAGTTTTTAATTAAAATCTATTATAGATACACAACTGTTATAGCAGTCATAAATACAAAATCTCAACTTTGTGCGGCTTACCGTTGTTGATTTATGCGAGATACGTACGTACGTACGTACGTACAGACGTCACGACGAAATTAGTCAAAATAGATTCAGGGATGGTCAAAATGGATATTTCCATTGAAATCTGAAAACCGAAATTTTTCGCGATTACAATACTTCTTTTACTATGTACAAGGAAGTAATAAAAAATGGGTCGTTACGTTTACTTGAAATTTTTTTTTAAATTGTCGACTATTACTTTATATTAGTATAAACAAAAGCTTTATAAAACCATTTTACAGAGAATATAATTCATTAGTCACGTGACATGTTTTCCGCCAATCAACAATCAGAATGTCCCTAGTTACATGTAAAATCACAGCGATGATAAAAAACAAAGAAATTATCACCTTATTTATATTCGTTACTAAGGGATTTGTTTTCTTTATTTGACATTGACAGTTAATTTTGAATATAAAAATGTGCGATAATCTTGGGTTGATGTCAACAACGAGGAAAATAATAAGGCAATTGTCATATTAGCCATGCTGTAATACAATATATTAAAAGTTAGGTTAGCAGCACACACAATGTGTCACAAAAATTCATTATATTCTCTCATTAAATATAAGCTCGTAATATGATTAATAATCGAAGATATTGCTCGTGAAACCGGAGCAGCACATTTCACTCGGTTTCACTCGAGAATATCATCGATGATAACCATATCACTTGTTATATTACGTATGATTATAGAAATTTGATTCCATTCTCGATATATAGAGTGATGAAGAAGTGGCCGTTTATAGAGAAAAAATTAAAATGGTTGAATTACGCTGAAAGTGGTTGATTCAATGATAAAACAAAAATATAGTATTCCATTTAAAATAAAAAAGTTAGAGTTTAGTTCCAGTTAAACCGGAAGTGCTGCTGCTTTGACAATATTTTAGTTGAAATGGGCATGTCAGAAAACCCCTAGATACCATATTTCGTAAAATAATAATGAGTCGTTTTTAAAATAAACGATAGCGTAAGCTCGTCCTGTGACATACTAGATGCGCCTTGCTGATTATAGTCCCTGAATATTATTGAAGGCTGCCTTTTCTTGGCGATTTTACTCCTAATCTTTTTCTTACCATTATTGACCTTCCATGTTACTATAATTCCTAGATATTTGAAGTAACATAGTTGTTCTATCCTCTTTCTCACCAACCATGTGTTTACGGTTCCTTCTCCCTTAGCTATCTTCATTTATTTTGGTTTCTTTATACTTATTCTCATTCCATACTCACACACAACAAAGCTCTTTTAAATTTGGATTGCATGTGTAATGTAAATTTTCCTGAACAGGATGAGAAAACTACAACTTCCGCTATCAATCGAGTGTGCTAAATGGACCATTTTCGCTTATGATCACAGAAAAATATAATTTTTACTGTCAACGAGTTCATTCGCTTTTAGAGAATGTAAATTCTACAGAAGGAAAAGTTTTTAAATATTACTGATGTTAGTAAAATGTAAAGTATTAATTATACATTTCATTGACCTCGCTAACATATTTATTCTTTATAGTTCTCTTACGTGCTATTAGAATAAAATGAATACAAATGAGTAGTTTTACGACATGGTAACAAAAAGAACATTTCATTCCGACATATGATACCTACCTTTCAACATCAAAGCTAAGCACATGTTTAAACAACGCTTAAGTATAGAATTTCGTCCCGGTACCAGATTTATGTTAATTTGACTCTCATATCGTATGGTAGAATTCGTAGTTCTCTCGTTGGCCGCTAGATGCGCTGAGTGGATAGGCGTGTGATTTAAAAGACCACTCTGAAGTACAGCAACAGCTCAGTACTTACATACAATGAAGCTAGTTACAATTTATATTAGTCGCATTTAAATTATAATTTGTATGAACACTGGTTCCGCGCCGTGCAAAGCAAAGAAAGCGCTGTGGTCGGAGACACACACTCACAATCCTGGAAATGCATTATGCATGTGTAGAAGAGTAGGCCGATGCCGACATGCGACACGAACAACAGGACATGTACACATGGCCTGGAGTGGAGTGGGTGGCCGATTGTTTTCTTTTATAACCGCTTCTAATTTCTTTACAACTAGAAGGTTCACCAACGCTTTTTCAATTTTAAAAATTTGTTGTTGCTAGCTGACAGTTCCATCTTATTTACATTCATACATTTAGATAACATGTCTGCTTGTGACGTCGAGGATCTAAGTTGTAAGATATCAAATAGCTGTACCTATTCTTTTTGGTCAAAATCTCAGTTTGTTCAGGTCAGTTCGGATAAACTCAATAGCCTTTCTTTTTGCTCTAAGGTGATTGATTGATACTAAATCTAAATATACTGATATCAACACTTAGCGAAACTGCATCACCGGCGAAGAAACTCAAAATGATCTGAGCTATGTAGTTCATTGGAAAGGGTAATGTTGTGAAAAGAAATGCCAATTTGTAGTTTATAAATATGAGTCTTTGTGAATCAAAACAAAAATATCAATTTAAAACTTTACAATAACTATTATACTTAGCAGAGATTCCGATCCCGGCAGTCGGGATTTATCAATACGCCTATGAGTTCCGGCAGCCTGACTGATGACGGGAAATATTTACAAATCAAGAGCATAAACGAAACACATAATCACGCATTAAAACAGAGTAAGAACAAGTTTTCAATGAGGTGTTGCAAAAAAATTAACATATCTTTTTTGTTCTGAAATTCGAATAAGTACGTTCTACAGTGTGATTAAATATGATTTTCTGTTCAAATTTCTGTATATATTAAGCACAGTAGCAGCTTAAAAATTTACTTTTTGAATTGGCGCCAAATTACACCGCCTGTGGCATCAGACTTACATTAGCCAATGACAAAACTGGAAAGATGATAAAAAAAAACAAATGTATCATACATCTCACCCAATGAATGGCCGCGTTCAGCAATGCACAGCGCTGGCAGCGCTGAGCGCCGAAGTTTGCCGAACGCAATGAATTGACGAATGTGATTGGTCCAGCAACTGTATTCGGCAAATTTCGGCGCTCAGCGCTGCCAGCGCTGTGCATTGCTGAACGCGGCCATTGCTTTAGTAACAACTGTGTGACATAAGGTCTGACGTATAGTGCAGCGTAATTTTTGGTTCTTTAGCGTAGTTCTTAGTTATTTATTATTATATTATAGCGTTATATTTCATAGTTTCATGCCCGGTATTATAAAAGATGGATAAATAAAGCACTAGCAAAGTAAAATTTACTCCTGAAGTAAAATAGTTTATTCCAGAGATTTTCGTCAAAACAAGAATAAAAATACTAGCTAAGTAAATCTACAGAATAAATTACTCCACCGATGTTCGAGGAAGTAAATTTTATTGTGTAAAATAAATTTGACACATGTCAACATTAATTAAATTAAATTCATTATAAATTTAATCCCATATATTATTTTTACATTTATTTATCTCCAACATGTTTTCTTTGTCTATCTCTGAGTAATTTTGCCCCGTTCTCTCTTTTTTCCATTTTAGTTGACACCTGATACTTTATGACACACACACACTTTATTTTCTATTTTGACTTTTGGATTTATTTCGTGTCAGGAACATACAGAATAACATACAGAAAAACATATATAAAACATATTCCAGCGACACATTGTTTGGAATAGATCCTCTTCAGTTGGAGATTGACATTATCGTCAGTAGTGGTCTTAAGCAATACCGTCTAATAATATTTTATCCTGGATTTATCAATCTCTCTTATGGTCCAATAGTGCAAAGATTAGCCGGTATAAGAAACCGTAGCCTGAGTGCATCATTTTCCAGCTAAAAAATAAATGTATTCAATAGTTCTTATTTAATTATAAACATATTTATATTTACATCAAAATGATCTTTACAACAAAGAAGTTTTGATTTTATGTTTGTATCTTTACTTGCGACAACCATTTCATTCTTCTTTCTTCGTTTTGAGGCGCTATGTTTTATGCTTCCCTATTATCAGTTCTATTTGGGCACACTGCACAAAACACTTTTTTACAACCATATTTGATTATTTCCAAATACAAAAATCAGTAGTAGTTGACAGCTGTCATGACTGTCACTCGTTTAAATTCCGTCGGAGGCAAATGTAAGCCACACCCTCATTGGTTAGTTTTATTCTGACGTCATCAGGCGAAAGGGGAAGCGGAAATTCGAACATTATAATTTCAAAGACAATTTTCTCATGAATAAAGAATAATACGAAAAAAATAAAAAATAGGGGCTAATTATTTTTTCTTATTCTTTTGATTAAAGCAAAGGAAAAAAAACCGTGCAACACCTCATTCTCACGTCTGAAACTAATTTTTATTTGAGTGATCACTTACAAGAAGAGTTTTAAGAACTTTTCATAAGAATAATAAAACTACTGCATAGGAATGCCGGAATTTATTAATACACCGAAAAGTCCCGGCAGCTGACGAATAGATTACTTGGTTTGTAAATTTCTCAAGAAACAGCAACAATAACCTAACCTAGTGCACAAAACTCGTCTGAAGTTTTCCAAGCGCGTCTTTTGTGCGTTAGGTTAGGTTATTGTTCTTAACTAAGAAAGCTGTTCGTCGCCTGCCGGGACTTTTAGGTGTGTTGATAAATCCCGGCTACCCGGGCCGTATCCACTGGCACTATATTTTTATGTACCCTCTAAAAACAAAAACTAGAATGTTTATAAATTTCAACCTATCAAACATATTCAGGGGCGGCGGGTTTTTGTTTTTCCCGTGGGTGCACAATAAAAAAAATATACAGGATGTGTACCGAAAACAGAAACATGTAAGTTTAACATCGGATTTTAAATATACAGACATTGGCTCTCCAATAACTTTTAGAACAAAATTACAAAAATAAAAAGCTGTTTAAAATTAAATTTTACATTAAAAATGTTTAAATACGTTGTAAAAGCATATGTGCAGCATAAATTCTGTGGTCGGCAGTCAAAAGGGTAGGTCTATTTTTATGACATTTGACTTCTTGGTATCAAAAAATTCGCTATTTTATTCTTTATCGACTGACAAATAGACATAAGTCATAGATCGTCCAAATTCGGAAATACCAACAAACAAATTATAAAACCTACGCAAATGGTGAGAAATTTCTACAAATTAGTGAAATAATCTTTTATAGTAAATCGATCCTGCAAGAAATATAGGACTATGTTCTAGGACAGGGTTCGCCAACTTTTTCAATGTGTTGAGCTACTTTAAAAAATTTTGAACAGAGAGTGCTTGTGGAGGCAAGGTATTTAAAAAAGCGCGAAATTTTTTTTTCGATCAAGGTCAAATGTCTTATAATTGAAAGTTACACTTTTTCAAGGGATGTGAAGCTGCATGTGTTTCCCCTTTCATGTACAATAATAAATTGCCAGATCACAGTGCATTTTAGAAAAGAGCATATATATTTAACGGATTGCATCCTTTACAAATAAGTCATTATAATATTATAAATATGACATCATAAATATACATATCATATGTTTAAAAAATAATATAAATCTTAAGAAAAATAACAAAAAAGTAACTTACTACTTTAAAAAATAACATACCTATGTAAATAAAATAACATTTTAATGTGAAGCCTGACACTCAGACCCGTCGATAATTTTTTTAATATTCGCAGTATAGTTGGTTAGAGCCATCCGAATACAATTATCCAAATGTTCATCAGGTTCATCTGTAAGTCGGTTGCGGTATTTGTTCCTTATCACTTTCATATTAGAGAAAGAATATTCACACAAATAGATCGAACTGAATAACGCTTTTACTTTTAAGGCAACTCTAAGTAAAACTGAATATTTTTCATCACTTACTAAAGGCCAGATAAATTTTGTATTTGACACCAACGATTTTAAAGCTAAATCATTTTGAAGCATAATAACTTCCATTTCAGTTGCAGCACTGTTTTCGCCAAAGTGCTGCATAACACAAATAGAAAATTGCTCAATATTCATTTCCATGAAGGGTAAAGCAACAAATTGTGGTACTAGTGCGATTTCGTTGAAATATTCAAAACGAGATTTAAAGGCATTCTTTAAGTTAGAAATTATTTGCACATGATTTTTACTGTCATAGGGTTGCAACGGATTTTGAAATATCTTTTCTGAAAGAAGACGAAAGTGCTTGGTATCGCGCAAGGTGTACACTGAGAAAAAGATATAATTACGTAAATTGTTAATTTATTTGTTACAAATAAATCCTAAGCTTGAATAGATCCAAATATATATATATATATATATATATATATATATATATATATATATATATATATATATATATATATATATATATATATATATATATATATATATACGAGGTGTGTTCAAAAAATATCGCGAATTTTGTGTTTTTTCAAAAATTATTTATTTATTCATGAATATCTATTTTGTCCCCTTCAAAGTAATCCCCATGAGATATTATACACTTGTGCCAACGGTTTTTCCAATCTTCAAAGCACTTCAAAAAATCATTTTTTTTTATCTTGTTCAGCTCCTCCTTCGATGCCGTCTTTATCTCGTCAAGCGTAGCGTAACGTCGTCCTTTCATGGGCCTCTTCAGTTTAGGGAACAAGAAAAAGTCACAGGGGGCCAGATCTGGGGAATACGGTGGCTGCGGCATCATTAGTGTGTTGTTTTTGGCTAAAAAGTCGCGCACAAGCAACGATGTGTGAGCAGGGGCGTTATCGTGGTGCAAAAGCCAATTTTTGTTCTTCCACAAATCCGGGCGTTTCTGGCGGATTGCTTCGCGCAAATTGCGCATAACTTGCAGGTAATATTCCTTATTGACCGTTCTACCCTGTGGCAAGAACTCATGATGCACCACGCCCCTGCAATCGAAGAAAACTGTCCGCAAAACTTTCACATTCGACCGAACTTGGCGCGCTTTTTTCGGTCTTGGTTCGTGCGGCAGCTTCCATTGAGATGATTGAACTTTGGTTTCCACGTCATAACCATAAACCCACGATTCGTCACCAGTTATGACCCTCTGGAGCAAATTTGGGTCGTCGCGGACAGAGTCCAACATCTCATTAGCAATGTTCATGCGATGCTGTTTTTGGTCGCAATTGAGCAATTTTGGTACAAATTTCGCGGCGACCCGTCTCATGCCCAAATCATTGATAAAAATCGAATGGCACGAGCCAATCGATATGTTTAGGTCCTCAGCAACTTCTCTAACGGTGATTCGACGATTGGCCAATATCATTTTCTCCACTTCATTAATTTTTTCGTCTGTTGTTGAAGTGCTCGGGCGTCCGGCACGCTTTTCGTCGTTCACATCTTCTCGGCCTTTTGAGAACATTTTGTACCACCGATAAACGTTGCTTTGGTCCAAGGTAGCTTCTCCGTATGCCACAGTCAACATTCGGAATGCATCCGCGCACTTAATTTCGTTTTTCACACAAAATTTGATACAGGTTCTTTGTTCCATTTTTTTGAATAGGTAAAAATCGAAGACGATCCAAAACACGTGCAAGCAAAGCAGCTGTCAACAATTAAGTGAACATTCAAAATGGCCGAGCTTGTCGACATAAGTGAGAGACATGAGTACCAACATAAAGCCACAAAAAGATCGAAATTCGAATATACGTAACCCGCGAAAATTCAAAATTCGCGATAGTTTTTGAACACACCTCGTATATATATATATATATATATATATATATATATATATATATATATATATATATATATATATATATATATATATATATATATATACAATGTAATAATTTATTTGAAGCATTTATTTGTCTGAAATAAATATATATTGAGATCAATTATATCTTCTATTTCATGAGAACTATGCATTTATTTACGTTAAAAATTATTTTAATTGCGCTAAATTTATTTCATTATTATTGGATATATAATAATTTATTTGAGCCAAATTTAAATACCTACCTCTCATAACCAGTCCACTCTAAATAGATTAAAATTAAAGGAAAACAATTAAATAAAGACTAGTACATTTAAATTTATTCGTACGCCATATTTTTATTAACACAAATTACATCTTCAAGTATATTAATGTACATATATAATAAAAAATTATAAAAGTATAAATACACAATCTGTACAGGTACCGATGCATGTGCCTTGGTATAAAAGATACACTAAAAAATGCAAAACAAATATCCAAAACTCCAATCAAGTAGTATATTTTTCACTATTTCGTCACCCATATTCACTACTTTTTAGCACACGAATGAAAAACAAATCGTCAGAAATGAACACTGTCACAAATGAGCACCACCATAAACAAGATGCAACGGACAACAAATGAACAAGTCCATACAAGTCACTTCACTTAAAATCATCATTTTACAAATAGAACATTGTTCACTCAATGGAAATATCATTTTCCAACAAATAATATTTATTTGTGACAAATAAATATAGATTCATAGAATAAAAACTATTTTTTATTGTAATTGATATAAAGTTTATACAAATATATTATGAATTTAATTCTAAACAATTACATATTTGTAAGAAACAAATAAATATTTCAGAAAATTATAAATTTATTTAAGAAAAATCTCAATTTAAAATACTAAACATAAATATATTAGTTTATTTGAGAAAATTAAATTAAATTTAAATGAAATAAATGACGGTCAAATAAATAATATAACTGAATGAATAAAATACATTTCATATTAAAGATTAAATTGTATTTGTTGCAAGGTTGCAATAATTGAATGAATGAAGTACCCCTTAATTATGAATATTTATTTGCTAAAAACCAGTCATTTTTCTAAGTGTATATATTGGTAGTATCGGTAGTATTATAAATTTATTTTTATAGTGAGAAATGCTTGTCAATTATGCAACGAAAAATTATTGTTATTCATTTCCATACCGTATACAATATACATAAAATAATTAAAAATACGCAATAAATATACAAAACATTACAACAAATAATTCTCACTCCTTAGATACTGAAGTGATCGATGAAAAAAAAAATGAAAATTTACGGAAAATTCTATCATTTTTAGGTCTTTTGAGATATAACTATGTGAACTACCGGAAGTATCCACGCAAGCTACCGGTAGCTCGTGATTGACGGGTTGGCGACTCCTGTTCTAGGAAGATGAATTTTTTATTGTAAATTGCATTAATTTAAGCATCAAATTATGCTGTTGAAGTGAGCAGTCACTGATAATTTAGTTACTGTACCTATTATCATGAGCCGAGTGTAGGTTTCTGTTTTGCTTAAATACATTATCTCTACTTCATTGCCTAAACAACAAATAAAACTGATGTCTTCCTTTTGCTGTCGTTTGGATAATTCCCTCAAGAAGCTGTACTAATCAGCCTGCTTCTAAGTATATAAATAAACGTATATAATGCCATCCGATAGCCATTTAAACAACTAAATTATAAACCTTTCTAGTTTATTCTTAGCGACAAGTTAAAATACTGCAAATAGTTGAAGCCATTATTATAATTTCACCTACAAGGGGATTAGCATAATAACGGCCTGGTATCACAAATATATATTCACCTGATACTGCACTCAATAAAACTGCACAACAAATTGCAACAACTAATGCAAATGGGCCGAAGTGCGTTGTAAGTGAAGTAGGCGTGGGTAACACAACACGATCGACGAGCCTGAATTGTGCACGTGGAAGTGAGAAACAATGAGAGGTTAACTATGAGACTTGGTGTCGATTTACACTCCAGATCACAGATACTTTATTTATGGCCAAAACTATACCTCCCGCCATTTAATTTTTATAAATTCAAATATACATACTTACGTATTTACTTATGCTGGAAACTGTATTAAGTTCCATTCCATATAACTATGGTTCTATTTACTATTTTCTTTTTAAAACGTTGCTATAAATAATATGAAATGATTAGTTCTTTGACATTGACAATTTATCTGTCAGTTACATACATTTGAGATATGAACTGTGTAACCAAGGGGATGTATTTGTTTAAAGCGTACACTTCGGGATTTAAATTATAAATAATTTTATAAATTTATCCATAAAATATATAGAAAAAGTATTAATGCAAATAGTAGAATATTTAATAATCTTTAATTTTTATAGTAACATAAATCTCGAAAAAATAACATTTAATGGTATTTTTCGGAGAAAAACTATTTTGAGCTTGAAGTAAAGTGCCATATCCGGTTATCTGATTTATACCAAAATCTAATGGCTTCATTCCATATTAGAATTACGGATAAATACATGGTTTCAAAATTTTCAGAATGATAGTATTTGAGTTAGAGTCAAATTGAATTCTAGGGACCTTAAATGGTGGTCATTAACCAAAATCTCGATATGCGATTTTTAGCACGATGCCTATACCTATACCAAGGGTAGCGGGAAGTAAAAATTTAGCCAACTTTGTTTTAGCACAATATACTTATAGTACTTTTAAAATACTAAACCGATGCAAGGAAGTGTTTAGCTCACAATGCCCGGTTTTATAAACAAAATTTCAAAATACGAGATTATGTATATATATATATATATATATATATATATATATATATATATATATATATATATATATATATAATGTATACAAAATCTTAGATTATAGTTATAATCCTGGATAAATTTAATTTGCATTTATAAAACCGGGCAATACAAATTGTTAATCGTAAGTTTTCAGTAAAATACTTGTTTTACTTTTTAATCGATTTTTTTATTGATTTCTCGAAAACTACCGTTAAAGGATCTTTTTCCTTTTTCATCTCACTGCTTTAATTATTAGGTACTTATATTTAGGGATCGATCAATGCCGATATCGGTATCGGTATATCGGCCATATCGGTCTTCTTGGCCGATATCGGTATCGGCCGATATGTAAACCACGATATCGGCCTATATCCGTATCGGCCTAAAAAAAATATAAATTGATTAATATTTCAGTTGCTAAGGATTTTTTAAGGAAATTAAACAGAAATACTAAATAAAAAATAAATCAAGTTTATTCTTATTCAAAATTTAGCAAAAAAAGTCATTAAAAATGTAGAAGTAAAGTTACACACTAAGTTAAACAAATTAATATTTAAAGTTAAGTTTTGGTAAGTTGTAATGTAACAAAATTAAGCTTTCTGCTCTTTCCGGAGTTAGACGATTTCTTGCGCTTTCATAAACATTTCCAGCTGAAAAAAATAGCTGTTCACTAGCAATACTATTTGGCGGCGGTGCTAAATATATTATTGCAACTTTGTACATCAATGGAAAATGTCTCTTTTTTTCATTTGCTCTGCATTTTTTTTGTGATTTATTTATGGTTAATGTGTGTAACGGTAACAGTATATCATTATAAATCACTTTTACCTCATTTATACAGCAAAAAATTTACGACAAAATTTTATGGCCGATATATCGGTATCGGCCGATATCGGATATGAGTATATCGGTATCGGCCGATATCGGTATCGGCCACAAAAAATCATATCGGTCGATCCCTACTTATATTATTGCTATATTTCATTATTAGTTTGGAATTATTGATTACGTATGCCAAAAGAAGATTAGCTAGGAGCTTTGAAGAAGTGGAAGGAAATAATAATGAATTGTATTATTTTTGTAGTATTTAAAATAAAAATGAGTGTGGGTGTGTGTGTGTGTGTGTGTGTGTGTGTGTGTGTGTGTGCGTGTTTGGTTAGCGATGAAATAATTCTCAGTGGGGTATAAAGGCAGGCATAGATTTGGTATGCAAAATCTGGATGCGGTGATGTGGTGGTGCGCCGACATCGACACCGATTTATACATGTTTATGCATTGTGATGTCACTCATGCCAACATATCGTGCCATCTATGTCTACACCGCCGCACCACACAAATACTATTATAGTCAACGAAACGAAAACAGAGCCGTCCCTGAACAAAACCAACAAATGCACAAAATTTTCTTATGTTATTAATTAAATAAGGCCCGGTATTTTCATCTCTTCTTAAACTGTCTGTTACTGTCGATATCATCTAGCATAAGTTCATGTACCCAAAAACATATTCGTTTAAGCATTCAGTCGTATAAACACCATACAAAAAGTCCCAAAAACAAACACACTTCTGTTCGCTCTAAAACTCGACAGCAGACTAATTCTGATTTAAGTTTATATGAATCTAAGTTCTTACTTAACCTGATATTTGGCAATATTAAATATTATTGAAGTATTAAAATAATACGAGGTAGTTAGCGTTTGAAGATTAGTGTAATTCATTATTATTTTGAAAACATTCCAAAAGAAAATTGGCTTTTAAGAAGTGGGAGGAAAGAATGGTGAAGCGTTTTGTTAAAGGAAACTACTTTGAACTTACTCGTATTTAAAATAAAATTCTTCAGAACTATTATTATGTGTTAATCTCAGTTTCTAGCGTGACCCTTTTATACGCACGAAATCATTTCTATAAAAAAAACATAATGAGTTTAAAAAATAATGGTAAGATTTAAACGTAGGTGAACAGAACGAAGGAAACTCCGACAAATTAAATGAATTTTATTTTGCTTGCTATTTTCCTCCTAAACAGCATCATGTAAACACATAGTACATCGGCCCATTAGCTCAGTTGGTTAGAGCGTCGTGCTAATAACGCGAAGGTCGCGGGTTCGATCCCCTCATGGGCCATGATATTTTGCATTTGAAATTTAAGATTTATTGCTCTAGATATAAACTACATTTGTGAAACAACAGTGGAAACCAGGGAATTGTTAACTACTGGATGCTCGACTGGATGGAGCAAGTGAATCTTCGCATGTACCCGCACGGAAAAAAATTTTTTGTCGATTATAACACAATTGTGAATATATAACGTACGCAAACGCGGTTAATTATTAGGACAGCAACTCACTGTTGAAATAGTAACTAAAAATTTGTGATACTTCTTGTGTGTTGTTTTTACCACAATTTTGTGATACAACTCATGATGTAAAATATATAGACAATATTGTGATAAATAATAAAGCAAATCTTTATAAGTAATTACTACAAGAAATTGTTTATTTTAACCAAATAAATTGTAAACTATTCACTATCATTTAGTTTTATTTACTATTTTTTCCATAAAAATTCTTTACGTTAATAATAAATATAACATTTATATTTTGTAAAAAATAATTTATTTATTAATATTGTATACTGCAATGTATGTTTTTCGTTTCTTAATATTGTGTTATAAATTATGTTATTTATGATTCTGTGAATAATTTGCAGTATATATTATTGTTTAATAGGTATATGGTATAATTATAATAAGTAGGTGTAATAAGAATAAAAAAATATATAAAAATCTCAAAATAACATATATTCTTTTATATAATATACAATAACAAACTGCTATTGACAACAAAACAACAGTAGATTAACTACTTACATTGAAAAATCTAAAAAAAATACTCTTTTACATACATCTTAAATCATTTCCAAATTATTATTTAGGTACTAAAGACAACACCTTGTTGAAATATATATTTTCACTAATTTATCTTCCACATATTTGTGAGCCATATTTTAGTCATAACACAATTGAATAAATTAATTAACTTGAACTTTTAATGAATTTATACGTATTAGCTCAGCAAAAGAACATATATTATGGATATACGTTATACAAACGTTGAACGACTGATGCTTTTGAACTGTGAAGAATAATGCAGGTTTGAACTTGCAGTAAAAGTACCCCTGCTCAAATACTTTCAACAAATCATTGTGGTAAATTTAACATATTAATAGTGTAAATATTGAAAATTACATTAATTGTGGTAAATTCTACAAACAAAAATAACTTTACATTTTGTTGTATTTTTTATCACAAATATTTCGTTAAAATATATGCTGTTCATATGTTAATTATATTACCTTTTAGTATTATATACATAAATATATTTACTACAGATTTTTTGTGATCATTACAGGTAACGTCATAAAATAAATCTAGAATTCCTAACATAGTTACAGCAAATTTGTTAAAATATAATATAAAAATAATACACCATAATTGAAGTAGTAAAGATTTATAATTTTTTTTCCGTGCGGCCAGATCGACATAGATAGTGATACATAATTCCGATTTGTTGTCTTTACTTCCGTTACATGTCATTCGTTTGTCTCACAGGTTTGATAGTTTTTAGGTTATTCTTGTTATCGTCATTGAAATTTAATTGTCAAATTCATATTCTTATATGTGTTCTAATTTAGCATCGTATTCGTATTTATTTCACGATTAAATATATTCAAACAAAATTTTTGACGTGAATTTAACAGATGTAAATTTGACAGTGATGTGAATATCAAATTCACTTGTCCAAAGTGGAATTATCTATTTCCTTCTCACTTACACTTCCTGTGTTCTCTCTTAATCCGCGGCTGGGTACATAAAAAATACATGTATCGGAGTACGCTTACTCTATCCAGTAGGTAAAAAATCCCTGGTGGGAACACATTCTGCATCGGCCCATTAGCTCAGTTGGTTAGAGCGTCGTGCTAATAACGCGAAGGTCGCGGGTTCGATCCCCTCATTGGGCCATGATATTTTGCATTTGAAATTTAAGATTCATTGAACTAGATTTGTGAAATGGCCGTGAAAAATATTCTCCATAGGCCCATTAGCTCAGTTGGTTAAAGCGTCGTGTTAATAACGCGAAGGTCGCGGGTTCGATCCCCTCATGGGCCATGATATTTTGCATTTGAAATTTAAAATTCATTGCTCTAGATATGAACTACATTTGTGAAATGGCCGTGAAAACATATTCTCCATCGGCCCATTAGCTCAGTTGGTTAGAGCGTCGTGCTAATAACGCGAAGGTCGCGGGTTCGATCCCCTCATGGGCCATGATATTTTACATTTAAGATTTAGATTCATTGCTCATTTGCACTATACAGGGTGTTTCTCGGATATGGCACACCTAGATTATTTTCTCACATATGTAATGTAATTCCCAACTAATTCCTCTAATTCCCAGGTAATTCCTCTAATTCCTATTCAATTCTTTTTAATTCCAGAAGTAATTCCCCGTTATAAAAAATTGAAGATAATTAAACAAGGAAAAACAAATAAGCAATGTTTCTTAAGTACATTTTTATTTTTTAACAAACGCAATATACAGTACGTATATGTATATATAGTAAATACAAAATAGAGTTTATTTAAATAGAACATAATGATGAAATATTTTAAAATTTATAAATATTTATTTTAATTTTGGAATCTTCGCAGTCTGTGTGTGCTTCTTTTACTTTCTTTGCGAAGTAACCAGCAAAGTGTACTTTTTTAACAATAATTTTCGAACCATTTTTAATTTTAAAATTCACAAATCGAGAAATTTGTGTAACATTTTTTTTATTTTGCGCTGATTCACTATTTAAGTGGAATAAAATAGCATCACCTCAGTGCGACTGAAGTGCTGCCCGCCAGGCTATACAGAACATATTACAGTCTGCTGAAGTATCCAGGCAGCAACACAGATTTCTTCGAGGAAACACCCGTGGCACAGAAATGGTTAAAAAATTTGGACATCACTATATAGTATTTATTTACTTGTTTTAAATCATTAATTTCTATATTATATTCTGTTTTTATTATATGTATATGCCATACGATAAATTAAATTCTTTATATTGTTTTACCTCTATATCATCAAAATTTATTTCATCACCATTTTCATAAGTATTTGTTTGAATGCCTCAAGAATTCCCTCAAGACAAACATTTTTCTCCCCTCACTTTTATTGTATTAAATTTGGAAATTAATTTCATATTCCTACCTACATAATATATAGTAAATCCCTCCGATAAAAATACTAAATTACAAAAAGAGCGGGTTAAAAAATGTGAAAAATTTAAAAATATCTATAACTTATTGTACTAAAAAAAAAATTGTAATTTTAGTGAATTGCTCTAAAATTCTAGTTATTTCCTGGGTAATTCCTTCAATTCCCAACGAATTCCTTCAATTCCCAGGGAATTCCTCTAATTCCATATTAATTCCTCTAATTCCTAGCTAATTCATGCTAATTCATACTCAAGTGTACAACTAATTCCCAAGTGATTTACCCTTCGGAGAATAGTGTAATTCATTATTGTTTTGAAAGCATTCCAAAAGATAATTGGCTGAGAGCTTTTAAATAAAATAATTTTCTTGTACTCAAACCTGTGCAGAATATACAGAACTTTCAATTTGAATCAAATGTGATAAATACGTAGACAAATGTCATAGCAACTTAGCAGCAAAAAAAATATAACCTCTTCTTTTGTAATGCTAGTGGTAAATAACATTCTAAATCACTCTTGTACAAAACGCCAAAATTATTTTGCTCATATTTCACTACATAATATATTAAAATATTCGCAAACTTTAATTGAGTTAATTCGTAACAACCATTTGTGTAATCATAAAAGCTCAATTTAAATATGATGATGAAGTACGAATATTTAATTAAATTACCCTATAAACTGATCAGTGATGTTAAATGAAGAAATTATGCGTTGCGTCGGTTCCCCCGTTCTTTTGTGCGGAGTTATTGTGCTCAGACGAGTGCCAATGGTCATGGAATTAAATGCAAATTGTAATTGGGCTTGATTGGCCAACATTTTTCACGTACGTTGCCATGGCTGCTGGCTGATGCCTTTGTTTACTACACCTGTATGCGCTGCGGAGAGAACTAATTTATAGAGCAGTCAATATTGGACACGTGGACTATAAACAGCAATAAACATCTTCCGTTATCCAATTGGTAGGTAACCATTTAATTCGAAAACGATTACGGTGATATCATCAATACCAAAACTCATATAGGTACTCTGTAAGTAAGAGACATCAGGTGGGTCAAAAGGAACTGTATATTTTTTTGCTGTCACGAAATGCCGATATTATATATGTAGTCAAATTAGCGTTACCAGATGCAAATTAAAAAAATGAGGACAATTTCTTGTAAAATTAATTATCACCTTTCGGTCTTTTCATTTCTGGTTAAACTGTCAGTTAAAAGAAAAATATAGGACCTATCGATTTAAAATTATGAAAATTATATATGTGTCAATTTTTCTGTGCATCATTTTTCTTATAACAGACGGTTTAATCAGAAGATGGACAGAATGTAAACAAATAGAAAACATGTGTGACAAGGCGAGTGTAAGAGTAATAACAGATAAATAACTTTTATGTAAACTTTTCTAAATTATAGTTTCAGTAATCATATTTTAACTCTGTTTATCTATTAAGTCAAAATTCAGTTCAGAAATTCTCATCTTATTATAATAGTCACGACATTTATTTGTTGGTCATTAAGTTTAGAAATTATTATGTATACGTGCGTGACTTTGAATGCTCTAGCCTATGCACCCTGTACCCCTAAGATAATCCTGTCCTGAAGATAGCGCTATGTTTTAGGAGAGTCTAGGGTACCTTTATAACCAGGGTATGGCCATGGGCCAGGATCGCTGCCATTGTCGGTAATTCATTTCCCTATTTATTTGTAATAAATTATTATATTATAAAAGAATATTAAATTATCACACTGTGAATTTATAAAGTTAATAAAAATTAATTAACTTAAGAGATACACAATTATTATTAAGACATACATTTAGAGGTAATGTAGAATATATGACATGGGTTGTTATTATCACATCTAATTTAATAACTGTAGTTCTTATTTACATAATAATTGTATATTCTAAACTTACCTGTTAAAAATTTAAATGATTGTGCTTAATATTGGTAATTTATAGTTGTTTTCAATATTTGGGAGTCATATTTGATGTTAAGCTCTCTTTCAATGCGCATATAAATTATACTGCAAGGTCTGCCTACAAAAATCTAGGCTTCATAATTCGCAATAGTCGTTCCTTTCTTAGGTTAAGAACTCTAAAAATGTTATATTTTTCATTCGTGCGTTCAAAATTGGAATACTGCTTACAAATATGGAATCCGTCATATAATATATATAGCAACAGCATTGAAAGGATACAAAAAAAATTTGTAAGGTACTGTTATTATAAAACTTACGGTGTTTATCCTACTCATGATATCTCATACAATAACTTACTATCCATTTTCAACCTGGTGTCATTAGAAAATAGAAGAAACATGCAATCTTCGATCTACGTATATAAATTAGTCAACAATATTATAGACGATCCTATTTGTTTAGCTAGTATTCCATTTTCTGTTCCGCGCCTATCTTCTAGAAATAAGTATACATTTCAATGCTCACTTGTAAGAACTAACTACGAAGCAAGATCGCCCATCAGACAATTATGCTATATTTTTAATAACATTAATATAGATATTGATATTTATCACGTATCACTTAGACATTTCAAGCGAGCATTATTACATAAGTATATTTTGAATTGATTTTCATTTTTGAAAATTATGTTGTGTAAATAATTATTCTTGTCTGTTGAAACATTGTATTGTAACTGTTATGTATTCGTTGTGCATCCACCCCGTAATTGGGATTTCGATCCTGTGGGATGGATGGGATATTAAATTAAATAAATAAATAAATAAATAAATAAATAAATAAATATGTCAGTAATCGTGGTGGGTATCTTAACAAACTACACAAGAAAATAACATAAAATATATTACTTACACTTTAAATACATATTAAAATGATAATCAAATGTGTTTTCATTAAAATAAAACAAATAGCCACGAAAATACATAACAATTTGCGCAAGAACAACACATATAACAGACGGCCCGGTAATGGCGGACGAAACGTGAGCCACGCCATGACCATGGCCTGGTTATAAAGGTACCCTAGGAGAGTCGAATTTTGTTACTCATGGAGTAAACATGTAAGAGTAGACTTTAGTTACTCATGTAGTAAACATGAGAGAGTCGAGATTAGTTCGTCACGTCGTGCAGACGTGTTTTGGTTTGGACATGCAGTGTCTTTTAGTTTTGGGGCGCGTGCAGAACGCCCGCCCGCTGGGTTACGAAATGTAACATGTCAGGCTATCTTTAGTTAATAATAATGTAATCATTTAGTTAAAAAGTTTAGTTATCAAAACCCAAGTAATGTCTATGTCCGTAGTGTTCATCAAGTGTAAAGTGTAAGTGTATGTGTGTTTTCCTTGTCACGAAATCCTTATCATCAGTCAGATAGAGAGTATCATCGTTGGAGTAAGCAGCAGTAATCATCAGTAAGCAGATTAGAAAACCCCCTCGTGTTAGTCGTGTTACACATGCAAGTACGGTACACAAAAGTGGGGGCCTGCACAGATGCACACCAGAGTATATAGTAATGAAAGAGATGAAAGCATTAAAAATTAGAGTAGAAACAGGAAAGAGAGCAGTAAAATACGAGGAGCGAGTAAGAAGCAACAAAATCTCAATTCTGCAAGAATTCTGGTGGGTAATAAGACAAGGAGAGAAATTAAACAAACTATCAAAATGTGAGCAAGCAAGAAAAGCTTATTACGAAAGAAATGGATATTCCACAGTACAAATAGAGAGGCTGCGCATAAATAGAGAACACACATATTACGAGCTATATCAGAGAAGATTAATTCGAATTACAACAAACGATTTAAATAAATCCAAACGACGTCAATTTCGCGGTATTTGCTAAACGAATAGAAAAATATAAAGATGATACCAGATTCAGTTGCGGTAATGAAGAGAGAAGCAACAAATACTGGTTATCAATTTAAAAGAGAAGAGGAAGCATTTAGGCATCTAAGAATATCGTATATAATATATTACATTTAAGATGATGTATTACCAATTGTAAAATGTATATATACTCGTGTATATATATATATATATATATATATATATATATATATATATATATATATATATATATATATATATATATATATATATATATATATATATATATACCTAATCTAATCAGAGATGAAAATATCAACTAATGATTTTATATCATTTAACATTAAACGATAACCGTACATACATATAGACACTATTGCTAAACAATTAGTGTCAAAGCTTTAAGTGTCAAACTTAAAAAATAATTTCATAACGAATATCGAAAGCGAAAAATTTCACGCGAGAGTGAAATTTGACGAACGAGATTATTTTTAGACCATCACACTTCCTACTGTTTTTTTTTTTCAAACAATCAATCCTAGCAACATACAATGCATAGCTGCCTGTATATGTTGTCTCATAGGATCTTGTGGCCGCGTGCCTGAGAATCAAAGCGCCAATCTGGGGAACCGGATTCGATCCCGACCGACGCCAAATATTTCGAATTTTAAATTGACCCCTGTGGTGTACCGATATCTGTGTACAAAGCAGATAAGCCGTGATGATATATTTATTTATTTAAATTGTCTCGATTATTAATTGCACTTATTAACAAAATGGATATTTCAATAACAATTTGACAATGTGTTGCAAAAAGTGTACCAAATTTTTAGGTACGAAGTTTTGAATTTTAAGGTTGGATCTCAAATAATATTTTTGATAGCAAAGTAATATACATATTTGATGCTACAATTGACAAACAGGAAGACAGGCGGGAGTTTTTTATTGCAATTTGGGGCTGAAATTTTGGCACCGAAAGAATAATTTTGGTGTCGAACAACAAATGTTGGGAAATCAAATGAATATGAAGAGTGCAGGGATTCGGAGAATCATCTTTTAGGACTTTAATATTGAAAAACCAATGAACTTTCGTTATAGGTTTAGCGTACAACGAGGCTTGCAAGGCAGAAATTATTATAAGTATGGTATGACTGGGGAATGGAAGTTGACGTTTAAATTATTTTATAGATTTGGTGTCTTTTGAAAACTTTTCCCTATATTTGATTTGAAAGGAAACTGACCCTTATGTATGTAGTTTAGAATTGTAGGTACTCAACACCAGGAGACATTTAAAATGAACACAAATTCAGGTGTAAGCAACCCTCGAGTCGGAATTACTGTTAGAGGAAATTAAAAATAAGCCTATTTCAAAGAACTGCCAAACTAAATAGCTTAAAGGTCAAAATATTTTGTTATAATCAACATAAACGAAAAATGTTTAAAATATTTTAAACGCACCCCGGTTTTCATATGCAAGTACCCTAGTCGGCCATCTATTTTAGCAAGACATAGTAATGTATTTCTGTGCTTTCCTAGTCCAGTATTTAAATGGGTTCATGCAAAAATTTCATACCTGAATATTTAGTACAATTCTATTCTTCTCTAGGGTTTCAAAAGACACCACATCTATAAAATAATTTAAACCAGGGCCGTAACTAGCTATTCTTGCGCCTGGGGCGGAATATAAAATTGCACCCTTTCCCCTTTATTTTTAATAAATTATTATTTAAAAATTATAACTACATAAAAAGATAATTTCGGCTCCAAAATAATCTTCTTTTGACACGCATAACGATTTGTGTCTGTTCAAGAATTAGTTCCATATTCTCTCGTTTCGGCGAATGGACTATATAGTTTTAGTATTAATTAACAGTATTTAATGTATATTTCAATTACAATAATTATAAAAAACAAAATAAAGGCAAGACCCTAACTGGAACGCAGAATTAGAATTAAATGTTTATATCTTGATCAACACAATGCGTTTTTTTTTCTTCAAATATATGATTGATTTTGCATTAAGAAACCAATTAAAACTTATTGTTGACATGTTAATGCAGTACGATAGTTGAAAAAGTAGGTTCGCGGAAAGTCTTTATCCTTTAATATACGAAATTCTATTATTATTGCGCATAAACTAGGCTTTCTGGGCAAAAAATTGTAAAAAAAGTTAAGTATTCGTCAGGAACAACGAAAAACTTAGTTTTGCAGCTTAAAAATATCGGAAATATTGAGACAAACGTCAAAACTGGGCGTTTTTCGATGATTATTATACAAGATCGCCGAGTGTCTATCCCAGATTTGCCTGTCAAATAGGCAAATGTGATTGGCAGATCGATCTTTAAACACATTTGTCTGAGAAGTATGAAAAAACTGAGATATGGATTTTACAAGGTAAAATAAATCATCATAATACAATCCAAACTTGAAATTTTTTCATCTAAGCGATGGAAAAATCTCTATTCGCACGAAAACAAAAGTAAACCCGATCTGTAGTCCTGGGATTCAATCTCTGTGTTCTTTTGCCGATACATTCGCTGACTGGACTGCCACGCGCTGGGGGTGCCTTGCGCGCGAACTTTAAAAGTCACAGTGTGCAGAAGTACAGTATTAATTCGCGAAGTGTGCAATAAGAAATCCAAGAGTGTGCTTAGCTTATATTTAAGAATTTTTCTGAGAATTATCAAATGAAGAACTTATTTCTGCGCCCTATACACAGCTGCGCCCGAGGCAAGAGCCCCGCTCGCCCCACCCTAGTTACGGCCCCGATTTAAACGTCAACTTTCATTCGCTAGTCATACCATAATAGATATTCATATAATTTCGGTGGTTGGTTGTATATTCCCCATTAGAGGTGGGCGCGTGAGTAACTTTTTGTTCACGATCACGCACGCTCACGCAACTAAAAATGTAATCACGACCAATCACGCACGACTTTTTATGTTTGATTCACGATCACTCACGCTCACGATTTTATTTTGGCACTCACGCCCGATCACGCCCGGTGGGTCACGTTTGTGTCACGTAATTGTTTCTATGTACATTTAAGCCTGTTTAACAGTCATAAGTTATTACCAAATTTGTTAACAAATTGGTAATAAGTTAGGTAGCAGATTGGTTTCATTGGAAACGATTGTTTATGGGTTGTTCTATTCCGTCGCAAATATCATTATAAATTTGGTAACAAATTTGTTAACAAAATTATGATCGTGTCAAACGGGCTTAAAGATTTGTATATCTTTAGTGAAATCGGAGCAACTGTGTATACAATTTTGGGTACATCAATAACACTATTTTATGCAAAAGAATACTGTTGATGACATATTTGGACATAATAATAATAACAAGAATGTAAAGTAGAAGATGGAAATTGACAATTTTTTAAATAAAAATTAGAAGCAAACGTACTCACGCCCGATTAAATTTCAATCACGCCGGATCACGAACGATAATTTTTTAGTGCCTCACGCTCACGTCAAATCACGACGCAAAATTTAAATTATATTCACGAGAAATATCCCACATTATATATTTTTGTTTCGAAACTGTTTAACTGCCATGTTGTACACCTTTCTACAGAATATATTTTTTAGCTCATTAGGCAGTTCAAAGGACTGTACAATTCCCTTGTCAAAGTTGAAATCTTCGTTATATGAAGTCCTCATTCTTCATCTTCGTATCTAGTTCACATGATAAAATAATAAGCCCTACGGTGTGCAAACGAATCGTCCTGCGTTCGTTCATCTTCGGAACATCTTGATGACATATTTGGACATAATAATAAAAACAAGAATGGAAAGTAGAAGATGGAAATTGACAATTTTTTAAATAAAAATTAGAAGAAAACGTACTCACGCCCGATTAAATTTCAATCACACCTGATCACGCACGATAATTTTTTAGTGCCTCACATTCAAGTCCAATCACGACGCAAAATTGAAATTATATTCACGATCACGCGAATCACGTCGTGACCCATCGTGACCCGACAAAATCACGGCCCGCGCCCGCCTCTATTCCCATTGTAATTTATTTAGTTTCAAATGCAAAATAATTGTCGCTGATGTCAGTAGCGTAAAAACAAATCCAAAAGTGAATTCACTTGGAGTATTTCTTGCTGAGGAACGATCATTTTCAAATCAATTTCCAATGCAAAGACTGGAAGCGATAAAAACACTTCTTCCTTGAAGTTGTTGCGGCTCATCGTCTCATAAAGCACGGTTATTTAGCTGCGCGATTCCTCATTCTGTATATAGACTCCGTGGCGAAATATGGTATAATCCGACGTTTGCAGTAGTTGTGGATTCATGCGCAACGCGTCGCTACTGCAGACATAAACGGAGACTTATGCTCGGCCACCGAGGACTTCTTCTTTTATACATGAATTGTGTATGGACTTTAATGTTTATTGTCTCGCCAAATATTGGAGATTGAGAAATAGATGGGAGAATAGATTTGAATTTTTAAATTAAATCATTTTGAAATGACCACCTAGGAATTATTCTTTATTCATTAAATGATTTTTATTGTTGGGATAATAATGTTGTCTTACCAAATACTGATTAATTGGAAAATAAGGTATCTATTTAATGAGATCTGTATTCTTTGATTCCGTTAATGATTATGTTTTAATATGATCTTCCAACTACATAAAAAATTGGTAAATGATTAAAACAAAGCATATGTAAAAACTGAATACGAGTACTGCAAATTAAGGGAAACAGGAGCCTTTTGAAAAGATAAGTTCGGAAGATAGGTTAAAACACTTATTTCATCAGCTGGATACATCAACAATTTCTTGATGTATTCTTCGTATTCCATTAAAAAAACCTGAAGTGGCCAACACAATAGGTACCTCCCGCCATTTCATTTTTATAAATTTAAATACATAGGTACTTACATATTTACTCATGCTGGAAACTATATTTAGTTCTTTTCCATATAACTATTGTTCAATCTATTTTCTTTTTAAAATGATACCACTATTAATTTGAAAAGATTTGTATTTTGACAGTCATCTGATAGTTACATACATTTGAGATCTGAACTATGTAACCAAGGAATTTTGTTTGACGCGAAGGCTCCGGGATTTAAATTATATGTTATATCATAAATTTATCCATAAAATATGTAGAAAAAGTATTAATGCAAAACTGTAGAAAATTTAATAATCTTTAATTTTTGTAATAATATAAATAGCCTAAAAATAACATTTTAAGGTATTTTTCAAAAAAAAAACTATTTTGGGCTTCAAGTGAGCCATATCCGGTTATCTGATTTACGCCAAAATTTAATGGCTTCTTTCTATATTAGAATAAGGTAGAAATACAAGGTTTCAAAATTATAGTATTTACTTTAGAGTGGAGGATCCATACAAACAAACACACAGGCATCATCGTGAAAATGTTATAATTGGATTCTAAGGGCCTTCAAACGTGGTCATTTACCAAAATCTGGAAATGCGATTTTTAGCACGATCCCTATACCTCCCTTACCAAGGGTAGCGGCAGGTAAAAAAGATGTAGAACTCAAAATTGTAATTTGAGTACTGTCAATAAACCTTTAATTCTTAAATATTCGAATTTTTGTAATATTTTTAAGCCTAGTGGCAAAAAATATATTTCTTGAGATAATAAGGTGCTTTATTATTTTTACCTCTCGCTAAGAGAGGTATTGTATTCATGCTAAAAATCGCATATCCAGATTTTAATGAATAAGCACGTTTTAAGGTCCCTAGTATCCGATTATAACATTTTTACGATGATGTCCGTATGTGTGTGTGTGTGTGTGTGGGGATGTGTGTGTGTGTGTGTGGATGTTGGATTCACTATATCTCAAATACTATGAGACTTAAGACATTTTTAACTACGGATTCCTCAATCTAACAATAATGGGAAGAGTCCAGTCAGTTTTGGTAACAATTGGACAACCGGAAGTAGTAGTTACAAGAAAAAAATCGTCTAAATATTATTTATCGAAAATTTATGTAAATACTTATATTAAAGAACGTTAAATTCTTTATTCGATAAATATAAGTTCATTATTATATCTTCTATAGATTTAGAGATAAAGAAAGGCATATAAAATAATTTGATGTAAAAAATCTCAGATCAAACTACTACAAGGCAAGAAATTCAAATGTTTCTAATTGACATATAAATGTCACTGTCAAAAATATTTGTATGTCTCTGTCAAAAATATTTGTATATTATTATGAAGATTATGAAAATAAAAAAAATTCAACAACGCAAAAGATATACGTAAAAAAGAATATAAAAGGAATTTGCGAAAAAATGACGAATATAAAGAAAAAGAAAAGGAAAGTAGAAAAAGAAAATTTCAGGATATTGAATATAAAGAAAATGTAAGTATTGTACACAATTTATTTTAAAATATCCCATAGATTTTGCAAATATATGTGAGAATTATTTTGTAGTGAGAAATGAATATATGTATTTGTATTTAAAAATATTTTTCGTTTTATGCGTACAACCAGGTAAAATATCTGGCGAGAGGTTATGTGTTGGCCACATCAGATTTTTTATGCTCAAGTAATCTTTTAATTTAATGGACAATATTTAAAATTATCAGAAATATTGGTGTTTCATAACTGAATACCTAAATACAACATGGCATATGGCTTTAATAAATGCAAATTATGCCCAGTTGCACCGCTGCTTCTTTTTACCTCTCGCTAAGAGAGGTATTGGATTCATGCTAAAAATCGCATATCCTGATTTTAGTGAATAAGCACGTTTTAAGGTCCCTAGAATCCGATTATAACATTTTTACGATATGCAAAGAAAAAAAATTTGTGGTCGCCATTGTGATAAGATAGTTGTTACTCTTACTTTATTTAGATTTTGTAATTTTATCTATGACGTGATTTATTTATTTATTTATTCATTAGTTTATGCTTCGATGAGATCTACATGTTGATTTTACACAATGTAACGAATTATTATAAAATAATATCAGTTTTTTCTCCGGAAGAATCTTCAACAGCAAGCGAAACGTCGGCTTTTGACTGAATAAAATTTATATATTGACTGCATTCCTGCTTATTTCTTTTATCCATTAAATGGTATATACAAGTGTGTAAATAATACTTTCATTTCTATTTCAATAATTGTGCTATCAAGTGAAATAAAACTTTATTTTTGAAGTAAAAATGTAATTTCTACAATAGAATTGATCTAGATTTAAATTAATTTATTATATGAAAGTAAATATATCCGAGTATTTTACTATAATGTTGTTATAAACTAAACATTATAATTACAAACACATTAAATAAGTCATAATAATAACGACACACAATACAATTTTAACGTTCATTTATTTCTAAAAATATCTGCATTGTTATTATAATATAACACCTGTAAAAGCACTGGAACTTAATTAATAGCCGTTAATAATATCAGATAAAAAATAATAACTTTCACTACTGTATATTACAAATCACGACAATCTGCCAGCTTGAAACAAACAATTTCTCTTTGCGTAACAATTTTCATTCTTTATTGAGCACATTATCAATTATAAAAATATGCAAATTGGTGTATTATATGGCCCTAAAAGACTCATAATATGACCGTAAGATGAGCAAATGCATCATTCATACGCTTATAATTGCGACCGCGGCCACTGCGGCCAGAATGAGGAGGCGAAGAGTGCTCAAAGAAATGGTATAGTAGTGCATCTCAAATTACGGAGTTAATAATCGATGCTTTTAAGACAGGCGCTTGCTGCCGGGCAAATGGACGTCTAATCCAAGGTTCGGCCACCAGTTAAATCTGTACCTGCCCGGAGGGTGGAAGCAGGGACCCAGGGACCATCAAACTTTTTATCAGAATTTTGCCTACATTGTATAAATACTAGTTTGTAGATTTTTTTTGTTAGAGTCGTTCTAGTTTTCTTCTTCTTCTTGTTCTTCTTCCTCTTTCTTCTCCTCCTCCTCTTCTTTTTCTTTTTCCAGGTTAATTTCGAATCGATGCCTTCCAACGATCACAAATACACTAGATATAACTTCATAGCATTTGTTTTGTTTTCGGCTGGACAGAAAGAGACAACCTTAGACCAGGAAGAGAGGGGGAGACAAGGCATAGTCACGCGTATATTTCCAAATCATCTGAGCGATTTTGAACCTTATTGAAATGTCAAACTCAGCCGCAAAAGGCTAGTCGAGCAGTTAAATACTGTTATGTTACAGTTGGCCAAATCTAGATAAATACTTGATTATCCATAACTACAAATTATCTTGAGTTTGTTTTATAAAACTAAAGTAAATACGAAAGAATATTAATAAAGAAAAACGTAATGTAAATAACGGACAAGTTAAAACGGTAGGTGACGCTTGTTGACATTGAAAACTTATTCGTTCGACTGCACACGTATGTAACACATCTGGCCGACTAACCTTTTGCGGCTGATTCTGACAGTTCAATAAGGTCGAAAATCGCTAGGATGATTTGGAAAGTCGTTTTACGGCGAAATACATAGCATGCCCTGTCTCCCCCTGTATTCCTGGTCTAAGGAGACAACTAAGGATAGAGATATGTAAAGGCCCCTCACTGAGTATTCGCTAGATGTCACTGCTTGTTTTATTAAAATGAACTGTACTATATTTGAATTATTAACGAAAACCAATTATAAAATGCATAAAACAAATTGTTATCAGTATTAAGAAAAGGTAAAAGTAATTGTATATAATTATTTATTTTATTCTATTGATTTTAAAACAATGTTGTTTTTATAAACTTGCTTCTTATTCTATTTGTAGTTTTTAAATGTCTAAAATTAAATTGAGCAAGTGAATGCCATGATTATTTAATGGATCGTAATCCAGGATATCGTTATGTATACAGTCCTACCGAAATTCCCGTAGATAAATTTCTCATCGGGTCTCGTGGCCGCGATCCTGAGTGTCGCGAATCTGGGGAACCGGGTTCGATCCCGACCGACACCAAATATTTTTCGAATTTTAAATGGCACAAAATTTAAAGTTACAAAATCGAGGCCCGAACGACCACAACTTCCAAACAAAGGAGCAAAATGTCATAAATACATTATATGGTCTGTAGAGACATCTCTCGACAAACTTTAGAGTAGCCTTTATATATATCTATCTCTAGTTGTCTCTTTCCGTCCAGCCGAGAACATAACAAACAATAGTGACGTATAGGGCATGTTTTGTCTAGTATATTTGTGGTCGTTGATTCCTTCCACTTTTCTTTTGTCCTTTTCCACCTTTTTAATTTCCTTCAATTTCAATTTATTACCTTTTCATTTCCAAGTTCTGCCATTCTTCCTTTCCATGTTTTCCTCGGTCTTCCTCTTATTATTATTTTTTAAATATATAGGTACTTCCAATTTCTAGTACTTTTCTTACTAGACTGTTCTTATCCATCTTTATTTAATTATTTGTCCATTCCAGCCACTGAACTCAATATTACATTATTACATTACTGGAATGCCAATGATGTGAGTTTCCTATATGCGACTGAAGTTGAGCGGACTCTATTTGGTGATTAAACATCGCACTAATTTTGTGACGTCACATCGAGTATAGTTTCTTAAACCCTGTAAGATATAACGTTAGAATTTTAGACTATATTTTAAAAATTCAGCAAGTATTTAAATTTATATTTATTTGTGATGATTGTAAACACTTCCTCTGTTTGATTTTACAATCAAATTCCCGAGTATTCCTAGAATTTTGAGACATTATATACTTTTAGAGAAATAAGGTTAAGTATAATGTAATTTCTTGTTAAAATAATGACAAATTTACTATAAATAAGTTAAAAACAACATTAATGCAATATTAGATGGTTTATGGATTAAATTTCTATTTGTAAATATTGTAGAAATATGGAATTTTCACCAAAACTAACGAAATCACAGGAGTATTGTTGTGTTCCTTTTTCATACATTTCCAAAAAGTTAAATTTGTAAATAAATATGAAAACCAAGAAATGATTGAAACGCAAAGCATCACAGATTACATGTTTATAATGAAAATTACGCATGTGTTGGTAGGTTTAAAATAATATAAATATGTTCAGTTATTTTATTATGTATTTAAATTTAGGTTAGTGCACAGGTTTTATATATATATATGTAGGTTAGTACACGAACAAGATGCTTTTTATTGCTAATGAGTCGCTGGTTTGTGGGCATAATCCAAAAAAGGGTTTAATTTTTGTCATCTGCTTGTGTTTTACCACATGCTAGCATATATCCAGAATTCAACACTTCTTCATCCTCATAAAAATTTCTGGTATACGCAGAAGCATTTAAATAATTCAACACATCCTTTATTAACAGTCTCATTACTAAAAAAAACTATTATTTCATTAAAAATATGTATTCAAACAGTAATACACACAAACTGTAATACAGAAATGAACGACAATTTGAAAACATGCGTTGTGACGTCACGTCACATGTTAAAAGTTGCGGGAAAAGTTAATTTGAATCGCCTATGCACTGGCATATCAGCCCTACATTCGGTATAAAAATGAAATAAAAACAAAAAACATAAATATATATAATAACCCCACATATCAATATCAAAAAATTAATATAAAAATTAAGTCGCAATATGGTAAAGATTTATTGCATAAATAGTGTTGCCGAATGGAGTCCATTATTAAATATTTCTTTCTTCAGGTAATCACATTTTTACTTCAAATTATAGAAATTCTTTGTGTTGATTTATTTTTCAATCTTGTGTTATCATAATTCCTAAATATTTCATTTTGTTTTATTGCATTTATTTCTTCTGTTTCGTTGTCTGTTTGCATTCTCTAATAATTGTTGTATTTATGCTTTTTGAAACAATTGAACATAGATGAGTTATACGAGAACATCGTTAAAAAGCTAAAAATTTAACAGTGATAAAAAATTTGAGCATCGTCGTTGGAAAGAAAATAAAAAGGGTCTCAAAGAAGTATTTGTAAAAGTAAAAATCACCAAAATTCTAATGTTTGTATTTTCTAATGATCTTTGAAATTTTACACTTAATTTATTTGTCATTTTTATAATACAACGTACTACTTATTTAACACCATTGTAAATCAAATTTTGTTGAGTTATCAAAAATAACTTATTTATTTTATTTTGTTAACATATCATCATTACCGATATCTGTGTACAAAGCAGATTGGCACACCCAGCAATGGGTAAAAAGCCGTGACGATATATTTATTTTATTTAACTTATTTATTTGAAGAAAATTGCTATCGCCCTTGATAACAGAAATATTTTCTGGTTAATTTTCGTTTAAAGATCTTATTTAAACATTCTTTAAATTTATGTCTATTTATGACGTCATTATCAGTGATAATCTATTAGTATGTATTTGTTTATCAGTACTATTTATTGGCCGATAATATAATACGAATTACAAGTTGGGGATATAGCTCAGTGGTAGAGCATTCGACTGCAGATCGAGAGGTCCCCGGTTCAAACCCGGGTGTCCCCTAACTAACTTTTTTCCTTTTCAATTTTATATCATTTACGTAAAATAATTCCGATTCAATTATATACATTATATGCAAATATTCTTAATACATTTATTTTAATAATATTTTTTACCATTTGTAAGAACTATACTTTCTAAAATTTTCTTTAAAATTCCAAAAAGTTTGAGGTGTCCTGAAATAATGCATGTGCAGGTTATAAATACCGCCCAAATTTCTTTCAGTTTATGATTTGGGGATATTCAAAAGCGCATCGTTTAATATGCGCCTTATGCACTTAACCGACCTTCATTTTAATTTCGGTAATTTGTGAAATACAAAAATCATTTATCCACCTATGCACTGCCTTTCTAAGGCACACAGTGAACTTCTCCCGGGGATAATGGTTTTGGAAATTATCAAGCTTTTTTTCGGTAGAGAAAAAAAGTAGGAGGCGTAACACGTGATGTGCTTGCATTTTAATTTGTTTTCGAAACACTACACTTCAATCTGATTTCTTTTAAAAATAGGATACTACACATGATGGTTATTAATATTATTATGACATGTAAACATACTGTAAACTACTTAAATTTAAATTTAATTGAAAATAATAAATATTTCAATCAATCTTTCCACTTTGCTACATTATTTTTGAATTATTAACCAATTGTTAGTTTGTAAACATTTTTTTTATTACTGAAAGTAAATAAAACAACAATATTATTTGTTCCTGTCAATAAACTAGAGTCACGCTAGAATTATATCGAGAATAAAAGAAGCAAGTAGTCAGTGGGAAACAAAATTTGCTACAACCATTTTAAACTGTTTAATTACAGTCATTTTTTTAAGGATGTCCGATCAACGTCATTTGTATCATGAACGAATTTACTAATTTGTATACATATATCTCTCTCATTTGCAAAGACTACAAGCGTGTGCGATAAGGATGGATATAACACGCTTGTCTTTCAAAGATTAATATTGTTATTGACAATACTTTCGCTGTAACGTAAGTTTATTTATTAATTCAGATATATTACCTTCATTCATAGCCTTATGAATAACTCTATCTTCTTTCATTATCTTATTTTTCACGTATTTGGTTTCACATTTTATTAATACACTTATCAGTTGACTTAGTTTTGAATTTTAAATGCTTTTACTGTGTAGTAAAAATATTTATGCAGAGGAGGCACGTCATCAAAGTTTATAACTAGATAATGACGTCACGAAATTACTAGGTTTGCACGATATATTATTAATTTTAAAAAATGTAATGTAATACTTTTTTTATAGTGTGCAACAAATCGTATTTATTTTCTTCGTTTTGCTAAACATAAACAGCACTCAGTCATTGGTAGTTATTTAAATTTTGTAATGTTCTGATGACGTGCCTCCTCTGCAAAAATATTTTTACTATAACATATTTACATACGCTTAGATAACTTTTTTTTAGAAATACACATGTTTAGATTTATAATTGCTTTATTTCAATACAGGTACCTAAAATAATTGCGCTATGGACGATACAAGTGATTATGGAGTCAAATAAACTTCTGCATCTAATTCAATATACAGAATAATATCGAAAGCCATGGAATTGAACAAAAAATAAATAAATGCTTGACGTTTTATCTGTCACAACGTAAGTTAACTTATTTGACGTTTCTGATAATTTGATTTGAAAAATGTAGTTAATTATGATAATAAGAAATATTATATTAGACTAATAAATAAAGTTAAAAAATAGAGTTTTGTTTAAATAGTATGATTTTCTTAAAAATTCAACTGCGTAAAAAAATTATGTATGATGCTGTGATGTACTCCCAACTCATTTCCAATACATCTAGTACTACAGAAGGAGACTACACTTGTTCCTAACACTCTTTCTTCCAGTAACGCATGTTTTCCTGCTCGTCCTATATTCTGATTATGCGGCTCACGTGTGTTTTTAAAGACACATTAGCAGTCTTCAAATTTTGTTACGAATTTAGCAATTGTGAAATCACGCTCTTCATTAGTATAAATATTCATTTTCTAATAATTTCAGACAATTAAAACTAGAGACAAATTCAAATTGTCAGAAACGTCAAATAAGTTAACTTACTTTGTGACAGATAAAACTTCAAGCATTTTTTTATTTTTTGTGTAATTCCATGGCTGTCGATATTTTCAACGTAATTTTCGACATTTTTACTTCCTTGTACGAAGTAAAGGAAGTATTGTAATCGCGAAAAATTTCGGTTTTGAGATTTCAACGGAAATATCCATTTTGACCATCCCTGAATCCATTGTGACTAATTCCGTCGTGACGTCTGTACGTACCTACGTACGTATGTATCTCGCATAACTCAAAAACGGTAAGCCGTAGAAAGTCGAAATTTTGTATTTAGGACTTTTATAATATCTAGTTGTGCACCTCCCTTTTTGGTCATTACATAATTTCCAGAAATGGTACTTTATTTGTAGCCTATAATAGATTTCAATGAAAAACTATATTAAAATATAATCCAAAACGTTTCAAATTTGGTATATAAGACTATTATATCAATTGGAATAACAGCAGAGTTTGGTTAAAACAAGCTAACCGGAAGTGATATATAACCTGAAGTTGTTAACAGTTTTTCTTGATTAAATTGGTTTCATTTTGATTTTAGAAATAAATGCTTCAAATAAGAGTTTTAGAGAATTAAATTCTGCGTCTAGTACATCAAGTATTATTAAATTAGCCCTTTGTATACGCGAGATATGTAAATTTAAAACTTATATACTTTTTGGTTTTTGTACTGAAGCTTGCTATGGATTAGGAAAAAAAATAACAAAAAAAATAAAAAATAGATGTTAATGTCAAATTACGTCAAACACGTGCAATTTTATAATTGGGTCTATACTTCATCTTCATATTGGTCTTGCGTACAAGGAAGTCGTGTGGTGTCCACATCAGATTTTTATATTTAATTTCTTTCTTTCGAAAGCATGTAAAGGTAATTCTGTTTATTGATTTAGATGCAGAATTTGATGCGTTTTTGCTTAAAATAATTAGGCGAGCAGGATATTGCAAAAAACTGATTTCGCATGTTAATCTTCTATGTACACCTTTAAAATAGACACACGGTATATACTAGTATCGTTTCGATCACAGCATTCTAAAATTAGAAATTGTTCGTCTGTTCGTCCAACACATTGCCTAGATAGAACATCAATTTTTTACCATAATAATGATTTTCACAAATTACTGTTTGAGAAAATAATAAAAGTAAAATTTTATAAAGCTGGATAAAATGCTGAACTTCATTAGAACCGACTTAATTCAAACCAAGTTACGTACAAATTGCAGGTCGTGCAATCAACTTTAGTACATAAATTCTCGGAGTACAATGGATTTAATTCAGCGTCCAGTACAGCATGGAGTGCTCCGCAAACAGAAAGTGCGGAATACGAATTGCCTCAGCATCGCACTAATTAGTATGGGAGGAGACCGCACTCTCGCACTGCCCTTTGTGCAAGCCGCTTTGTATTATAATTTCGTTGAACCGTGCAAAATTTTTGTTTGATTTTTGTAATAAATTGCTTTACTTATTAATACTGTGACCTTAATATAATTAGTATCGTAATATCTTTAATTATTGAAATTGCTTTCCATCTGATTGATATTATTAATGATCTCTACGTGAATGTAAATTGTTGCACTGTTAATATTTTTACCTCCTGCTAATATAAATAAGGGAGGTACCTGAACGAATCACGCTAAAAGTCGCATATCGAGGTTTTTGTGGATAAGTAAGTTTTAAGGTAGCGGTGTTAGAGGTGGGCACGGGCCGTGATTTTGTCGTGTCACGATGGGTCACGGCGTGAATATAATTTAAATTTTGCGTCGTGATTGGACGTGAGCGTGGGGCACTAAAAAATTATCGTGCGTAATCAGGCGTTTTTTATTTAAAAAATTGTCAATGTCCATCTTTTACTTTACATTCTTGTTATTATTATTATGTCCAAATATGTCATCAACAGTATTTTTTTTGCATAAAAATAGTGTTATTGTTGTACCCAAAATTGTATACACAGTTACTCCTATTTCACTAAAGATATACAAATCTTTAAGCCCGTTAGGCTTAATTTTGTTAACAAATTTGTTACCAAATTTATAATGATATTTGTGATGGAATAGAACAACATATTTGTCCATAAACATTCGTTTCCAATGAAACCAATCTGTTACCTAACTTATTACCAATTTGTTAACAAAATTGACCCCTGTGGTGCACTCTCCACGCCAGCAGTGAGTGCCCGTGAGGTGACGCCTGGTAAGCGCCCGCACGGTGCAAATATTTCATCATTACCGCATCTGTGTACAAAGCAGATTGGCACACCCAGCAATGGGTAATAAGCCGTGATGATATATTTATATTTATTTATTTTTATTTAACTTATGACTGTGTTAAACAGGCTTAAATGTACATAGAAACAATTACGTGACACGAACGTGACCCGCTGGGCGTGATCGGGCGTGAGTGCCAAAATAAAATCGTGAGCGTGAGTGATCGTGAATCAAACATAAAAAAACGTGCGTGATTGGTCGTGATTACATTTTTAGTTCCGTGAGCGTGCGTGATCGTCAACAAAAAGTTACTCACGCGCCCACCTCTAAGCGGTGTCCATGTTATAAGTCTTATGAGGGTGGAATAAAAATTTCGCGGTCTAACATAGACGGGGCAATATTAGACACACAATAATTTTGTGAGGTTATGTAAATTGTCATTAGTAGCTGCAAAATTTTACTTTAATCATTCTGCGTTGAGTTGCTACTTTGTAACTTAATTGGAATTTAATGATTCACGAGTACATTGACTTTTTATCTGCCGCTACCTCTGGTAAGGGAGGTATAGGGATCGTGCTAAAAATTGCATATGGTGATTTTGGTAAATGATCATGTTTTAAGGTCCCTAGAATCCAATTATATCATTTTCACGATTATGTATGTGTGTATATGTGACTGTGCGAGCGTGCGTGCGTGTGTGTGTGTGTGTGTGTGTGTGTGTGTGTGTGTGTGTGTGTGTGTATATTTGTGTGTGGATCCTTGCCTCTAACTCATTCAGAAATTTTTGAAACTTGATATTTATACGTTGTACTAATAAGGAAAGAAGCCTTTAGATTTTGGTGTAAATCAGATATCCGGATATGGCACTTTACTTGAAGCTCAAAATAGTTTATCTCCGAAAAATACCTTTAAATTTTATTTTTTCGAGATATTATAAAAATTAAAGATTATTAAATTTTCTACAGGTTTGCATTAATACTTTTTTCATATATTTTATGGATAAATTTATAAAATTATCTATAATTTAATTTCGGAGCCTACGCTTTAAACAAACAGCAAACAACTCCATGCTTACATAGTTCATATCTGAAATGTATGTAACTGACAGATAAATGTCACTGTCAAAGAACTAATCATTTCAAATTATTGATACTAACGTTTTAAAAAGAAAATAGTAAATAGAACCATAGTTATATGGAATGGGACGTTATACAGTTTTCAGCATAAGTTAATATGTATGTATTTTGAATTAACAAAAATTAAATTAAAAAATAAAATTTTTTTTTTGGGTTTCAGATTTCAACGGAAATATCCATTTTTAGACCATCCCTGAATCCATTTTGACTAATTTCGTCGTGACGTCTGTACGTACGTACATACGTATCTCGCATAACTCAAAAACAGTACGCCGTAGAAAGTTGAAATTGTATTTAGGACTGCTATAACACCTAGTTGTACGAGTACACCTCCCTTTTTGGTCTTTACATAATTTCCAGAAATGGTACTTTATTAGAAGCCTATAATAGATTTTAATGAAACAGGCTAACCGGAAGTGATATATTACCTGAAGTTGTTAACAGTTTTTCTTGAATAAAATTGTTTCATTCTCATTTTAGAAATAAATGCTTCGAATAAGAGAATTAAATTCTGCGTCCAGCACATCAAGTATTATTAAATTAGCCCTTTGTATAAGCGAGATATGTAAATTTAAAACTTATATACTTTTTGGTTTTTACAATGAAGCTTGCTAGGATAAAAAAATAACAAAAAATGAAATACACTATTATTCACGAAAGATGACTATTCAAGGTCATTATTTCGAAGATAGAATACACAGCATTTTATAGCAGTAGCTTAGCAACATTTTGTATTAGAAAGAGAAAGATTATTTGACCTATGTCTATTTAATTTATGTGGTGTGACAGATATACGTAAATAGTGTCATTACTTTCTAACACACTATAAATAATAATGACATATGTCGTAAAATTACAGATACCTAATTATCTACTACACTGCCCTCTGTGTTAATATTTACCCAGTGGCGTTAACGTTTAAATCAAATTATTATTCCTTAGTTTATAAGTTAAGTCTATGTTTTTGTATTTTGTAAAAACATAAGTGAAGAACATAAATCTTTCAGAAAGGCATTATTTAGAAAGAAACATAATTTTCAAATGAATTACTCTTATTTTTTCAGTTAAAATGTGTCTATAAATATTTAAGTTGCACGCCTATGCATATGAAATGCAAGGAAGTTATCTGCAATTAATATTATATCAGACGGTTCACAAATGACCTTGAATAGTCATCTTTCGTGAATAATAGTTTATGTGCAATTTGATAATTGCGTCTATACTTCATATTGGTCTTGCGTACAAGGAAAGGAAGTCGTGTAGTGTCCACATCAGATTTTTTATACATGGGACACCATGCAGTAATCAAATACCTGCACTGGAAGTATTTAACAACGAAGCAATTTAAATAAGACATGACAAATACAAAATTAAAGATAATAAGATATCATTTTTGAAGAAGATTTTGATCGTTGTTTTTACTTACCGCCACCGCCTCCTGACCAGTAAGTGACTGTGATTCGAGGAGATTAGAATCACTTTCCGTTCAGTAATTTGTAAATAAAACCGCTTGCCTTGAAAACTGTACCGGCAAATATTTAAAAACCCCGATCGTACTTGAGAAAAGTGTGGTCAACTTGTGACAAAGGTCGCTGGTAATTGAGAGCGAAAAGAAAATTTCACCACCATAGGTTAGGGTGTTAAGGGTAAAGGGTATGTACGGCCTGGACTGTCCTCTGTAGAAGGGTGACTGAATTAATTTGCAACAGCATTAAATTAAAATATACAAAGCGGTTTCCACAACTCAGAGAAGTGAAAGGAAAAGAAATATTTATGGTTGAAACAAATGGTAGGTTGGATTTTCCTGGATGCGTCCCTGCAGTTGGTAGCTTTGTATACATATCTCCATAGCACATTGTCACTGAGTTGGAGGCGATGCGAGGCGTGACAGAAGTGAGCGACCGTTGCAGGACGAATGTATCCGTTGTGTTGTCAGTTTGTGGCTACTTTTGCACGGTGCGTGTTTTCGCGCCCGTTGCCCTGCCTGACACCCGAACAAATAAATCTGCACTTCGCCGTCCGCCTGCCGACATCAAACTTACCATCTTGACGCTAACATCACACCGCAATCGTAAACAACTTCACACCATCGGCTACTAGCCTTGTTTTAATGTTTTTATTTACATAAACCAGAAATCCAAAGTTTTTATCAATGTATATGTTGTAAACTCCGCAAGATGGGCAGAACTGACATTGCCCGGGCTATTAGATTTAATTTACCGATTAAAGATTTTTGTATAACTTCATAATATGAATGTTGTTTCACAAGTTCGGGTAGAAACCTTAAGGTCATATAGTACTAACCAAAATGAGTAAAAACACTTAATCAAGATAGGTCTGGTCTTCAACTAATTCCGAGTAAGAGACCATTTTGTATTAGATTTAATAAAAAAAGTAAAAAAGATAGTGATCGAACAAACTTTTACAAGAAACATTTTTCTCAATTTCTAATAGTTAGAAGATTAAGGGTGATTAGCGAACATAAGATTAACATTGTTTTATCTCTGTCAATCGTTTATGGAACATTTTAGAGAAAAATACTTTTTCTACACTCTATTTATAAAGTAGTAATTTGCGCTCTCTTTTGTCAACGCAAAATGTCACTTTGCCGCTCATGCGCGACAAAATAAAAAACCCTCGCTGTCCAAATTTCTAACTATACAATGTTCAGAAATGTCACTTTCCTACATTCTTAATGGAAACGTTTAGTTATGAACTAATGGCACTGAAGTTACACATTTAGCATCTTCATAAGTCAATCTGGCATATAACTGCTCTGTTCGTATATTACATAACCAAACAAAATGCCGCACTGCTGTGAAAATAAAATAGAGCATTCATTTACAAAAACGAAAATATAAGATGTTTAGATTAGATTGAATCAATAGCTCAAGAAGAATGGAAAATAACGATAAATTAAAATTAAATATGAAATAAATTGTGTGAAGAGTTGTGCAATGGACATCCACTTTTTCACTTCACTAGTTTAATGTACTTGAAACAAATAAATTTTTCTACAGTCTATATACAATGTAGCCATTTTCGCTCTTTGTCAACACAAAATGTCACTTTGCCACTCATGCGCGACAAAGGAAAAACGCTCGCTATCCAAATTTCTAACTATACAATGTTGAGAAATGTCACTTGTCTACATTTTTAATGGAAACGTTTAGTCAGGAACTAATGGCACTGTAGTTACACATTTACCACTTTCATAAGTCAATCTGACATATTACAACTGCTCTGTCGGTATATTAAATAACAAAACAAAATGCCGCATTGTTGTGAAAATAAAATACGGCATTCGTTTACTAAAACGAAAGTATAAAATGCTTAGTTTAGATTGAAGCAATAGCTCAAGAAGAATGGAAAATAACGATAAAATAAAATTAAATATAAAATAAATCGTGTGAAGAGTTATGCTGCCACCTGCAAAAGTTTGGCATGAACACTCCCAATGGACAATCACTTTTTCACTGCACTAGATTAATGTAGTTGAAACAAATAAATTTTTGTTATGGTGGAGGACCGTGGAGACTGTAGAAAAAAAATCTTGTGTGTGTTTCAAGCGTAAATGGACATTGTCGTTTTAACAACCTCTCAATCAACAATGTCCCGTTTTGCGCGGTAAACCTCGTAAAAACTCATTTTTCACTGCCTTATATCTCGGAATCTATTGAAGATTGGACTCTTTTTGATTCCGCTTAGTTTACTCATTTTTGTCAGTACTATATAGCATTAAAATTTGTACCGGAATATGGAAAACACCCTCTATTTTCAATAAATGAACTAATTAAATTCTTGTAGGTTTATATTCATCATAAAAGAAATTGTTCGTGAATAGTTATTTGTATCACTAGTCCAGAAACTGAATATTTGCGAGAACGAGTTTATTTTGCAAATACGAGATCTCGCAAAACAGTTTCTGGGCGTGTGATACACAAGATTTTTTGTGCCGACATCTCCATAAATTCTTCGTATATTTGTCAACACTTTATTCTACTCTACATAACTTGAAACAATGAACATATATTTTTAACGGTTTTGCATTGCAAGTTTAAATATAATTACTTACATTTGAGCTTAAAATGCGTAAGTATTTTATATTTATTGAAAATATATCATATAAACATTAGTTATATATAAATTTTATATACTTTAGCATATTTTCAATAACAGATAGCGGAAAATCAATTGTATCACGTGAAGTTAGTTGTAGTTACAAAACAAACGAAACAAATTAGTCCTAAAGTTGAAACTTATAATTAATCTATACGAGATGACAGCAATGATAGAATATTATTATTTTTATGACAAAATTTTGTTATTTAAGTTACAACAATTAAAGATTTAGCCCTAAAATTTGTAAACATTTTGCTAATTCTTGTGTTGAAAATAATCTTAAATTGACATATCACCAGAACAGTAATGCCAACTCCTTTTGCCGGCCTAGGTCAGCAACAGCGCGTTTCTGGACGATTTTGAGTTCTGTAATACTAGTCAAAATGGACGGAGGTACGAAAAAGTATTGAAACTTTATTATTTTGGAACTTTGGTATAAAGAAAATTTAAAATCTTCATAGTTTTCATTGGATTAGAGTTAGAATGTGTATACATTTTATAACTATCCACTTTATGTTAACAGTTAATTGAACGTGGATATCATTCTCAAAATCAGTTACCAATATTCATTAATAACCTTTGACCCCAATAAAATTATTTTTATATATCCATTTTTAGTTATTTCAATTAACTTTTTGAAAGAAATAATAAAATTCCAATAAGTCAAAGGTTTCTTACAAATTAATTCGTTAATGATGTTAGGTCGGACAAACACGTACAGCGCGAACAGACAACATAAACATCGTTCACATTTCACGCTATTTCCTCATAAGCACTTTAATTATATATTTTGCTTATTGCCTATTCTATAGAAAATTACTATTTATCTTCGAATCGTTAAAGAAAGATCATGATTGTTATTTAAATATAAAAGACTATTTATTTGCGGTATAATTTGAACACCATGTTTGAGTTTCATTTTAATTAACCTCAATTTATCACACAAAAATAACACGTAATGCACTCGACAAAGTAAGGCAAATGGTTGATATTTTTTAGATTTTATTTTAAATATGTTCAAAGAAGTTTCCTTCAACAATATTATACTTCACCATTCTGCTCTCCCACTTTTTGAAAGATCACAACCAATTTTCTTTTGATATGTTTTCGAAATAATCATGATTTGCAGCATGAATCTCTTCATTAGACAAAATATTATATCCCAAAAAAATAAGTAAAAGTCACACATTAGCCGATGTTCTTGCTTTTACATTTTTCACATAAAACTGAAGAAAACGTGTTCTAGTTAATTCCATATCTTCGCTCACAATAATTTAAAAAAATGATTTACTAAGTTCTATCTAAATCTAACTTCCCTAACGTATTTGAGGACCCGAGTTTTATTCTAATTTTAAAAATGACTCCTGTGCTGCACTCTCCACGCTAGTAATGAATACCCGTGGCGTAACGTACGTCTTGATATATCATCATTAATATCCTACACTTGTTACAAAATAACTATTTTGTAACAAGTGCGAGAAATTAGTGATTTTGAGATCAATGCGTTTCAGAATTTGCATGAAATTTCATAATCATGCAATCATCCACAAAAATAAAGAAAAATTATGAAATGTATTTCCCAATTGTGACGTCACAATATTGCTTACCTATACTGTTACAGCTAGATAGTAAGTTCATAGCTGACTCGTCCGCCATACTGGAGCCAAAATGAACGCAGAAAATTATGAATTACGCCGGGTTTATACAGTAATAACACAGTCACTATCATAATCATAGTCTTAAGCTATAGTCATAAGAACAGTCTTAACATAGTTGCGCATAGTTGGCTGTTTATTCAGCATTTTTTATGTGAATATTAATTTGTCACTTTCTAACTCAATTACTTAAATATTATATTTGCGAATAACTAAATATAGATATGTATGTTAACAAATACTAAAAATTAGTTGTTGCTATTTTGTTCATAATAAGCAACATCACAATTCTTAAGACTAAGACTACAACTATGAAAATGACTATGATATTGCTGCATAAACCCGGCTTTAAAAATAATTTTTCTATTAGTTTATGTAACTATTTCTCATAATTAAATATAACTTCCATATTTGTCATATTATATTTATTTAAAATAATAAAAGAAGAAAATACAGTTTGTTAAGATTTTTGAGGTTAGAGAAAAATATATGTATTACATAAGTACCTGTAAAAATCATAACTATTTCTCAAATTATTTGCACAATTTGGAGCAGAACAACCCGCCATTTTAAATAATTTCTATGATTAATAATACTATAACACTGATATTGAAAGATTGAAGTGGCTTCATAATGGCGGACGAGTACTGTGGTGACGTCACAACTGGGATGTACGAGCCATGTACGAGCTGTCTATCTGTCTTTGACACTGAATTTTGCGCTTTTTAGAGAAATTTAAAAACATTAAACTTGTGTTAAAGTCGAGATAAAAGTATATTTTAGTTCATGTAAATGGCCTGCAAACTCTAAAAAATTTATGTAAAAGGAAGGTAATAATATATTTTGGGCATATTTTTAATTCAAAATTTAGCCACTTTGTGCGTATCGCTTAGCTTGAATCGTGAATGAAGTCTTGATGCAGGTAATTTTAAGCGTCCACGACAATTGCTTTCACACTCATTTTAATTTTGAGAACGCTTATTTCCGACAAGATTTTAGAAAAATTCTAAACTATTCTAATAAGAGTAATACAGTGCTCATGTATTATTTTTGTGTTCTAATAATTCATTTAGTAACCAATATTTAAAATTGCCTGAAAAAAATTTGCTCAAAAATTATTTTGGTGCTCATTTAAATTATTCTTATTTTAAATTTGCTAATAATTATTATCATTTGAGATTTTATATGATCAGAAAATAGAACTCTTGGGACTATCATTAAAAATGTTTATTTTCCAGTCGCTTTAAAATAAATATTTTAGTTCAAATACAGTTTCCATGCATGCATAGGACAAAGAAGGTTTGAATTTAATAGCATTGTATATGATTCTTGCAAGAAATTATCGTATATTCATCAGTTGGTCAAAAGATCTTAATGTTCGCCTTGTAGTCAAATTAGTAGTGATAGTGATATATTACAGTAGACAAATTTAAATGTACATTAAGAGAGAATATGCTCCGTACATCACACAAATAAAAGCTTTTCCAAAGTTTAAATATCTTGGCTCAAAACCACGTATCATTATATGCAAAAGCAGGTATGCACAGAAATACCACATCTGTTTTAAACAAAGCTGGCAAGTGGCAACTATAAACCTGGAAACTAGTTGACAAATTCATTTATTTTATTTATAAATGTCATGAAACACTACACAATATTAATTATCCACAATAGCACTCAATTAATATTCAGGAATCTGACAAGGTATCTTAAAATAGAATTTTTTGAATTCTCTAAACCCCTCATAGCGTTTACGATTATGAACCTAAATAGTTTGTAAGTAATGCTTATTTTTGCTTGCTAAAAGCTTTCCATTTGCGGTTTTCTATATATTTTATCCTAATTCACAATGTTAGGGGAAAAAATTATTTATTTAAGTAGGAACATATATTTTTTATTTGCATATTCGCTAGAGAATTTAATTGTAAATTTAACGATATAATCGTTTTGTACCCTCGCATAAAGATATTTTTAAGAAAAATCCATATTAAGTTTTATATTAATTATATTTAAATATGTGTATAAAAAGAGTGCCAGGTATGTAAAAATGAATTTGTTTTTTTTACCTCGAGAGGTATTGAATTAATGCTAAAAATCGCATATCCAGATTTTAGTGAATAAGCACGTTTTAAGGTCCTTAGAATCCGATTAAAACATTTTTACGATGATGTCCGTGTGTGTGTGTGTGTGTGTGTGTGACTGTGTGTTGGATCCACGATTTCTCAAATACTATAAGACTTAAGACATTTTTAACTACGGATTCCTCAATCTAACAATAATGGGAAGAGTTGATTAAGTTTTGATAAAAATTGGACAACCGGAAGTACTAGTTACAAGAAAAAAATCATCTAAATATTATTTATTGAAAATTTATGTAAATACTTATATTAAAGAACGTTAAATTCTTTATTCGATAAATATAAATTCATTATTATATCTTCTATATATTTATAGATAAAGAAATGCATATAAAATAATTTGATGTAAAAAATCTCAAATCAAACTACTTCAATGCAAGAAATTCAAATGTTTGTAATTGATACATAAATTTCACTGTCAAAAATATTTGTATGCCACTGTCAAAAATATTTGTACATCATTATGAAGATTATGAAAATAAAAAAAAGTTAACAACGCAAAAGAATATAATAGGAATTTGCGAAAAAATTACGAATATAAAAAAAAGAAAAGGAACGTAGAAAAAGAAAATTTCAGGATATTGAATATAAAGAAAATGTATGTATTGTACATAATTTATATTAAAATATCCCATAGATTTTGCAAATATATGTGAGAATTATTTTGTAGTGAGACATGAATATATGTACGTATTTGTATTTAAAAATATTTTTTGTTTTATGCGTACAACCAGGTAAAATATCTGGCGAGATGTTATGTGCTGGCCACATCAAATTTTTTACGTATATTCTTTTGCGTTGTTGACTCTCTTAGCGAGAGGTAAAAAATGTACTAAGCTCCTCAATTAATGTAAAAACTTCACTTTTTTGTCATGGAATGAAATTAGATATTTCCCAATTTAATAAATTACGATCAACAGAAAAATATTCTAAGTAATGCGTATTAATATTAATCGCAATAATTAATGCGGTCGCTGCATTTAGTCGTTAAAATGTCTCGATTATCATTTATTCACATTTTAATTCAGCTTTATTGTTTACTTTGTGTACTTCGAAGCAATTTACTGATTAATAGTTGTTTTTGCTGTTAGCCACCATTATTTGTGTTTAATATAAATCTTGTTTATAAAAAGAGTAGCATTAATTTTCCGTAGAATTTGGAATCCTGCATCTTCCTACATCATTGGCACGATATCATTATGAAATACGCAATATCTGGTGGACGTATAACATGATCACAGTCTAGAAATATGAAAACAAGCGTCTATTATGACGGGTGTTGAAATATCGTATCTCTACCCACACTGCCACATTGTGTACTTAGAGTTGACATAACAACGTACACACTCAAATGTCACATGTTGCCGGATTATTTAATATGATTGTTGCAATCATTCCAGTTTTATGACGTTTCCTTTGAAGAAATAATAATGACTAATATAATCATTCCGTAAACGAGGCGCAAGTGTCATAATATTGTGTATGTCAGTAATTATTATTCATGAATTGAAGTTATTAATAATATATTGACTTAATACTGAGGAATGTTATATATCTATAAATCATATATGAATTTATGAATATGGAAATTTGTCGGCCTATTTTGTATGAAATACAATTAGAAAAAATATTATTGATTAATATACAGTACATTTCTTTCATTTACATACAGAACAATTAACAGTTAGCGGCATTAGAAATTTTTATTACTTTTATTATATTATCTTAAATATGTTCAAATTATTAGCCTTTAACAATAATGAAGACAGAATACATGATTAGACTACGGGGAGTGCCGAGCACGTGTTCGTACGGCTCTAGGATAACATCCTGTCATCGGTGAAGAAATTCTTCAAGTATACTATGACTAGCAAATGAAAGTTGACATTTAGATTATTTAATAGATGTGGTTTCTTTTGAAAACATTTCCCTATATTTGATTTGAAAGGAAACTATGTATTCCGTTACAGAATACTGCAGGCATTTAAAATGACTTTAGCAACAGGATTCAGGGATGTATTTAAAAAAAATTATACCGCAAATTCTAGTTCGTTCGTCTCAGGTGCAAGCAACCCTCGAATCAAAATTACTGTTAGAGGAAATTATAAATCATCCTGTTTCATAGAATTGTCAAACCAAATAGTTTAAGCATCAAAATATTTTGTTATAATGAACATAAACAAAAAATGTTTAAAATATTTTAAACGCACCCCAGTTTTGATATTCAATTAGAATACCCCTATACAAGAGAGTATGGACATACTCGATGCGAGAGGGGAGTAGGTTCAAAAGGAATAATAAAAGATAATATTATTAATATTAGTTTTAAAAGTTTATTTTATAAAAAATATGTAAAAAGGTTGTTTTACTTATAAAAATAAATGTTTCTAAATTTATTTCTTGTGAAAATTAAGAAAATTCTAAATATTAAGGTGTGTATTATGTTAAAATAACATTTATACAAATCAAATTATTTGGCATGCTATTATTTAATACGTTTTTAGTTATTACTATATTCAGTGCATTATGAACTTAAACTTCATACAAATTAATTTTTTCTATTTGATTTTGATGTTTAAAGCCGTTATTATTAATACCGTAACAACTACTGTAAGTGATGTACCGCTAAAAAATTCCCGCAAGGAATTTTGTTTTTCCCGGGAATATTCCCGAAAATTCCTGCAATTACGATTTTGCGGGGAGCAATATATTGATTTTTTCCCCGGATTTTTTTTGGAAATTTTATTTTAGATAATATTATATTTTGACGCCTGTTCTTTAGCTTTGCATGTTTGTGCCTTATGCCTGCCTGTTACCTACCCTTACTCCGTCAACATATATTGTGGTGCACAATATTTGAAACCACTTTTTGAAAAAAAAAAATCCTGGGAATTTCCCTGGGAATTTCCCTGGGAATTTCCGGGAATTTACTCTCATCATTCAATTTCGGGAATTGACCCATCACTAACTGTAACACTGTAACTGTTTATTCACTAGGCTCGCGGGTTAAACTTTCACTGAAAAAATAGGTTGCTTCTAGTAGCGAAAAAGGTACTCTAATATCGTGACAAGGAAAATATTTCCTAAGGAAAAAAAAATATTTCTATTGATTTTTAACTGTTTCTGAAACTAAAATTTCTAATTAATTAGTAAAAATATTTACTAACGTTTCTGAAATAATATCTGATATAACTGAATAGAAATCGCTATTTCAGTGAAATTTTTTACTGAAATAAATATCACAAATTCTACTTCAAATAAAACTAATTCTTAAAATAGCAAATACATTTACTGTTTTAGTGAATTTATTCAAATTATTAGGTTTAAATTTATTTCTAGTACCGAAATTTTTTATATGGTTCCAATAATGGATGTATACATATGGATGAGAAATAAATAAATTCATAGTGAATAAAGAATTTATTTATTTATAACAAAAACCTACATTGTTTATTATGTTACAAATCAAATAATAAATTATAAACAAACCGAGAAACAAACCTTCAAAATGTTTTATTATTTCTTCAATATTCATCCCTTAAAATTTTCTTATTGTCAAAAAACAATAGCCGCTACACTTTTTTCATTAATTTCTCTGCCATTTGCCATTATTACATAAAATTGGTTGATTTATGTTCCTTATATGGAAAGTACTTTATAACTATACGATTTCTTTCAAATTGGTGTGTCCGAGGTCTTGGTTTCCCCGTGTTGTCTTGTTAGTAAATTCCTCTGCTACAAAAAATGTAAATGTATGATTTTAAATAATGTATACTACATACATACGTGTTTAATATTACTTACATTACACAAGAGGGCAGCATCTTTCGTTTATAACAAGTAACTCAACACAAACTTACTTCAACTGTTTACAAACGAGTCGCAAGTTGCTTACGACTTACGATGCCGTAGCTTTAGGGTGCAATCTTTACTATTATAGAATATCTTTTCCCTGTCTTAAAAAAAATATTAGTAAATGTAGTATTAATTTTTCTAAACTAAATAAATGCGTACTCTAATTATTTTGTTAAGTTTATATTCTAAAATAGAGAATTTAATTTTTAAAGTAGTAATCAATATTTGTAATTCAGTAAAGTGGAAAATATTTTTTTCTAAATTAGAAGATTATTCGTTAAAAATAAAAATTTGTTCTCATACAAATCTGCATCCACTGAGGCAAAGAAAATAATTCTAATTGAGTAATTTTATTATCTGATGTTAATAAAAAAGTATTAGGGAATAATTTTTAACTATAAATGTGAACCTATTTTTTCAGTGTTCTTCTCTTAGCTCACTTGTATACATATCTATTGATTAATATTAAATATTAATGCCAATTATTCAAAAATTTAACTCACTTAGAATTGAACGGTCAGTTGGTGCCCAATTATTTCGTTTCATTTTTATTTGACAATCCTTCCTTCGATGAGTATTTTTTGGAAAATATTTCATGAGAAACCCTTGTTCTCCTCTAATTAAACAGCCAACAGAAGAACAGCCAACCATTTCAAAAGATATTCTATAAAATTTAAACAACAAAAATACATGAAGTTATAATCTAAAACACACTAGCCGCCTCGGTGGCCGAGTGAGTTGAGGCAGTGTATTACGACAGCACTCAAAGCGACCATCACCGCTCGGATCCCGGGGTCGTAGGTTCGATTCCCACCAGGGGCTTGGATGTTTGTGACTGTCCTTTCAACATCTCATCTCCATCGAAGTAACGTGAACAATTGGAAAGTTACAAAAATATAATGTAAAAATTGACTCATCCCAATTCATATCATCAAATTGTAATAACTTAATAAGTTTGTATACAATAAAGATTATTATAAAAAAAAAACACACTAGCCGAACATTTTCGATCATTTAAATCTCAAAACTAACTACGCGTTCACATTACAATATTTAAAATAATATTGTCAAAAATATGAACCTTGTGTCTTGATCTCAATAATTCTAGCGTAACCTTCGTCTTGTAAATAAAATATTTAAATACACCTATACATTATTAGATTTTATCTTTACCAGAAATGTTTTTTTTTTTTATAAATTTATTTAAAATTAAAAGAATAATATACGATAACTTTTAACTCCATATTATTAATGTTAACTACATTCTGTTCATATATCCGACAGCAAGTAATCAAAATTATAGAAATAGAAACAGCCAGGTTCAACAAATCAAAGTATCTCGTGCGAAAATGGCATTTGCGGGATAATTAAAGCAATATTAAATGGAATATACGTGTATATCAACTTGGTATTAAAAGTTACTAACGACTTACAAGCCATGATATTAGTGTAATAAATTTGTCCGTCAATTTAACAAACCTCATTGCCTCCACCGAGGAGGTAATACTAGCTTTATAAGGCAGTCGAATATAATTTTATTAAATCAAATAATAATTTTGAATATTCATAGGGTGAGTTAATAAAATCGTTAACACGTTCTGGATTCTGTGGAGAAAATTATTCTGATTTTATTACAGAACGATTACATTTGATTCGATCCTAATGTAGCAAATCCAATTCTAAGGTGAGGTGCTTTTCGTACCTAAATTTTTATTTTAAATATTTATATCTAACCGTATGTACTCGTATATTGACTATATCAATGTTTGGAGGTTAGATTTTCAGATTTTACTTTAGTGGCGCCGAAAGCCTTGTTTACTGCATATACATATTACATAAAATGTTTTAATGCAGAAACATTTTCAGACATTCACTTATCTCTTAAAGGCGGATTTGAATTGACAACAATATATATATATATATATATATATATATATATATATATATATATATATATATATATATATATATATATATATATATATAACGTACGTTAACTTATTTGACGTTTCTGACAATTTGATTTGAAACATATCGTTAATAAGAAAAATATTATATTAGACTAATAAATAAAGTTAAAAATTATGTATGTGATGTACTCCCAACTCATTTCCAATACATCCAGTAATACCGAAGGGGACTACAGTTATTCCTAACACTCTTTCTTCCAGTAACGTACGTTTTCCTGTTCGTCCTATATTCTCATTACGCGGCTAACGTGTATTTTTGAAGACACATTAGCAGTCTTCAAATTTTGTCACGAATTTATCAATTGTGAAATCACGCTCTTTATTAGCAGAAATGTTCATTTTCTAATAATTTCAGACAATAAAACTAGAGAAACGTCAAATAAGTTACGTTGTGACAGCTAAAACGTGAAGCATTTATTTATTTTTTGTTCAATTCCAAGGCTGTCGATATTTTCAAAGTAATTTTCGACATTTTCATATTTAATTACTGTCGTTACAAAGCGTGTAAAGGTAATACTGTTTATTGATTTAGATGTAGAATTTTATGCCCTAAAACTTTTATTTGACGCGGTTTTGCTTAAAATAATTAGGCGAGCAGGAAATTGCAAAAAACTGATTTCCCATGTTAATCTCCTATGTACACCTTTAAGATAGACACACGGTATATATATATATATATATATATATATATATATATATATATATATATATATATATATATATAAAAAGAATAATAATATATATATATATATATATATATAGCGACATAAACTTATCCTCGTCGTCTTAGGTTATTGTTATTCTTTTTTCCCGAAGTTACTTGACGACAAAAGAAAAATAAACAACTAGTTGCATCTTGTCATTACATGAAACTAGCAGCAAAATAATTACTACGTTTACATGCAGTTTTGAAAATGGTTTCAGTTTTCAGTCAAAATTACGCGAAACTGTTTACATGCAGTTTTCAAAACAAGTTTAAAAATTGATTTGAAAACAGTTTCGGCGCATGTGCATTTAGCTGCTGTAAGTGACAGATCCTCTTCACTCCAAATACTTCGTTTTGCCATTATTCCAATTATTTTTTATACTCCGTACCACTATGCACTAAAACTACACAACTGTCAGTTTATTTGTAGATTAGTAACACAAAGCGGCAGAAACGTTATGCTCTGTACGCATGCGCAGTATTGAAACTGAATTTTAAGTGTTTACATGAGTAGTTTTGAAACTAGTTTTCAAGTCAAACCCATGAATTTCAGTTTTGGTTTGAGATAACTCAAAACCGTTTTGACATTGTATACATGGCGTTTTCAAAACTAAAAACGTTTTGAAAACGGTTTCCAAACTTCATGTAAACTTAGTAAATATCAGTTCAAATAAATATTTATATTTCTACAATTTAAAGCTCTAATTGCGTAGGCTTCCACAGTCTGAGTCATGAGAAATATTCGTATATGTTCTTGATGTCATAAATAGTACTTCTCTAACATTGTCCAACACAGTACGTATTTCCATTGAACAATAAATATGGAAAGAACTTATTTCTAAAACTAATTTTAAATTAGCTCCCAGAACAAACAAGAGCAATCTGTATCTATTACCATTCATTACTATCTACTCTATAAAGTGTGTGTGGAATCTATGTTTGCCGTTTGAAGTTTGACATTCGTTCTCGTATTGCGGCTCATAATTTGCGGCAGGATGCACTCGTGTTGCGAGAGGCACTTTACTTGATCGGCAAAAATGATGCGCGCCACGCAACCGACAGGATGTTGTTTATCAGCCGGGATCATCTGTCGATCAACTTCTGATTTATTGATATTTTTATTTTGCAAATAAATCGTTTACTACTTACAACGGATGTAAGGAATTTTCCTAACGATATTATTGTAAATAGACTCGTGGTTTGTGAAAATTTTTACGAAGGAAAGTAGTCACTAATTTGCTGTATTTATATACCAAATATATTTTATTATGTCTAACAAATTGTAAGTGGCATTTTATGATTTTACATCGGTACTTAAAACAACAATTAATACAACGGTAAACAAATGCCACGTGTATTTTTACCTTCCGTCACCTTTAGGTAAGGAAGATATTGCCTTTGATCTAAAAAATTCGGTGATTAGTTTTTAATCAATAAGCACGATGTAATAATGGTAATTAAAACAACAATTATTACAACGATAAACAAATACCAAGTGTATTTTTACCTTCCGTCACCTTTAGGTAAGGAAGGTATTGCCTTAAATTGCGATAACTCTAATACTACAATTTCAAAAATTATAATTCTTTCATATTTTTCTTCATTACATCCATATGAAGATCTGATTAGATTTTGGTCATAATTGGTCAACCGGAAGTACCCACATTTGAAGATTAAAACAATGTTAAATATCATTTGTTCACATTTAACGTTATTATAAATATTAAAGAATATTTTATTCTCTATTCTATACGATTTGTATGCATTTTATACTACATATTAAATGGAAATAGAGTTAAAAAATTATAAAGAAATTAAATTTCATAAATTAGCCAGCTATGCTATAACTATGGCAACATCTACTTTCTGTATGGAATTTGTATAAAATACATACAACTGCCAGAAGGTAATATACAAGAAATAGAATCATTTGCAAGGAACTTTCTGAATTAAATTTGTACAAAATACATAGAACTGACGGAATGTAATGTGCTGGCCACATAAGATTTTTTCAATTCAATTCAACAAAATAGGGCTAAATGGCATCAAAACCAGGAGCGTAACTACGTGGGTGCACGGACGCACATGCACCCACAGAAAGTAGAAGTGTGGGTGCGCAGCACCCACAATAATTTCACTCTAACATTTTAATTATATTTCAAACATTGTAAAAATGAGTTGTCAATCTTTTGAAGTTGTTTAAGAGTAAGCTGACATTATTTAATCGTGTCATGATAATGGCAGTAAAATACTATATACTATTAAGCCGAACAAACGGATATGTTAATAATTACAGGTTATTGCGGTTATTGCTATTATTGGCAACCCATAAACAAATGTTACTGTCATTAGTTGTTTGACATTTGGATAGATTGCTAGACGAAATTTATTTTAAAAATTGCACTGGCACTCATATCTAATTTTTTTCTGCCTAAATCGTTACAGATATCACAACTTACGCAGAGACAAAAAAGTTTACCATTGAATGTATATCATTGTCGTGACACCTAAGTTTCATTCAAACCGAACAAAGCGTTCTGTCATTATAAGCAATTTTTTTACTAAATGGTACACTATCGGTTTTTCGGATATTGGTAAATTAGGTTAAATCGTGTTATTTTGAACCCAGGAATCTGTTTAAGCCATGTCTTCCTGTTTTAGAGATGCCTGTATATTAATATCAGGAGTATTATTATTTAATTTTTTTGTAATAGATATTAATTTTATTTATGTTAAATTTTATTTAATATATGTATAATAATAATAATAATAATAATAATAATAATAATAATAATAATAATAATAATAATAATAATAATAATAATAATAATAATAATAATAATAATAATAATAATAATAATAATAATAATTTAATATATGTATAATAAAATAAGTATGTTATTTTATTGTATTATTTGCATTTTTAAAAACATATAGGTACCCATATTTAAAATAAAAATAGTGCACCCACAGCCAAAATAAAAAGTTTATGCCTCCGACCAAAACTAAAAATTGACTAAGTGGTTATTGAAGATAGTTACTAAAAGAAAAATTAATATCTGCCATATTTTACAACATTTGTAAAAAAAGTTTACCCCCGGTATTAAAAAAGTAAGAGTTTTCGAAAATCAATTAACAATATCTATCTAAATCTAAATTTAAATAAATCTATTACCTACTTATACCATTATTACTAAACTTGAACGTCTGATGTGTAATAATGAATCCCAGAAAATTGTCCGGAACGGATAATACTAAAAAATAATCCCATGTTAAACGCCTACCACGGATTCTAATATTCTATTCATAATGCTGACAATAATTGGTAAATGATCGATTGATCCAATGCAGATTCATTCGCATGAAATGAAAAAAATCATTCTCTATTTACGTAATTATGAACACAGTTTATTAAACCATATATAGGTAACTAAGTTTTGTTGTACTTATTCGTTTTTCGCTGAAGATTTACATGTAAATAATATTTGAAGGCGCTTTTCACTGCAGCCGTTATCAACACGCGAAACCGAGTCACGCGGTTTCACCTGTTGCGCTTGTAGTGCGAAGCTTAGTCGCCAGGTGCTGTGGCGCCACCGAACAGTAACATGTGTAACAACAAAATGGTTATTGCTGAAAGTGACAGTTGAAAAATGTTGTGGGTGAAAGTGCGGTTCATTAATGAAGTATATAAAATGTGTGTATCAGAACAGGTATTATTTATATTTAATTACAATTTTATAGAATATAAAAATATTTATATATGAGTACAATTTGATTATTTATATTATTTGTTTTACGGATTATAATAATAACATAACGTTTACGCTTTGCCCATTTGTACACATGTCAATATAATATAAATTTGTAATATTAAATTAAAGTACGGGTATAAACTCAGAAACAAAATATTTATACCTATACTCGCAAATAATTCCCGAGATCAAGATCAGATTGAATGTGTATTTAAATGACATGAGCCACATCTCTACCAAATATAATATGAACGACATTCTTTTCCATAAATAATCGGAACATGTATACTATAACATGAGGGTCACGCTAGAATTATTGAGAAAAAGAAAATCAAGTAGGCCGTCGAGAACAAATTTCATTTTAAACCAGCGTTTCGTAACCTATGGGTCGCGACCCAAATTTGGGTCGCAAAGGTGTTTGAGTGAGTCGTGTAAACTATTCAGAATTTTATAATTTTGATTACTAAATGCCAATCATATTTTTCTAAAACGTATAATATAAAATTTCCTCGAAAATTTCACTAAAATGTTACTTATGTTAGCAATACAATACAGAATTGTTACTCCTAATAACACTACTGAGGCATTGAGTAACTAAATTTTGGGAATCGCCGCGATTTGAAGAACTTTCAAAACTTATGCAAACTCAGAGTACACATTAATTTTTGTAAACTACTTGTATTTTTACCTCCCGCTCCTTGATAAGGGAGGTATAGGGATCATGCTAAAAATCGCATATCGAGATTTTGGTAAAAAAGCGCGTTTTAAGGTCCCTAGAATCCAATTTTAACATTTTTACGATGATGTCTGTGTGTATGTGTGGATCCTCCACCGAGTCCTCCACTGTAATTCAAATACTGTCATTCAAAAAATTTTGAAACCTTGTATTTCGACCTTTTTCTATTTGGAAAGAGCCCATTAGATTTTGGTGTAAATCGGATAACCGGAAATGGCACTTTTCTTAAAGCTCAAAATAGTTTTTTTTTTCGAAAAATACCTTTAAATGTTATTTCTACAGATTTGCGTTAATACCTTTTCTACATATTTTATGCATAAATTTTTAAAACTATAATTTAAATCCCGGAGCCTGCGCTATAAACAAACAAAACTTTTAAATTTATAATAGTAACGTTTTAAAAAGTAAATAGAACAATAGGAAAGGAAATTAATACGATTCACAAAAAAGTTTAAGCTAATCCTCATTTTTGGATTAGTGAACTATATTCTATCCCGGTATTTAAAATGTAATCTTCATTTTATTATCAATAAAGGTAGTTACTTTGATTAGATTAGACTATATTTTAAGAAATAAACTGCTAAAATTAGAGTAAAATTCGCGAATCCATAAATAAGGATTAGCTTAATATTTTTTGACTCGGTCTGTATATGGCGGGAGGTATTGTGTGGGCCACACCAGATTTTTTATTTTAAATTTTGAAGAATCATGTTCAAAAATTAAATTGGACAAATATGGGAATGTACCTAATATTTACGTTTCGGACATTTTGACTATCAGACAAAATTAAAATTGTATCAAATTCATATACCAAATTCGTTTCATTTGAAATAATTGTTGGTATTATGGTATTAAATTTATATTATTTTGTCTATAAATAGGTAGGTATGTGATATATTCGTACATATTCATTTTCTTATTTTCATAAATAGATTTTAATTTATAATAAGACATTTGTTATTTATTTTATAAATAATTTTCCAGTGGGTGGCGAAACCAATATAATAGATAAATTTGGATTGCGCCATGAAAAGGTTAAGAAACGCTGTCTTATAGGGACAAACTTATAAACTTAACGTATAAATGACTATTACATATTTTATTCCATTTATTACAAGCACTTTAATTTTATATTTCTGATACTGTTGCTAAGATTAGAATATGTTACATGTAAAATGAGCTATAAAAAAACTTTTGAAATTTAATTATCTCTAACATTTTAATGTTGTAGTATTACGTGGGATTTGCAAATAAATTCACATACGTTGGTCTATGGTTCATAAATTTCAAGTAGTAATTTAAATTTAGACAGCAACGCTAATTTTATTTGTAATAAAATCTGTCAGCTAGCCCCCATTTGCTGAAATAAAATATATTTAAATTTAGTGTAAAATTAAATTTACTATGACCTTTATAACATGCATTATAAATTAGTGTAATTGCACATTTGAGCAGTTTAAGCACGGTTTAGTAAATCAATTTAATCCCATAAAACGGGGAAACAAATTCATCCGTTTCATCAAAATAGTTCCACGTCATCAAAACTAACGTAGAGGCATTAAATGAAAAGAAAAAAGCAAAGGAGCGAGTTGCGTTTCATTCACAAGAAACAGCGTTGTTTCTCATCTACCCAGCTCACAAAAACAAACAGCAAAAGGGAAAAACAGTCGAATGCCAGCACCAGCTCGCGATATCAGCACAAAATTATAAACGAGCAAGCGACTCGCTCTCATACATATATGATGTTCCAAGGTGGCTTTCCAGTTCGCCATTTCCCACCTGGAATAGAAAGAGTTGCTCCACTATCTTAATTTTTTTATGACACATCTAAATTAACAGAGATCTGTAGTTCTACGAAGTCTTAATACTTGGATAAGCTGTAATATTTTTTTTTTCACTACCGGAGGTAGAAATCTATATCTTTGATGTCAAAATTTTGATAGAAGTAAATCATATTGAGTGCTATTCTGGTGTCAATGTTAAAACTTAAAGGTCACCGTTAGCGCAGTTTACAGCTGAACTCTAAAAAATTGTATTCTAGTGTCAGTTTTTACCGCCGCTAACGCTAGAGGTCACCTCTAAACCTAAAGGTGCTGCTGGGTAACTTTAAATCGTTTCAACGCTAACAAGATGGCAGACAAAAAGGGTGACTGCATCGATATTCAAGATGTTAGAAACGTTTTAGACTTAAATTGTGGAAGAATTAGTGTTGACCGTGAAAGAATAAATCATTTTCAACAGTTTGATGAAGAATTTAGACGAAGATACAGATTGAGGAAAGAAACTGTCAATTTTGTAAATGATTTGGTTAGGGAAGACAGAATCCATTTCACAGCAAGAAATAAATATTACTCCAGAACTACAAATGTTAATATCACTTAGATTTTTTGCGAAAGAGTGCTACCAAGTTCAACTAGGTACGTAAAATGCATAATTTTATACACAACATAACCTTAAAATTTAACAGTACTTTATTTAATACATACAAAGGGCAAAACAGTAAATTTTAAAACATTTTATTAGGTTTTTTTTTATAATACATTACATTTTAGATCTGCTTCGCGTAAGTCAACCTACGACGCAGCTAGGGTATCACATTCCCTTGCAACAGTTTTACACAGATTTATGAAGTTTCTAGAACGAATGGAAGAGCTGAAGACAGAGTTCTATATAACATTGCTGATTTTCCTAAGGTCGCTGGATGCGTGGATTGTACCCATGTTTGAATTAAAAACCCCGGCAAAGAAAACCCAATGTTATATTGCAATAAGACTGTATTTTATTCCCTAAATGTGCAAGTGGTCTGTGATGCGAGGAGCAGAGCAGAATTCTAGACGTACACTGTGCGTACACTGAAGGAAAAGTTCAACGTAATTATTTTGAAACATGAAAATAGTTTGTTACTAAATATTATTTCATAGGATTCAATGTATTCTGGATTTATTTTGAGCGACGGTGGATAACCATGTCATCGTAGTTACGAGTATTTATTAACACCTCTGATCAATCCTCAATCTACAGCTGAAGAAGCGTACAATCGTTCCCATTACAATAAATAAATATTAATTTTAAATTTGTTACATTCTATATTATGTATAATTATTTAGTACCTACCTAATAATTTATTAAAGTGTTATATCTGTATATTAACAAAGTAAATACATAAAAGTGTTTTAATGTATGTATTTCTAATATGTTTATTTGATCAAACTATTAATATTATAAATTATGATTGAAGAATATGATTTTACACTTCGTAACGTTCAAGTTTTGACAGATAATATAGTGTTGTCAAGTATTGTTTGGCTTAAAGATCACTGTTAGTTACCGTAGGTCATTTACTGACAGTAGAATAACATCAACTCTAAACACTAAAGGGCACTTTTAGCTAGAGACCGTGTGTAAGCTATTTTAACGTTGACACAAGAATAGCACCCTTTGCCTCTAGGGAAAAAATGTGTCTACACCCTACGAAGTTCATATTTTGAATGTTGTATCTTCCGTGCACCTGTTTGTTTCATGTTTATGTATTTTGTGGGCTGTATTGAAATTCTTAAGACAGAAGGACTTGGTTCGCGCGAGTTTATATAGCCGTCCACGGAATGGGAATAAGGAATCGTACTGCGAGCCCTTTAGCGTCTACATTCTCGTTTTCTACGCCGCGACGACGTATTTGATCGATCAACTGCGCGTCCACGTTTTACTACGCTATCACTCTATCGACGCAACCACACCACAACCCTTACCTGCGAGGAACTGCTCTTTAGGCTTACGTAACCGCGGTCCTCAGCCATCACTCGCATGAGACTACCCTTACCTTTAGCTGTTACGACACGGTACTTGTACCATTGTTTATTTGCCTGAATTTAGTCTACAGTTTGAGTTTTAAAAAGTTATGATTGTTGCCACCCGAATTCTCGTTCACTTTCCCGTACTCCATTTTCCGAGGGTTTGTCTTTCAATTGTGTGGGGCTCTGTATGAGAGACTGGCGCCCTGTTACCAACATTTTAACCAACGTCGAACCACCCCCCTCTAATGTAGGTGACCGGAGCCCAAACCACGCTCGGAAATTCAACCCCTGCCTAAGTTTGGCTTTTTATGACACAAAACCTTTTGTCCTTTAATAAGTTTTATAATGTTGGTTATAGATTACATCGAACACCTTCCTAGATTTCGTTGGTAATATAATTAAAAGAGCTGCAGAAGCATCATCAACAATTTCTTGGGGATCTTCGCTCTGTTTTTGTTACTCGTATTTTAATTTAGAAAAAAAAAAACGTTAAACTTAAAATTCTCAAAATGAAATGAGAAAATTCTACACTATTTACATCATAAGTCTGAGATATCAAGGTGTATATCTTAAACACGACTCATTTCTTAAATTCATTGAATTTTCATAAATGACAATCAATTAGGTCACATACAACTAATTCCTAAAAAAAAAATGTGGGATTATGTGAACTGTCAGTAGTGTCTCAGCGATGTTTTACATAAATCCCCTAATATCTAACCTAATTGGAATTTTTCAAATCACCGTGTGCATTTACTTTTTTGGGAAGTGGTGAATATATACGGAATATGAATTCCGAATCTACATCGTTTCGGTTAATCTTGATAATTGAGTTGTGATTGTCATCATCAACTTGTAAAGTGACGAGACATGATACGATACGGAAAAAAATCTGATGTGGCCAGCACATTACCTTCCGTCAGTTCTATGTATTTTGTACAAATTTCATACGGAAAGTTCCTTGCTAAATTAAATATTCTATTTCTTGTACATGACCTTCCGGCAGTTGCATATATTTTATGCAAATTTCATACAGAAAATTATTATTTTGTGACGTTTTCTATATACAGTCTAATGTATCTGCAGAAATAAAAGATTTATTATTATTATTATTTCTTGTACATTACCTTAAAGCACTTGTATGTATTTTATACAAATTCCATACAGAAAGCAAAAGATCCTATATCCATTTCCAGTAAAATTATAAGACAAACACACTATGTCCATTTCACTTGACACTGACATCTTTCAATCAAAATTTTCTTAATATAGTAGCTGTTTCCACAGCTATGGCTACTTTATGAAATTTAATTTCTTTATAATTTTTTAACTCTATATCCATTTAATATTAGGTATGAAATGCAATCAAATCGTATAGAAAATAAAATATTCTTTAATATTTATAATAACATTAATTGCGAAAAAATGATATTTAACATAGTTTTTTCAAGAAAAACTGTTAAAATCTTCAAATGAGGGTACTTCCGGTTGTCCAATTCTAACCAAAATCTAATCAGCTCTTCGCATGGATGTAACGAAGAGAAATACGAAAGAATTATAATTTTTAGAATTGTAGTATGGAAGTTATCGTAGACGAAAATTTTGTTACACACACACACACACACACGGACACACATACATACATACATACATACATACCTACACACACACACACATACAGACATCATCGTAAAAATAGTAAATTCGTATTCTAGGGACCCTAAAACGAGCTTATTCATCAAAAACTCACCACCGAATTTTTTGACCAAAGACAATACCTTCCTTACCTAAAGGTGACGGAAGGTAAAAATCTGGTGTGGCCAACACAATATATCCCGCCATGGGCGCCATGTACCGCTCGAGTGACAAAGAAGATTAAGCTAATCCTTATTTTTGGATTAGCGAATTTTACTCTAATTTTGGTAGTTTATTTCTTAAAATATGGTCTAATCTAATCCAATATTAATGAGAACGACAACCGGAAGTGATACTTTACTTCAAGCTCTCAAGAGATTTTCATGAAAAATATAATAGGATATATTCCAAAACTTGTCAAATTTAGTATTTAAGACTTTTATATAACGGGAAGCAACATATTAGATTTTGGCTAATATTGATAAACCGGAAGCGATACTTAATTTGATGCTCTGAACAGATTTTCGTGAAAAATAAATTAATACAATCCAAAACTTTTCAAATTTGGTATTTAAAACTTTTATATTAATGAGAACGACATACTAGATGTTTTCTAAAATTGATGAACCGGAAGTACTATTTTACAGGAAGCTAAAAATAGATTTTCTTGAAAATTTGGTATTTAAAACTCGTGTATAATTTGAAACAACATTAGGTTTTGACTATACCTATATGATAAACCGGAACTCGTACTTAATTTGGAGCTCGTAACAGATTTTCGAGGAAAAACATAATAAAATATAATCCAAAATTTGGTATTACAGAATTTTCTATTTATTGGAACAACAAATTAGATTTTGTTTACAAACGATCAACGGGAAGTGATACTTTACTTCATTGCTATTTTAAACATGGAATTGACTGGAGGTCATGTGTTGGCCACATCAGATTTTTTTAAAATTTAATGCACACTTTAATTTTAAAAATCCAATTAAATCACAGAGTTTGTAGAGACACTAATGGTGCTATTCTGTACCGTTCTATAAGCTCTATAGACTCTGTAAGTAACCAACGTTACAGGATGTAAGCAAATTGTTATTCTGTAACCAAGTTACAGTACTGTAAGCGCTACAGAGATAGAAATTTCTATAAATCTTACAGCGCCAAAATCTTGACTTTTAAAGTATTTACAGAGCATATTGAAACGTCAAAAATATATTTTAAACGTCAAATATATATTTTATATAAAAAATTTAAACAAATATGGAAATTAAAGCAAAAGTTAACATTTTTTATTATATCTATTATTAAATGAAAAAGAGAATGTAAATATACATCCTCATCCTACCAAATCTTATAGAAATTTATGTTTATAAAAATATTTTAGCATGAAAATAGAGAAGATTTTTCCAGACTTATCAAAATCCATTCAGATCAGTGTACCAGATAATGAATTACATGACTAATTAAGAAATGTTTTTAAACAAACTCATTGTAAAACTTTAATTAACGTGACTTTTTTTCTTTAATATAAAGTTGAATAATTTTAAATAGCGATACTTAAGAATTTGTTATAATTATTGATTCAAAGCTAAAGACAAGGGCAATTTCCACCAGTCAAGATAATTTGAAGAAAACTCTACCTACTTGTACGTTGTACGAGTACGAGTACAAATTAATAGTAGAGAACTATTCATAGTTTCATAGAATAATTGAAACAGTCATTAAATGATGACTGCATAATTAATATTAATAGATCATACTAGCGAGGAGAAAAAATTACAAAAATTAAAACATAGGAGATAAAAAAATTATTAACAATGACAAGCATTGATTACAATATATTGTAGCATATTTGACAGCTAGACAGGAATGAAGTTAGGTATTCTATAAGAATAACTCTGTAGCGAGACTTGTTATAGAGGGAGTTACAGAATAGGTAATTTTACTATTCTGTAAGCTGTCGTCTTACAGATCTCTATAGCTTATAGAGTCTATAGAGTTACAGTCTTACAGAGCAAAGTTACAGAATAGCACCATAAGAGGCAGTTTTACAATCTCTAGTCATAATTTTAATTGCGCCTAAATTAATAAACAATATTGAATCAACCGACCTCCGGTGGTGTAGTGAGCAACATAGCTGACTCACGACCCAAGGGTTCCGGGTTCGAATCCCGGGTAAGGTATGGTTGTGGTGTGCGACTTTCCCAATTTCATCTTCATTCCCATCGAATACAAAATGCAAAGATTTGAAAAATATGTAAGAAAATTGTCTCATCACCATTAAAATCACCGCTTATATGCTTATATACATAGAATGTACAAAAAGCATGTAATAATAATAAAAAAAATATTTAATCGGATTATTGACAGCAATGATCAATTTGTCATTTTATATCAGAAGAGGGATAATTACGGTCGTCTGTTTATTCATTGACTACATACAACAAATGGTAGTCTGTCAATATAGACCATACACTTTATTTGTGTTTATTTCATCGGTAATGGTCGAATTGGGATTAGCCTTGCTTATAATGCAGCAAGAAGCGATTCTTCATCGAAGAACCAATAATGCAATGCGGCAATAGCACCATCACCATCCGGCGGCATAAATAAAAACGGATGCTCCGCGTGTCTGTTCTGTCCGCTGGTAATTGGCTCGGAGATGTGGAGGCACTCAACTGGAATAAGAGACAACGAATTACATTTCTAGAACAACCCAGACGTGAGATTGTATGCACACTATATTTTATTACTAATATATAGGTTCATATTTTTCCCCTGCCTTGACGCTGCATGTAGATACACTTTTTAAACCTTTGTTGGGATGTCATTAATTTATTTAGGTGTAGAGATGAAAAACACTTGTTACATGCGTCATAAATTTCATGTGATTTAATCCTATAAATTATGTGCTGTATTAGAAGGTGTTATATGTTTACTTTAACACGAAATATTAACGAACGCAATATGTTCATATCTTCAATCTACGAAATAATTATGTGTTTCTTTTTCTTCTTTACTCTTAGCCTGCATTTTAAAGTGCACTCTTAACAGATACCTGAATCTCTTGACTTCCTTATATGATATACCTATACCGACTGTCTTAGGCCAACCGACACATGGGGGATTTTAAGATATTAGCTGTATTCTTTTTGGACAAAATCTCAGCTCATCTCAGATCACTTCAGATAAACTCAGGAAATCGTTGTTCTTTCTGACACAACTGATTGTTGTTCTGAGTAAACTCACTTCCCCCCTTTCCGATGCTACACTACCAGTTTACAAAACTCAAAATGATTTGAAACACTCAGTTTGCATTTTATTATATAATTTATATTCACATATATAGATATACTTACAAGTAATATATTTTCAACATTATCCATTTTTCGTTTATAAACAGTATCAAAGCTGTTACAGCAAATGCTATCGGTAAAGAAGAAAATTATAAAATGAAATAAAACTTATTCTTTTTGCAAAAACACAACTCACTTCAACTCAACTCAGTTATGTACTAAGCTGAGATACAATTGGGTCAAAAAGAATACAGCTAATAAGTTGAAATTTTGTATTCTTATCCGGGGATTCTAGAAGAAATTAAGAAAAATTGATTTTCCAGAATTGTTGTTCATATCCGGGGAAAAAATAGTTCCTAAGCAACGGTTCAAATAAGGAAGTGATGCAAAGCGAAGCGTGCGCGGTAAAAGTGAAAATGGCCGCTAGTATGAACGGTGATTAAGGGTGGTTAGCGAGCATTTGACTAGCATTGTTTTATCTCTGCCAATCGTTTAGAGATTATTTTAGAGAAAAATTATTCAAATAAAAGATGCGGGCAATTAATTTTACTATAACTATTATTTGAAGTATTTTCCTCTAAAAGAATCCATAAACGAATGACAGAGATAAAACAATGCTAGTCAAATGCTCGATAACCACCCTTAATCAGTTGTTCATACTAACGGTCACTGTGTTCAAAGTAGGACTTAAGCAACTCTTCCCATTATTGTCAGATTGAGGAGTCCGTAGTTAAAAATGTCTTAAGTCTTATCGTATTTGAGAAATCGTGGATCCAACATGCACACACACATACGGACATCATTGTAAAAATGTTATATTCGGATTCTAGGGACCAAAACGTGCTTATTCACTAAAATCTGGATATGCGATTTTTAGCATGAACTCAATACCTCTCTTAGCGGGAGGTAAAAAGAAAAAGGAAAACAAATATATATATATATATATATATATATATATATATATATATATATATATATATATATATATATATATATATATATATATTATTTTGGTTGACAAATATGTACATGTAACATCAAATAATCCCTATGATATAGTGAAAACTAAATAGTTTTGAAAAGTAAATCTTTAGTTGAAAAAAGAAAATAACGTTGAAATGTACTCCAATTTTTCAGAACATAAAACTATTATAATTACCCCTTAATCTTAAAATTAATTTTAGTAAAAACTAAATACGTATTTCGAGAACTAAGTTCTCATCATCAGTAGTACAACAAGGGAAAGTTAAACAGAGTAGTCAAGATTACTCAACATGTCAATTTTTACCAAAATTAATTTTAAGGTTAAGGGGTAATTATAATAGTTTTAGTTATATTTAACATTAGACTCCATCTATTATTAATTTTCAGAACATGCCTAGTTTTCTCTTTAAAATCTTTGAATATAAATAACATGAAAAATACTTCTGATATTTGTACCAATGTGTTAGAAAAGAATTTTCTATTAAGATAAAGCAGATAACAAAAACGAATAAAGTTAAATACTGTCTATGTCTATGATATTCTATTTCAAAATATCCTGACATGGATGCAAGCCTCAATTCCCCTGTAAAATATTTTTAAAATATTAATTATTAATGTCCTTAATATTAACAAGAGTTTTATTAATTTCCTTATTATTCATATTTACTTTCAGTTTACCATTCTAATTTGTTATAATTTCATCCATTTATCTCCTGCAAGACAAATAAACAACCCATTTATAACTGTCACGTTATATTAAAACTCTGAAAACAAAATTATTCATATCCATATATAAAAGTAAACAAGCAATATCCAGTTGGTAGATCGGTTTATTAAAGAAATACAAGTACTCCGTATAAAATCGTCTACCGGATGCTTTGGCTCATAATATTTACATAAATAAAAAACCCCCATGATATATAGATTCTTTTCTAATGCGAATTTCTTGCAAATTCCGGCGAGAACAGCCTGACTGATGATTTACGCAAAGACGAATCCTTACAGTGCCGGATTCCCCAATAGGTTGACTGGGATGTAGATGCAGATCGCAAGGATGTCAAAAGTGATTAAACACTCTAACATTACCTCTAACGTTATATTAAGTGACTATTTCACTCATAAATATATAAACCAATCCAAATTCAGGATTCTACCTAGTTACCAAATTTCATTTCGACAAAACAGCGTCAAAAAAGTTTTTTCGCACCCTTTAAGCCAATAAGATATCGTATTTTTACAAGTAAGTGAGTTTTGATAAGCGAAAATTTTTTGACGTTTTAAAAACATATTGTTTACATACCTGTCAAAGTCTGTATATTTTCAGTGTTATCAGTTTTTATTAAAAACGAGTCGATTTGGACATGAATCTATTTAAAACGTTGAAATAGCAAACTGAAACCTAATACCTCTAAACACAATAAATATTTACAAGATTTTTGTCAAGAAAAAAATTATATAAATAATTACCTGATTTTTATTTTGGAAATAGTCATACGTAATATAACAAGTGATATGATTATCATCGATGATATTCTCGAGTGAAACCGAGTTGCAGATTACACGGGTCCGAAGGACGAGTGAAATGTGCTGCTTCGGTTTCACGAGTAATATCTTCGATTATTAATCATATCACGAGCTTACATTTAATGAGAGAATATAATGAATTTTTGTGACATATTGTATGTGTTGCTAACCTAACTTTTAATATATTGTATTACAATGGTTAATTTGACAATTGCCTTATTATTTTCATCGTTGCTGATATCAACCGAACGATTATCGCACATTTTTATATTCAAAATTATCTGTCAATGTCAAGTAAAGAAAAAAATCCCTTAGTAACGAATATAAATAAGGTGATAATTTCTTTGTTTTTTATCATCGCTGTGATAGATATGTAACTAGGGAGATACTGAATGTTGATTGGCGGAAAACATGTCACGTGACTCATGAATTATATTCTCATCCGAATACCATTCGTGGTTAAATTTTAACCTGGAAAAATTTTCCGATTGCTTTACTCGAGCCTGTTGCCAATTTATTTCGTGACATTGATCAAAAATTACTCGTTTGACAACTCGTAATTTTTTTGTTAATGTCACTCAATAAATTGCTAGGCAACCGGCTCTTGTAACAATCTGAAAATTTTTCCGGCAAAAATTTACCACTTATGATATTATATATGAGAATATAATTCATGAGTCACGTGACATGTTTTCCGCCAATCAATATTCAGAATCTCCATAGTTACATGTCTATCACAGCGATGATAAAAAACAAAGAAATTATCATCTTATTTATATTCGTTACTAAGGGATTTGTTTTCTTTATTTGACATTGACAGTTAATTTTGAGTATAAAAATGTGCAATAATCGTTGGGTTGATATCAACAACGATGAAAATAATAAGGCAATTGTCAAATTAACCATGTTGTAATACAATATATTAAAAGTTAGGTTAGCAGCACACACAATGTGTCACAAAAATTCATTATATTTTCTCATTAAATATAAGATCGTGATATGATTAATGATCGAAGATATTGCTCGTGAAACCGAAACAGCACATTTCACTCGTCCTTCGGAGTCATGAAATCTGCAACTCGGTTTCACTCGAGAATATCAACGACGATAATCATAACACTTGTTATATTACGTATGACTATTTCACTCATAAATTTATAAGCCAATCCAAATTCAGGATTCTACCTAGTTACAAAGTTTCATTTCGACGAAACACCGTCACAAAAATTTTTTCGCACCCTTTAAGCCAATAAGATGTCGTATTTTTAGTAAGTGAGTTTTGATAAGTGATTTTTTTAACGTTTTAGAAACATATTGTTTGCATACCAGTCAAACTGTGTATATTTTCAGTGTTCTCAGTTTTTATTAAAAACGAGGCGATTTGTACAGGAATCTATTTAAAACGTTGAAAAGGCAAACTTAAATATAACACCTCAAAATAAAAATTAGAAGATTTTTGTCAAGAAATAAAATATATAAATGATTACCTGATTTTTACCTTCCGTCACCCTTAGGTAAGGAAGGTATTGTCTTTGGTCAAAAAATCCGATGATGAGTTTTTAATGAATAAACACGTTTTAGGGTACCTAGAATACAATTTTACTATTTTTACGATGATGTCTGTATGTGTGGATGTATGTATAATGTATGTATGTGAGTGTGTGTGACCAATTTTGCGGATCGCATAACTCCAATATCACCTTTCCAAAAATTTTAATTTTTGCGTATACCTCTTCTTTACATCCATATGAAAAACTGATTAGATTGTGGTTATAATTGGTCGACCGGAAATACTCTAATTTGAAGATTTAACAGTTTTTCTGGAAAAAACGCTGTTAATGTAATGTTATTATAAATATTAAAGAAAAATTTATTCTCTATACAATTTGATTATTTTTTATACTTTATATTCAATGGATATGGAGTTAAAAAATTATAAAGAAATTAAATTTCATAAAGCAGCCAGCTGTACTATAACCATATGGTAACATATACTATTAGTATATTCCGTAACTTAACCGCGGTGACCAAGGTTCTGGTTATGCGCTCCGTAATGGAACCAAAACATAATTTCAGAATCGCGGTTCAATTTCGGAATGTGGTTCCTGAAAGTTTTGGTTACTTTTTCGTGACCATCACGGCCACAATTTTTTGTGGCTGTTGTGGTCATATTCTTATTTCTTATAATATAATAATTAATATTGTATAAACATATAATTACTATATACTAATATGTATAATATTTACGTTAGCATAAAGGTGCATTCACAAATGAATATTAGGTTTAGATTTATGGTTTATACTTTAGATTTAAAGACTTTGGCCGCATATTATATAATGACTCCATTCACACTTCAGAATTTAGAGTCTCTAAATCCAAATTATAAAGCTAAACATTGCAGGGTCCAAACTTTAGGTTTATGATTTAGTTTGACGTCACAAACTTCACCATTGAGAACGAGTCTGAAATGATATAGATATATACACCCATCTTTATTTAGTATCCACTTGGTGGATTCGGCTTTTTAAACAAATACGAGAAGAACATGGAGACTGTCATAACTTAATTGCTGATATATAACCAATAATTCCAAGCGAATGACAATTTCACGGCGTGTCTTGTTGAGTACTGCTCTACCGATATTTTAATCTTGTTTTTGAAGCATTTACACATGTCTGTACATATCAAAACTAATCTTCAGGTAATTTAAACTTACATTAAAAATGACTTACTTAAACCTAAATAAAAACCATAAACCTAATATTCATTTGTGAATGCACCTTAAGAATAGAGAAAAGTTATGTTGTCACTTATTTCTAATGACGCGGTCGAAATTAGTAATAAATGTATTTTAGGGTAAATCCGGCACTGAATTCGTCCCTTCGCCTACTATAATTTTTCACTCCCATCGCGAAATAAATGTGGTGACATTCCTCTAACGAGAGCAAATACATTTTTAGTGACACAACCAAGCCTACTTGCACGTTCAGTTTTAAATTGTTTGCTTGTTAGATTTATATATTGCATAATTATGCACTGTTGATGTGAATTGTAATAGGTCAGAGAGAGTCGTTAATAGATGGAAAAATTATATAGGCGTAAAAGTTTTTCTGCAAGGAAGTAAGATAAATTAGATTTATCTCAATTTATTGCAGATAATAAAATTTTAACGAATATCGTAAGGATTAATATAGTTACTGGTATTTCTTAACTGTTTGTATGATGTTAGAAAAAAAATATTGGAGAAGAAGTCTTGATAAAATGATTTTATTAAATTGTCATTTATTTAACAATTCCGACGTTTCGATTCCTAATAAACCATCGTCAGGGCTATATTAATATATAGTTGGAAAAACCAACAATTATATTAAGAAAATGAATTAATACAAGGATGCAGGTATCGTCATACAATTTAAAAAGTGATAAATTGCGTGCATACATCAGAGCTACAACAGTTTTAACTTAATCAAAATAAGTCAAAATACTAGTTTTGTCAAAGTGACATTGTTCTTATCAAAATGATAAGCGCACACAAATTGGCTGATTCCAAGCACATTAAGGTCGCTGGAGTCACGTGTCTGCTCGCGGCCTATATGATCAAATCCATAGCTTATCAAGATGGGAATAAGATGTTGTTTCGCGTCAAGGAAACCAGTACGTTAAAGCATAAGAATAGAAAATAGTTTTTTAAAGTATTAAGGTTAGTAAGTGCTTCCTACTGGTTGAAGATGATTTTGAAGATCGAGACGAAGTAGAGTTCTCCAATACGATCCGGACACCAGAAACCTCATAATTCGCAAATATTACAACAGTGGCTAACTAAAATAATTTTTTCGCGTAATTATGAATAATAAAAGATTGACAATCCGTTTGGCCAAAAAATTAAATAGCCGGTGTTGAAACTTAGGCGACGATATGCAACTCGAGATGTAGGTACATTTGACCAATCCAGAACTTATTTGCCAGCTCTCGCCATCACTCGGGCGCAAAATCGTCCTTGATTGGAAAATGGTACCTACATCCCTTGTAGCATAAATAACTGTTGACATATAAAAGAAATTAGTTTTCATTTTTAAAGTAAGCTTTGATCGTTGTTTCTTTTACTTACCGCATCCGTTTCCTGATCGCTAAGTGATACACATCGCTTACCGATCAGTAATTTGTACATAAAACCTACTGCCTTGGAAACCCTATCGGTAAACATTAAAAAAAAAACCGATCGTGCAAATACGAGTATATAGGTATATATATATATATATATATATATATATATATATATATATATATATATATATGTATATATATATATATATATATATATATATATATATATATATATATATATATATATATATTCATGGGGTCTCGTGGCTGTGTGCCTGAGTGTCTGGTCGCGACCGACGCCAAATATTTCCAATTTTAAAAATGGCACAAAATTGACCCCTGTGGTGCACTCTCCACGCCAGCAATGAGTGCCCGTGAGGTGACGCCTGGTAAACGCCCGCACGGTACAAATATGTCATCATCATTACCGATATCTGCATACAAAGCGGATTGGCACACCCAGCAATGGGTAATATGCCGTGATGATATATTTATTTATTTATATATATATATATATATATATATATATATATATATATATATATATATATATATATTCATTATAAATGGGCCACCATTGCTCTCGAGAACTATAAGAGCTACAAAGATACAATTTCTATTTCACAAGATAAATTTAAATAAAAGAAAAAAAAATTTTTTAGGCCAGTGTTCTCAAAATACGGGACATAACTTTTTAATGTTAAATGAGAACATATATTTTTTATATACTCATTTGTTAGAGAATTTAATTCAAAATTCAGTGATATCATATTTTTATGCCCTTACATAACGATTTTCTTGAGAAAAACACATGTAAAGTTCTATACTAATTTGATTTAAATATGGCTATAATAAGAGTATCATGAAAGGAACAAAAGACTACATTAGAGTGCCCTGACCTAAAGAAGTGAATGTTCTGTTCTTGTAAGTGATCATAAAAGTCAACTTAATAGTACATTAAGATACAAGTTTCATAAGACATGATTTTAGCGCACGCACGAGCGGCTTGCCGCGAGTTTTCTAAGGGGACAAGTGCGCTGAAATGTCTTATGAAACGTGTATTTTATACTATTTTTTCTATTTTGGTAATTTTTTTCAAAAAATGTACGTTATTTCATGTCCAGGAATTTCAATTTCGGTTGTTTCATAAAGTACATATTATTAAAGAACCAAAATAGAAAAACAAAATATTCATGTATTTCTTCCATTGCAATTTAATTCTATGTTGAAAAAATTAACATGTATTCGTTTTTTCCATTCATGACACTCTTATTATAGCCATATTTGAATCAAATTAATATGAAACTTTTTATGAATTTTTCTCAAAAAAATATCACTGAATTCAGAATTAAATTTTCTAACGAATGAGCAAATAAAAAATATATGACCTCATTTAAAATTTAAAAGTTAGTCCCGTATTTTGAGAACCACTGGTACAAAAAAATTTCTTTTCTCTACATTTGTCTTGTGTATAGAAAGTGTTTGCCCATTTAACCGTCTTTGTAACTCTTATAGTTCTCGAGATAGCAATGGTGGCCCATTTAAAATGAACAGCCTATACATATAAAGTAAAAAACGCTTGGTATAAATGTTAAAACTCCTTTAAATAAATAATATTAAAAAACCTTATAATACTTTTCTGTGGCTGAATGCAATGACTTCCAATACTAACATGTTATACTTCAGGAAATTTGACATTTTTTTTTTTCAGTAAAGAATTTCCTCTCGGCCAGATGTGGATAGACTACGATCCAATTTTGAAACAAGCCAATTAGTACAGCAACTACCGGTGAGTTTACCTTTCATTGTTACCTAATGCTACTTAATCAACTTCAATGTCTATTAAAGATGCACTTTAGCCAAACAACAAGCAAGATTATTATGAAATTACTTTGTAACTTTAGAACTTAGTTACGCCAGGTGTATTTGTATATAATAAACTCAGTAATGTTTCAAATCTGAAATTGTCAGAATGGCATTTGACAAGTACAAGGTAAGCTTCAAATAGTCTATCTATCTTTGCCATTAAATGAATATTTTAAATATTTGTGTCGTTGAAGAATTATGTATTTAAATAGTCTGGCACACTATTTTATTAGAAATATTCGCAATGTTGTTGCCAACCAAAAATTATCACAACTATGAATTTTTTTAAACCAAGTCAACAATCACAAAAATTAAATCGCTATTTATTTATTTTATTGGCTATTCAACAGGACATAATGTCCCAATTACAGAATAACACTAATTTAACAAACAGAATTAAATAAATACAGCAGTAGTTATGGTTAATAGGTAAACAATACTATTTAAATAATAATAATAATAATAATAATAATAATAATAATAATATATGAATAAATGAATATGAGTATCATATAATGATTTTATAAATGATTTTTTGTGCAACCGGACGCAGAATAAGCATTTCGCAGCCGCAATACAGGCCGCGGATTTCAATTTCGCGACCGTTGTTATGGTACCGGCCGCGAAATTCATTTCGCGGCCGCTACCATGACAACGGCCGCGAAATTAGGTAAACAACCACTTTGACACTTGAGAATTGCATGGTTTTGTTTATCAAAAGTTAATCCCATAGCCACCTTGAAAGCTAACTTTCTATTTACATTGAAATTATTTAAAATAAATAAAATTTGTAATTACATATTTTTTACGGTTACACAAAAAATATTGTGTACACATTGTCCGCGAAATCCTTTAGCGCCCTCGAGATAAGCACGTTTTAGGGTCCGATGATGGCGTACGCAGTTGTTAATGGGCCGTGTTAGCGGCATGTTGCATTGTTGAGTTGGGGGCCCATGCTCCATCTGAATACGTAGAATATAATTCACATGTAATTTCACAACTTTCGCTGATGTACAACAACGTAATTCTGCTTCAATACTATATGTATTTATTTATAATTCTCAACATGAATTTTTTAGTTGGTAAGTTAATAAACACACATTGTTATTTTTTATAATTTGACAAATTGTAACGTATGTAGCTGATGATGAGCGGATTTAGCTCGAAACGTTCTGAATATAATTAAACAAGGAATATTGGAACTTGAAGGCCTTTTATTTATTGCACGTTATACATAAAACGTAAAAAGAAAATCTACTTCGGGCATTGTTTAGCTACAAGATCCCAAAATTGTGGAGAATCTGTAGTACAATATGTTGTATACACTTAACTGACAGAATGTTGCATTTAAACTTCAAACAGGTAATCTCTCATGTTTAAATAACCCGTACATGCCGTTGCTACCGGTCGCACCGATGTTATGGCTTTACGGCCATTCGTTGGTGCTGCGTAATTCTACGTCATACATGGCGGTAATTTAAATATTCATATTTCATTAATTTTTTTCTGGCCAATTATTGAAAATTTTGTCCAAAGAAAAAATATTAGATAAAATTTTAAATAAAAAAATGGCACGCAAGTAGCCCATTAGATACGAACAAGCTTTCGGTGAGAAGGATGCCGCGTTGGTTGACTGAATCAAAAACGCATTCAAGTTTCATAGAACTATTTAAAAAAAAAATACGACGGATTTTATTCGTCGGATTGTAACCACTGATGAGACCTTGTTTCAAAATAACAATCAAGACAATGATAACAATGATTTTACGCCACCAGAAAAAGCAAAATCAGTTTTGTCCTTCGAAAAACAATTGGCATTGTGTTAAAGGAATATTTTTGATTGATGAAAACAATAGGATATATTATTCTAATCTTTTAACTTTATTATACCAGAATTATCAAAAAAAAAAGAATCTTAATTACTGTAAAGAACTTTTAGCACAATTTAATTTAAAAAAAATCAGCATCTATCAGACTTGGGACAGATGTACTTTAAGCAACGACAATATTCACCATTTAAAAACACATTTCCTTGCGATTATTTGCAGTGAATGTTTACAGACAGTGTCAGTTGTTAGTGTATACATTTCAGAAGTTGTCACGGCTGTTAGAACATAACTAATGACCACTATTGGTGTGTAGTAAATAGGTTTTTTTGTCGCGAGCCGAGAGCGCTGTGCTGTGCACCCGGTATAAATCAGGAAAGCTGCCAACTCGTAAATAACCCGGCGACGTTGGCTTTGATGTTTGAACGCGGGTCCACCAGACATATTTAGACTCTCCCCCGCAGTTCTGTTGTTTTCAACAGAGTTCACCCAATACTTTCACTCGCGTGTCTTCATGCAAGTGTGAGTTTGATTGGTGACACTTGTTCTCAAATAAAACTACAAAAAAAAGTAGTAGATCAAAATAACGGTGATGTATATTTGGTGAGAGTAATAAACACCACGAACCTCAGGCGCATTTTTGATATGGTAGCAGATTCGCGGAATTTGTCAGGAATTAGGTATGGTACCGTCCAAAAGTTTGGGTACACCTGACCAAATTGTTTCTTTCATATAGATTAGATTATATTTATTCTTTGCCAAATTGACTTAGAATCTACATTTTATATTTTACAGTTGGTAATTAATGCCCCGTTTCTTGATTACTTCTTTCGTCCAGTCTTGTCCTGATCCTAAATCGTCTAAACAGAATCATTTCCTTTCTACCTTTTCCACATCGCTTGCACCCCCATTATAGACAAGCATTATTTACAAAAAAGTATACACATATTAAGAAATAGTAGAAGGTAAATATACATATACACAAATTGAGAATAATACAGGATGCGGCAGAACCAATTGAGCAGTTTTGAAGAGTTATAAAAAAGAAACCAAAAAAAATGTTTTTATTTTTGAAATCAGTAGGACTTACCATTTTATACTCATTAATTTTTAAAAATAATGTCTTTAAGATGGCGGCCGTTAGCTGCAATACATTGCTGGAGCCGATTTCTGAAGTTTTGAACAGCCCGTTGACACATTTTGCGGGGTATCGCGTTTACTTCTTCAACAATCTGCTCCCTTAGCTCTAGCAGGTTTTGGGGGCGACGTTTAAACACTTTTTTCTTTAGATATCCCCAAAGAAAGAAGTTGCATATGCTTAAATCGGGCGATCGCGCAGGCCACCCCACGTTACCTCTCAAAGACACTAGATGTCCAGGAAACATTTCTCTTAAAGCGTTTAGAGAATTTCGGGCTGTGTGGGCTGTAGCTCCATCCTGTTAGAACCAAAAGTCCCCTAAGCCTTCTTCTTCAACAACCACTGCGGTCGGCAACCCCCAATGCAATAGCGTGCCTTCGAGCAGAACGTCTTGGCGATTGTTCGACTGCTGCTCTCACTAGCTCCACATTTTCTGGTGTTCTGATGGATCTTCGACGGCCATGTGTACCTATTCTTATTGTGCTACCAAGTTTCCTCCAACTGCCGAATCAAGACCGAATTGTGTTCGCAGTAGGAACAGCATTATTTCGCGGAATGTTGAACCGTCGCCGAAAAGCTCTTTGCGTCGCAATTACAGATCGGTGTTTTGATAAAACGCACGCACGGCAAAGCCACGATGTACTCCGATCCAATCCATGTTGGGTACTAAAATGGAGATGCCGACAGAACAAAAGGAGACCTAGTGCAGCTGCCTACCCCCGCCACCGCCCGAGCATCTGCCCCACAAAACTGCTCAATTGGTTTTGCCGCACCCTGTATAAAAAGATACAAAATTAGTACATGATTTACACATACATAAATTTGAAAAAAATATAATTAGGTATTGATTAAAATTCGACTTATACATTTTTTGAAACTAGATAAAGAAACGCTCAATATGTCTGGAAAATGGTCGGAATTAGATACTAAGGGTACACGATTCATAACATAATTTAATGCGGAAAGCATGAAGATGAGCTCGAAGTCCGGCTGAATTTCGAATCGATCATCGAGCCAGGCTGACGATATTTTTTCAAAAGGTGAGGCGAATCGGGCTTTCGATTTTGGTAGGAATGGATTTAAAAAGGATCAAAATGGTTTAATAACAACATCCTTCACATCCATAGGCGCCGACTATGTGGGGGCTTCAGGGCTCGAGTCCCCACACGGAAAAATCTGAGAGGGCTCTGCACCCACACGGAAAATGTGAAGGGGTTCCGCCCGACACACAAATTATTTTTAATACTAATAAAAAGCACACCCATTTTGAAATATTTTTAATACATCAAGTACTTATAAAAAGTAACAATATGTATACCTATTCTATTATTTATTTACAACGAGTCATATTGTATTAACTAAAGTACTGTGTAAGTAACGCCTGCAGACTTGCAAATAGTACTGCCACCAGTGTTATCAGATTTAAAATGTAGTATTGTCGGAAATTATAATAATGAAATTATTAAATTCTAGTGAAAATTACGGTAGATTTCCCTGTGAAATAAATTTTATATATATTCAACATACAATTGAAATTTATGTTTTTTTTATATTTTAAGTCATACGATAAATTCGCATCTTTTGTACAATTTTATTTATTTATGTATTTTAAGATATAGTTTTTATTTGGCAAATTTTCTGTTGCCGCTTTTTAGCCCCTACACGAAAATCCAAAAGTCAGCGCCTTTGTTCACATCTTAATAAATAAAGAAAACAATATTGTTATTTTACTTCGAGAATTCAAGATTGTTCATTGAAGACTAAAAGAGTAAAAGGCTGATGATTCTGTGAATGAGGGTTGCATTTAAAAAAGTTTTCTTTTGAAGCCGCCAGACATGGCGGGGTGGTGATTCCAACAAAAAAAAAACCTTACATAAATGATCGTACAAGATTTGTTAAAATTTGGAACGCGTTTGGTAAACAATTTTGTTTTTCTTTTGAGGTTAAGTTGGATCCTTAAAAGTTTGAAGAAACGGGAATTGGAACAGCCTTAGGAATCCAAAGTATGAATTTAAAGTTGACAATTATTTGAACAAATATTTTTTAATTTTCTATTTGTCTTGAATCGAACGTTTCGGAGATAAAATTTTCTCTATCAGCTATTAAAAATTTTCTAAATTACAATTTAAACAATATAATTTTTATATTATATTACAATTTAAACAATATAATTCAATAATACTAAAAACCTACTCCGAATATAATTTTTATATTATATTGTTTAAATTGTAATTTAGAAAATTTTTAATAGCTGATGATGGAGAAAATTTTATGTCCGAAACGTTCGATTCAAGACAAATAAAAAGTTAAAAAATATTTGTTCAAATAATTGTCAACTTTAAATTCATACTTTGGATTCCTAAGGCTGTTCCAATTCCCGTTTCTTCAATTTTGTTTTTCATTTTTACATCTGTTATCCAATGTTGAACAATCCAAGTAGAGTTTTTTTTAAGTTTGGCAGGAAAAAAGTTAAACATTTTGCCTCATATCAAAATTAGAAATGCCGGATGCACTCAATTTCTAGCTTTGACCAGGCCCGGTACGATTTCTAGTCAATTTTCAAGCCGGGCCGGCTAATTTTTTTTTCGTGTCGGGCGAGCATTTTTTTCAAGGGCGAGTCGATTCAAATCTCAAAGCCCGGCCCGAATGCATCCCTAGTTGCAACGGAAACATATACCTGCGAAAAAAATAATAAACTTCTATGTCGCGATTTTTTCAATCTACCCGCGAAGTTCAATTTTAGAGACATCTGTATTTATTTATTTAAATGTAATGTGCAAAAATCTACCCACGAAAACTTCACAAGCATGTGTATCATCATCATCATTATGTAATATCTGTCCTTCAACAGGTCTCAACGGAAATGTTGTCTCCAAGCTAATCTGTCCTGAGCGGTTTCTTCAGCCTCTCGTAATTTTGTCTGTCTTTAATTTCCGTTAACATTCCAAATTTTCTTCGCCTTCTTCCCCTTCTTCCAAGTATTTTCCATGTGTATAACCAGGGGCCTGTTTCTCAAAAAATACTAGTTTACAAGTTACAAGTTACTAGTTACAAGTGAAATTTTTAATAGTACTAGTAAATTGTGTTTCTGATATTATTTTACTACTGGTAGTTTACAAGTTACTAGTTCACAAGTTAATAGTTACAAGTGAAATTTTATTAGTCAAGTAAAATAGTGTTTCTGAAACATTTTCAATAGTCTAGTAGTTTTTTTAATAAATACTAGTATTTAAACCAATATTCTTTAAATCAAGTGATTTTATTTTCTGACTGACGTTGACATTTTCAAGTGTTTTAATTTGAAATTAAATTATTTTTCAATATAAATGTCTACACTGGATGCGAAATTAACTATTTTGGGAATGATTCGAAATGCTAAAGGTATTCTGTTTGGAGCATTCTCTAAATATATTGTTTAAAGCAGTTAAATTGAATGAATGGATAAAAATCTGTCAAACTTGTCACACTTCGGGTTGAGTAGACAAGACAAAGACTAGAAATAATATATCAGGGTCACATTTTGGTCAAACTTAAAACAGTTAATGGTTAATGCATGGTTTCTGTTCATATCTAGCTGAAGAATGTCCCAATTAATTAATTAATGTTTCTAACTTATTTGCCATGAGTAACCTATCACTCATATGGAGTTTCTGCATGGACAGAATTTTTTGACGTCGCACTACTTCTTCATATCACTAGACTCAGAGTCACTAGACCACGTTATTATATTATTTAAAATAATCTATTAACACTAAACAACGACAGACACTACATGAATCTGAATTAACATTAACAAAGAACCATTGAATTATATACGTAAAAGAAAATAAACACACGACTAGTAAAATTTATATTCAAAATTTACAAGACTTTTGACACTTGTAGCTTTTCTCTAGTAAATTATTAGTCTGACAGACAACTCAAATATTTTGAGAAACAAAATACTAGTATTTTTTGTCAAATACACTAGTAAATACTAGTTCCCAACTTGTAACTAGTATTTTACACTTGTAGAAACAAAAACTAGTAAACTTCACTAGTATTACTAGTGTAGGGACTAGTAATACTAGTGCCGTATTTTTTGAGAAACAGGCCCCAGCTTTAATAAAGCAAAACAAAAAATAATTTTAAATTTTAATGTTTTGTTATTGTTTCTCGTCATAGTACATATACATTTTTATTTTAAATTGCTTCCTCATTGTCTTATGAAAACTATTTTTACTAAATTTCGTATATTCTAAGAGTCCTAGGTATTTCATGTCAAATAAATTAAATTTTTTATGGTCTGTGTGAAGTGTTGTCCACACTGAAGATATACGAGACTCCCCATCTCACGGTTGGCATCCACTGAACACTATTCCTGGTGTGGGTGTTTCGGAATGAGTATAACACACTGGCTCAGAGCAAATGTACCGCGTTATAAAGAATGATACGTTCTGCTCCTGACACAGCCAAATGATTATGGGAATGCTTTAATCACTTTATTGCGACGATATTTCACAAAGCGTTTACATGCGTTCAGCGTCGAAACTATTTGGGGTTTGCGTTGTTTTATTCGCGTCACGTTTGAATAACGAACTAGAATTTCTCGCTTGCCACGGGCCTACTAGACACGAATAATGTCCCATAGAGTGAATGGGATATATTGATTTCATTTGTTTACGACCAGACGAAAAGAAAGTATCTACATTTGGAATTAAAATAAGATTTGTTTGGACTAATAGTACACACCTTGAAATGCCATCGAAGTACTTGTAAATTTCTGGATTAATTTTTCATGTTTTATAATATAATATTAATTGCTACCAGTGGCGACTCGTGCAGCAAATTTTGGTGAGGCAAGGCATCCAGGAAAAAAATCGTCACAGGTCAAATGCTTTATAACTAAAAGTTACATTTTTTCAAGGGATGTGAAGCTGCATGTTTTTCCTCCTTCATGTACAAAAATAAATTGGCATATCACAGAATATTTTAGAAAAGTGCCCCGGGGTGTAAATTAGGTCGACTGCATTACAAATTAGTTATGGTAGGATTGCCAGATTTATAATTTCACAATACGTGACATATATCGAAGATTCAAAAAATTTAAGAAAATAAAGCGCCGTAAGCGATTTTTTTAAAAAAAATTAAGGTCAAATGTAATTTAATTCAAAGTAAGATAATATAAAGTTATTTAAAATGAAGCAAATTTAACAAATTCTTAAAAAATTAAAATCGGATTTTTAATTTTTATTTCTTTTGCGATTTTGCAGCTGTCGCTAAATTTTTATTTGTATGGTTATTTTTACCTTCCGTCACCTTTAGGTAAGGAAGGTACTGTCTTTATTAAAAAAAAAATCTGTGGTAAGTTTTTGTTTGATGAATAAGCACGTTTTATGGTCCCTAGAATACGATTTTACTATTTTTACGATGATGTATGTGTGTGTGTGTGTGTGTGTGTGTGTGTGTGTGTGTGTGTGTGTGTGTGTGTGTGTGTGTGTGTATGTGTGTATGTGTGTATGTGTGTGTGTGTGTGTGTGTGTGTGTGTGTGTGTGTGTGTGTGTTTGTGTGTTTGTGTGTTTGTGTTTGTGTGTTTGTGTGTTTGTGTGTTTGTGTGTTTGTGTGTTTGTGTGTTGTGTGTTTGTGTGTGTGTGTCAACCGGAAGTACCCTAATTTGAAAATTTTAACAGTTTTTCTTGAAAAAACGATGTTAACTATAATTTTTTCATATTTAATGTTATTATAAATATTAAAGAATATTTTGAATGCATTTTATACTTCATATTAAATGGATATAGAGTTAAAAAATCTGATGTGGCCAACACCAAACCTCCCGCTATTTAATCTTTATTAATTTAAATATATATACTTACATATTTAGTTATTGTGGAAACTGTATTAAGATCCATTCCATATAATTATGGTTCTATTTACTATTTTCTTTTTAAAACGTTACTATTATTCATTTGAAATTATTAGCTCTTTGACAGTGATATTTATCTTTCAGTTACATACATTTGAGATATGAATTGTGTAACCAAGGAGTTTTGCTTGTTTAAAGCTTAAGCTCCGGGATTAAAATTATAGATAATTTTATAAATTTATCCATAATATATATATATATAGAAAAAAGTATTTATGCAAATCTGTAGAAAATTTATTAATCTTTAATTTTTATAATAACACAAATCTTGAAAAAATAACATTTGAAGATACTTTTTGAAGAAAATCTATTTTGAGCTTCAAGTAAAATGTCATTTTCTGATATACACCAAAATCTAATGGTCTCTTCCCATATTTAGTATAAGGTAGAAATACAAGGTTTCAAAATTTTCTGATTGATAGTATTTAAGTTAGAGTGGAGGATCCATACACAAACATGAACACACACACACACACACACACACACACACACACACACACACACACACACACACATCATAAAAATAGTAAAACCGTATTCTAGGGACCCTAAAACGTGCTTATTCATCAAAAATCACCACCGGATTTTTGTCCAAAGGCAATACCAATACCTTCCTTACCTAAAGGTGACGGAAGATAAAAAATGTTTCTATTTGATGGAGATGTTTACTTTTTCCAAAAACTTTTATCGTTACTGCAATACTAGTTTTGTGACATATTATAATTTGTCATTTTTGAATGTATATAGGTACAAGAATATAGAAAAAAAAAATAGATTGTATGTGACACTCCTAAAGTGCTTTAACGCTTTTGAAAGATTTTCACGCTCCGCTATACCTCGCGTGTCTCTTTCTTATGCGACTTTCTGTACCAGGCAGATTTACAACGATCTATCTCTAATCAAAAAGTTACAATATACATTGTATGTCCTCTTACACTCTTAGTATCGGACTAATATACCTACCACGCTTGCTTATATTAAAATTACATAAAATTACTATCTCCATCACTCCTTACTATATTTAAAAGACCACCTCGTCGTTTCTGTGTCCCATTTTTATGCATATCCTCATGCATCAACCTCCGCAGTAAAATTATCGCGCGAGAAAGAGTGTCTGTCTCTAGCTTGAGGTTGAAACCTTTGGAATTCATTTCGGTAGACGCCAAGGTGGGTGGGTAGGTAAGCTACCACAGGCAGACGATTGCATAAATCATCTCGCTGCCTCGAAACGATTTTTAATTACGTGGGAGGTTCGAACCGCCGCCGATAGCGATATGAACACGCACAGCCGAGTAGGTGGTTAGCAGATATAAGGGTATGATACTTGATTCAACAACAATGGGGGCACCTGCCAAGATAAATATCTTTTGGTACAAAATAAAACTCCAACTTTGACATGGTCTAACTAACTTCACTTCGGTACGCAGACATATAGTACACCTGCTCGATAGATAATTGACTACTGTAAAAATTATTTGTAATGCACTACCTACATTCAGTAAGTGAATGCCTATTTGATTTTTTAACATTTCTAATCAATCAACAGCATCACTTCTTAATGCACAATTAAAATTTTAATTCGAACAGTTGAGTTCCAGGTCTTTTTTATATTAGACAATTAATTGTTCATTTTATTAAATGTGGTTTTACATTGCATGGTGATCTGTAATAGAAATTTGAAAGTCGAGATCAAACTAAATAATGAAATCGTCGAACAAGTAAGCACATTTAAATACCTAGGAACCACAATAAATAACAAAGGAACAATAGACGATGAAATTAATGCAAAAATCCAAGCTACAAACAGAGTTTACCAGGCCCTACAACAAAAATTTCTTAACCATAAAGACATAACAACCAAAATCAAATTCTCTATATATAAATCGGTGTACCTGCCTGTACTACTATACAGCGGCGAAAACTGGGTACTCACAAATATGCAACAAAAAAGAATACAAGCAGTAGCAATGAAATACGTAAGATGAGTACTAGGAATTAGAAGAATTGAAAAGCGAAGAAACGAAGACATTAGAAAACAAGCCGAAGTCAAATCAACTAAACAACTATTAGAAGAAAAGAAATTGAGTTGGTTCGGCCATCTGGTCAGAATAGATGAAACAAGACAGGTATAGAGAGTATGGGACTCCAAACCAATCGGAAAAATAGACGAGGAAGGCCAAGACCCACTTGGAATAGTACAGTTAAGAACCTATTAGCCAATGCAGGAGAAAGCTGGAACATGGCAAAAGAAAAAGCAAAAGACAGGAAGAGGTGGAGAAATTTTGTATCCAATGAAAGAATAAAAGAAGCCCAAGAAGAAACCTCGACACCTTAGGGTACAAGAGGATCTGGATTATATATGTATGTATCTTTTTATCTCTTGTTTCTTTTGAAATTCGAATAAGTATGTTCTAGAAGAAAAATTGGTTTTCTGTTAAATAAAAAAATAAAAACAACTGCAAAAGTATATGTACCTACTATGTTTGCATCGGTACCAAACCATATTGCCTGTCACGACAAAAAAATTTAAGCCAATGACAGAACTGGAAAGTTAATGACAATAGAACTTGAATAGTCTATAATCATTTAGGGCTCTAGTCCCAGTAATTGCAAAAAAGTAACCATTCTCTTATAGCTTTTTTTACGATCAACTTTTGTTCGTGACATTTCGAAAAATTTAAACAACCAACTGTTGTTTTTTTTTTTTGGGATTATACGAAGAGAATCAATATTTGTCTCCTCTAACGACGTTATAAACCAAATGAGAAGATTCACGAGCAAAGAATATGAATGGCTTTGCACCAGCTGACACTATCTGCGTCTTGAGCTTGTTTTAAAACTATGGGGAATTCAGTAAGCACTTAGCTTCCGTACACCCAAATAATTGTGCCAGTTGCCCAAGGTTGCTAGAATTAAGATGAAAAGTTACCCCTGTACTAAAATATGAAGCGAAAAATTCAAATAAATAGTTCCTGTAGTAGAACTATTAAAATTTTAAAAATTCAACACACGACACGTATAGTTCCGATGTTAACCTGCATTTTTAAAAATATGTTATTGAAATCAAAGTCCAGTATTAATAGATTTCAATAAATTTTACTTCCTTGTACATAGTAAAGAAAGCATTGTAATGGCGAAAAATTTCGGTGTTCAGATTTCAACGGAAATATCCATTTTGACCATCTCTGAATCCATTTTGACTAATTTCGTCGTGACGTATACATACGTACGTACGTACGTACGTACAAAAACGGTAAGCCGTAGAAAATTAAAATTTTATATTTAGGACTGTTATAACATCTAGTAGTGCACCTCCTTTTTTGGTTATTACATAATTTCCAGAAATGGTACATTACTTGAAGCCTATAATAGATATTAATGAAGAACTATTTTAAAATATAATCTAAAACTTTTCAAATTTGGCGTATAAGACTTTTATGTCATTGGGAATAACATATAGATTTTGGTTAAAATAGGCCAACCCGAAATGATATATTACCGGAAGTTTTTAATAGTTTTTCTTGAATAAAATGGATTTATTTTTATTTTAGAAACAAATTTTGGAGAATTATATTCTGAAGTATTATTAAATTAGCCCTTTGTATAAGCGAGATACGTAAATTTAAAAATTATATACATTTTGGTTTTTGTAATAAAGCTTGCTATAGATTAGAACAAAAAATATAAAATCATAAAAAAATAATGTTATTGTCAAATTACGTCAAATACGTGCAATTTTATAATTGGGTCAATACTTCATGTTGGTCTTGTGTACAAGAAAGCCGTAAAGTGTCCGCATCAGATTTTAAATGCGGGTTAATATAATATAATAAGTATGCTTGTCGTATGTTGAATTTTTTAAAATTTTAATACATAGTTCTAGTACAGCAACAATTTATTTGCAAACACGGGTGACTTTCCTCTTAAACGAATGCCGCTTAGAGTTGCAATGTTTTCGTCAGTAACAATCATTTTTGGACTATCTATACGAAGCTCATCTTTAATAATTCAGTGCCAAACAAAATGTATTGTACAAACATTTTACGGTAACTAATGCACATGACGCATTCCCAAACACCTTCTTCAGTTCATCGAAACATTATTGGAAGCTTAACTCGCGTTTCAAATTGTATGTAATGACGATATATCTGTACAGTTGAAAGCATTTTCTGGGTGTCACCTCACGTGCTCTCAAAGGTGTCATAGGGTCTCTTGTAATAATTTTCAAATAACAAATTTGACGTCGGTGAGAGTTAAAGTCTAATCATTCCTAATCAAATCACAATCCGTTTCGCGTTTACTGAATTATTTATGAGACTTACTAATAAATGTCGAAATATCTTCGCATAAACTTTATTTTCATAGAAAATTTATTGTTACAACCAAGCACCTCTGAAAGTACAGCTCCTTCTCGCTAGTGTCTAGTTCACCCTGCGGCAGACAGAGGCAGCACTGTCGTGCATAAATCAACGCAATTAGAATGGGATTGGTTTAATTACTACAAACTACCGAACTAAAGAAGCCCTAATCACTTGCCTGCTCTGTTAATAGCTACTTGTGATTGTGTTCTGGCCGTAGCTTCACTTGTCTAGATATAGGGATGTGGTTTTGTTAGCTTTGCTCACTTGACTCGCCGCGAGATAATACAGATGTAGATCAGCAGGTAGATGATGAATTTTCTACACAAATTATGCGAATAAAGTACGAGTAAGAATGAATTTAATTTAATGTATCAGTATAATAAATTTGAATCGGGTGCCCCACCATACTAATAAATTTAAAAATGTGTCATTTATTTTAAAACTAGACCATAAAACTATATGATAGAAACTATCAAAGTTGTAAAAAAGTTATTACATTTTAATATATTTGAATTTTTAATGCCATTAACGTCACAAAACTTGTACTACTTTCAAGCAGCATTGGCCAAAATCATGATTTATTTAAAAAAAATCATCGATTATTTTTAAAAAATCAAATAAATTATGATTTATTTATTTTTGAAGACCTGTTGGTATATATAATATAAATATTTTATTTCATAACAGAAAACGAAATATGTAATAAAACCCCAAAGAGTGCATTTGAATTTTTGTTATACGTAGTATATAAGGTATCCACGCGCGCCTATTTAAACTTTAAACTTAAACCATGCCTACCTAAATAAAACAGATCAAAACATGCCTTGCATGGCACTCTGTAAAACGGATATTTTATTTTAGGTTTATCTCATGACAAGTACCTATTATATCAATAAATGTAGGCTCATTTGATGCAGTATTTAATTCTGAACATTTTTTGTATTTGCACTTTAGTTCTAAAATTATTATTATTATTATTCGTGTCCAAACCATATACATAATATAAATAATTAATACACAATAAATAGATAAAACATTACAACAAATATTTCTCACTCCTTACATACTGAAGTGACCGATTTTCGGTAGCGAAATACCGCACCCGGACCACATGGAGTGAGTTAGCTGAGCTTGTTATAACCGTATGAATAGTCAAACTTGGAAATTATGGAAATAGGCCTTATGCATCGCCCGGCATTAACTAGGACGGAGAGGATGCATCTTCTCCGAATGTTCTCTCCTTCATGCCAGAGGAAAACCGTCCGCAAAAACTGGCAGAGAAGTGGCCTATCTAAATATTATTAATCCAAAAAATTGCGCAGTTTATAGCAGCTGGTGGTGCCTTAGCCAGATCTTCTCTCGTGCATTCCTCTTATAAGTTGGCGCACGTGAGCAGGTGGACCATTGTTTGTTCTTGACCACAATGATATAAAGTGGGATGTGCTTGGAACCCCAGTTAAACATGTTTACTGCACATTTTCCTACTTAACTTCATAGGCGATTTTACGATTTCCAAATAGGCCATTTCTGATCATTACCTGGTGGTTGTTTCTCATCTAGAAGGATACCCATTGCTTTATCTTATGGCTGTAAAGTCTCATTCCACATTAAGCGTCTTGTTGCAGTCTTGGTCTCTGTCATTGGATGCACTGAAGAGAGAAAATTGTGTCTAGATTTTAGACGTGACCGAGGTGGTTCTTGGCCGAACATTGGGTGTCGTATATTCTAAAATTAATAGGGCAGAATTTACAAATATATGAAAATTTCATATGGTCCATAAAAAAGTAGACACCCGGTATATATGCATTATATTTTTATTTTATATTACCATAGTAGAATTTTCTTTTTGTTAACTCTGTAGGTATCTAAAATAATTTAAAAAACAAATAATTTTTCGACAAAAAATGTTTTTTTATAAAATTTGATTTAAAACAATGATCTTTTTTTAATAAATCAGTTGATTTAAATAATGATTTAAATCAAATGATTTAAATCAGGCCAACCCTGCTTTCAAACACAAAAAAAGCCTTAATACCAAAATAGAAAAATTTGTTACTACCGATAAGACATTGATTTCAGCCTGAATAAAGCAACAGTCGAAACCACCTTCCAAAAAAGTTAATGCACACGTTAATTCACAAAAATTCTAAATAGCGGATTTACGTAAAACTTTGGAAAGACACTAGTGTCTTTTCACATAACCTCACAAAAGATAATTGTGCTTCTAGTGCTACTCTCTTTATGTTAGGCCCTGAACTTTTCAATTCACCTTTATATGTATTTTTTTTTTTTTTTGACAGGGTATGTTATATCTCATATTGGTAATAGATAAATGCTGAGGTATAATTCATAACTTACTAATCATAACAAATTTAATACTGGGAAAATTTGGAGAAAAACAGTCTGATGAAAACGTTGGAAAAATGTTTTATTACATAGCCGACGTTTCGGCACTAAATATGCCTTCTTCAGGGAAATGTAAACTTACCGAGTTGAAAATTTTAAAAAAAGTGTTGAATTACAAAAGTATAGTTAAAATTATTTTTAGAAAAATGTAAACTACACTGTTCATCTTCAGTATACTTTTGTAATTCAACATTTTTTTAAAAAAAAGGCTTATTTGGTGCCGAAACGTCGGCATTTTTCAAGCGTTTTCATCAGACTATTTTTCTCCAAGTTTTCCTAGAATTACTTTGATCCAGTCGAGGAATACATATATAACAAATTTAGTTCTATGATAAACTGTGTCAGTGTTCTTTATTTGTTTAGATTGTACTTGTAATACATTTCTAATTACATATCGTTCTTGCTATTTATTTCTTTTTTCATATGAATATATTGCTCGAGAGGCATGTTTAACCCTTTAATAATATGATATTATTGCTATTATTCATTTTAAAACATCAAGCTCTGATTCAATTACCATAAATACATTATAATCAGAATGAATAAACAGAGCATCTATTTTATACCGTGTAATTATGCATTTAGTAAACAATTTTGAGAATTATATTTTCTTACCAGCATAATGGTAATTTGATCACCCAAAATCTTATTAAATTACACCTCACATTTAAATATTTTTTTCCTTTTCATTGTTGATTATTTTTCATGTGAAACAAAATAGTAAAAATTGTGGAATAAAATTAAACCTATTTAATGAAATTAAATTTAACGGTATTGTATAAATTTGTAAATTTTTGTCTAATTTACCAAAATCTCGATAACTATTGTAACACGATTCGTACCAATGGTAGGGTCTCTAGAATACGATTTTACTATTTTTACGATGATGTCTGTATGTATGTATGTATGTATGTATGTATGTATGTATGTATGTATGTATGTATGTATGTATGTATGTATGTATGTATGTATGTATGTATGTATGTATGTATGTATGTATGTATGTATGTATGTATGTATGTATGTATGTATGTATGTATGTATGTATGTATGTATGTATGTATGTATGTATGTATGTATGTATGTATGTATGTATGTATGTATGTATGTATGTATGTATGTATGTATGTATGTATGTATGTATGTATGTATGTATGTATGTATGTATGTATGTATGTATGTATGTATGTATGTATGTATGTATGTATGTATGTATGTATGTATGTATGTATGTATGTATGTATGTATGTATGTATGTATGTATGTATGTATGTATGTATGTATGTATGTATGTATGTATGTATGTATGTATGTATGTATGTATGTATGTATGTATGTATGTATGTATGTATGTATGTATGTATGTATGTATGTATGTATGTATGTATGTATGTATGTATGTATGTATGTATGTATGTATGTATGTATGTATGTATGTATGTATGTATGTATGTATGTATGTATGTATGTATGTATGTATGTATGTATGTATGTATGTATGTATGTATGTATGTATGTATGTATGTATGTATGTATGTATGTATGTATGTATGTATGTATGTATGTATGTATGTATGTATGTATGTATGTATGTATGTATGTATGTATGTATGTATGTATGTATGTATGTATGTATGTATGTATGTATGTATGTATGTATGTATGTATGTATGTATGTATGTATGTATGTATGTATGTATGTATGTATGTATGTATGTATGTATGTATGTATGTATGTATGTATGTATGTATGTATGTATGTATGTATGTATGTATGTATGTATGTATGTATGTATGTATGTATGTATGTATGTATGTATGTATGTATGTATGTATGTATGTATGTATGTATGTATGTATGTATGTATGTATGTATGTATGTATGTATGTATGTATGTATGTATGTATGTATGTATGTATGTATGTATGTATGTATGTATGTATGTATGTATGTATGTATGTATGTATGTATGTATGTATGTATGTATGTATGTATGTATGTATGTATGTATGTATGTATGTATGTATGTATGTATGTATGTATGTATGTATGTATGTATGTATGTATGTATGTGTGTATATATATATATATATATATATATATATATATATATATATATATATGTGTGTGTGTGTGTGTGTGTGTGTGTGTGTGTGTGTGTGTGACGATTTTTTCGGATCGCATAACTCCAATAACACCTTTCCAAAAATTATAGTTCTTTCGTATTCTTTTTCCTTGCATCCATATGAAGAGCTGATTAGATTTTGGTTATAATTGGTCGACCTGAAGTACCCTAATTTGAAGATTTTAACAGTTTTTGTAGAAAAAATGCTGTTAAATATTACTTTTTCACATTTAATGTTATTATAAATACTTAAGAATATTTTATTCTCTATACGATTTGATTACATTTTATACTTCATATTCAATGGGTATAGAAATAATTGCGTAGGCTTCCACAGTCTGAGTCATGAGAAATATTCGTTTTCCGGGAATGGACTGTGTCATATTTTGAGTCAGAGCTCAACGTTTCGCCCGCAGTCATATGGGGCATCTTCAGGAGCAAGAGGGGGATAGTACTGTCTTGAACACGGTTACCCGACGTGTCAACCACGCTAGAGGCCGAGTTTAAGCAACAAGGAGCGAGACTCAGTTTACAAGGTTACCCGACGTGTAAACCACGCTAGAGGCCAAATAAACCAAGTGACGAAAGAAGGCCGAGGAGACAGTTATATACTAATCTAAAGATACGGTAGATGAGCAGAGCTAATGAGGACCAATGGGAATCGAGTTCGTAATGGTAGATTGGGCGTGTCGTGTTCCGAGAATCACCGGTTTCCACATGTGGCTCAAGAAATAGCCATCATCCCGATTGATGTTATTCGGATGTTTCCATATTTCTAAAGTTTCCCTGTATTTACGTCTGTAAAACTCAGGGACAGGAGCTAAAATGCGGGAATTTTCAAATAAGATGTTATGTCCTGTATTGTGTTGGTGTTCTGCGACCGTAGATGTTAATACCATACCATTACGCAGACAGCGTTTGTGTTCTGACAATCTAGTGTGAACACTTCTTCCTGTTTCACCTATGTATACTGTGCCGCAAGAACAAGGAATACTATAAACACCGGGTGACGACAAGGGTTCGCGTTTATCTTTAGTTTGGGGGAGTATTTCTGAGATCTTTTGTGGAGGTTTAAAAAAGACCTTAATATTGTTTTTATTGAGAATTCTACCAATTTTGTCCGAGAAACCTTTAATGTAAGGGATAGATGCAAATGTTTCGAACGAGGTATCCACAGGTTTTTTGGGTAAAGGGTTTAATTGTCTATGAATTACATTGTTGATTAATTTTACGTCATAGTTGTTCTGGATTAAACTATGTCTGATGTGATCAGATCAGGGCACGCTGTTTATAGAAAACCCACCCACACTGATAGGTATCTCAATTTTAATTCTCACCACCATCCCTCGCAGAAACTCTCGGTTGTCAACGCTCTCGTACATCGTGCCATCAAAATCTCTGAACCTGATTTCCTACAGCAGGAGCTTGATCTAATCAACAATGTAATTCATAGACAATTAAACCCTTTACCCAAAAAACCTGTGGATACCTCGTTCGAAACATTTGCATCTATCCCTTACATTAAAGGTTTCTCGGACAAAATTGGTAGAATTCTCAATAAAAACAATATTAAGGTCTTTTTTAAACCTCCACAAAAGATCTCAGAAATACTCCCCCAAACTAAAGATAAACGCGAACCCTTGTCGTCACCCGGTGTTTATAGTATTCCTTGTTCTTGCGGCACAGTATACATAGGTGAAACAGGAAGAAGTGTTCACACTAGATTGTCAGAACACAAACGCTGTCTGCGTAATGGTATGGTATTAACATCTGCGGTCGCAGAACACCAACACAATACAGGACATAACATCTTATTTGAAAATTCCCGCATTTTAGCTCCTGTCCCTGAGTTTTACAGACGTAAATACAGGGAAACTTTAGAAATATGGAAACATCCGAATAACATCAATCGGGATGATGGCTATTTCTTGAGCCACATGTGGAAACCGGTGATTCTCGGAACACGACACGCCCAATCTACCATTACGAACTCGATTCCCATTGGTCCTCATTAGCTCTGCTCATCTACCGTATCTTTAGATTAGTATATAACTGTCTCCTCGGCCTTCTTTCGTCACTTGGTTTATTTGGCCTCTAGCGTGGTTTACACGTCGGGTAACCTTGTAAACTGAGTCTCGCTCCTTGTTGCTTAAACTCGGCCTCTAGCGTGGTTGACACGTCGGGTAACCGTGTTCAAGACAGTACTATCCCCCTCTTGCTCCTGAAGATGCCCCATATGACTGCGGGCGAAACGTTGAGCTCTGACTCAAAATATGACACAGTCCATTCCCGGAAAACGAATATTTCTAATGGGTATAGAGTTAAAAAAATATAAATAAATTAAATTTCACAAAGCAGCCAACTGTGCTATAAACATGGAAACATCTACTATGTACTATGTACTGGAAATATGGAATCATTTGTAAAAAAAACTTTCTGTGTGGAATTTGTACAAAATACATAGAACTGACGGAAGGTAATGTGCTGGCCACGTCAGATTTTTTCATATTTAATGTTATAAATATTAAAGAATATTTTATTCACTGTACGATTTGATTACATTTTATACTTTATATGTAATGGATACAGAGTTAAAAAATTATAAGAAATTAAATTTCTTAAAATAGCCAGCTGAGTTATAACCATGGAAACATATCCAGTATTAAGAAAATTCTGATTGACAGATGTGTGATGTAGACCTTTTCAATTTAAAGAGATAGAAGATATGCGCAATGGGGATCTGCGCATAGTAAGAACAACTGAGATCTATAGCGTTGTTTTTAAAAAAATTAGACGTAAAATGTGAAAAAATCCTTGACAACTTTAAAAAATTTCTCGAAAGAAGTTGCAAAAGCTTTTATTGTAGCTAAAATGTCTAACGATGCAAAATTTCACGGAGAATACAGATATTTTAATGACTGCAATATTTTTGAGGTTTCGTTTGACAGCCCAACTGGCAGTTTTTGACGCCATTTTACTTACTATTTGCAGCGATAGAAAGAGATAGCCGTTAAATTGAAAAGGTCTATTGACATAGTATGTTTGTGTTATAATTTTACTGGAAATATAGAAACTTTCTGTATGGAATTTGTACAAAATACACAGAAGTGACTTAAGGGAATGTACTGGAAATATGGAATCTTTTGCAAGAAACTTTCTGTGTGGAATTTGTACAAAATCAGGGATTTGTTAACTACTGGACAGAGAACACAGGAAGTGTGAGTGAGAAAGATACAGATAATTTCACTTTAGGCAAATGCACGTCAAAAATTGATTGTGTTTAAGTATAATTGATGTGAAATAAGTGCATATACAACGCTAAATTAGAACACATATAAGAATATAAATCTTAGATATTTGTCAAATTAAATTTTTTTAAATTTTTTTGAATAATGTTAATTTTGTCAAACCTGTCAAACAAAACATTTGACAAGTAACGGAAACAAAGACAAGAAATCGGAAGTATGTATGACTATCTCTGTCGATCTGGCCGGGTACATGCGAAGATTCACTTGCTCCATCCACATAAATCTCATTCTATGTTTTCTCTTCAAAGAAAATCTTACGATGTCATGGTATAATTTTCTTATAAATTGTAATTTACAAAATTGTCACAAATCAACTAAGAATACAGAAAGAATATAACAAGCATGCATTAGAAATTAATATAAAATTTATAGCTTATAAATGTATATTATTATAAAATACCATTTAAATAATTTCACAATTATATGCACGGTATTCAGAATATTCACAATTATGTTAAATACTATAATTTAAGTCTATATTTGCATAATTCTTTCATTTGGGAAAATTATCTATGATATGTTATCCTCTTTGACAAAGTTTATAAATACGTTATAACATAACTAGCTAGCGGTCAATAAAATAATATAAGTAATAATTTAATAATATTTCGTATATGTTCATAAATAATATCAATTAAGTTGTCGTGAAAAGCAACGGTCACAGTCACACAAATAACTATAAAATTCATAAATAGAAATTAAACCACCGAGAACTTGAAGCGAAAGAGCCGTAACTCAGGTCTACACCTGCACACCAAAATATTCAGTAGCGTCCAAAGGGTAATGGTTTGGGGGCAAGAAATTCATTTAAGTAATGTAGTAATTTATCATTTTTATATTAATACATTCAATATTCCGGTATCATTAAATTAATTTAAAATGCTGGAGGAGTTATATATGATTTCTTTTAAATATCCATGTTTACTTCAGGCAAAATTTTATTAATACGGGTATTTAACAACTCCTTGTAATATATTACAGAAAACATGAAAAATGTGGGTATCATTAAATAAATTTCATTAATAAAGTGAATAATTTATGGTATAAAATCTGATTAATATCTAGAAGCGATTTGTTTTATTGATACTCATCTTTGATTATAATTTACATGAACACCAAATTTTTGAGCACCGGCTTTTTCTTACAAGTATTGGTTGCCAGAACATTATTTAAAAACGATAATAATAAATGAGCACTGTATTGATGTTATTAGAAATAGGGTCCCGCTAGAATGACACAGGCACATGGTTCACGTTCTTCAGAATTTTATTTTAAATATGTTTAAATTAGTTTCCTTCAACAATAATACACTTAAGTTTCTGTTCTTCAGATGAAAACCTCCTGCCCTGTTTTTTAAGTATAAAAAGTAGTCAAATTTACACATGTAAGTATGGTAGGCATTCTATTTCTTTTATTTATCTAAGAGAGGTAAAATGTAATCATGTCAAAAATTCGATGGTGAGTTTTCAGTAAATAAGCACGAATTAGGGTCCCCACAACACGTTTTTACTATTTTTACGATGATGTCTGCCTGTGTGTGTGTGTGTGTGTGTGTGTGTGTGTGTGTGTGTGTGTGTGTGTGTGTGTGTGTGTGTGTGTGTGTGTGTGTGTGTGTGTGTGTGTGTGTGTGTGTGTGTGTGTGTGTGTGTGTGTGTGTGTGTGTGTGTGTGTGTGTGTGTGTGTGTGTGTGTGTGTGTGTGTGTGTGTGTGTGTGTGTGTGTGTGTGTGTGTGTGTGTGTGTGTGTGTGTGTGTGTGTGTGTGTGTGTGTGTGTGTGTGTGTGTGTGTGTGTGTGTGTGTGTGTGTGTGTGTGTGTGTGTGTGTGTGTGTGTGTGTGTGTGTGTGTGTGTGTGTGTGTGTGTGTGTGTGTGTGTGTGTGTGTGTGTGTGTGTGTGTGTGTGTGTGTGTGTGTGTGTGTGTGTGTGTGTGTGTGTGTGTGTGTGTGTGTGTGTGTGTGTGTGTGTGTGTGTGTGTGTGTGTGTGTGTGTGTGTGTGTGTGTGTGTGTGTGTGTGTGTGTGTGTGTGTGTGTGTGTGTGTGTGTGTGTGTGTGTGTGTGTGTGTGTGTGTGTGTGTGTGTGTGTGTGTGTGTGTGTGTGTGTGTGTGTGTGTGTGTGTGTGTGTGTGTGTGTGTGTGTGTGTGTGTGTGTGTGTGTGTGTGTGTGTGTGTGTGTGTGTGTGTGTGTGTGTGTGTGTGTGTGTGTGTGTGTGTGTGTGTGTGTGTGTGTGTGTGTGTGTGTGTGTGTGTGTGTGTGTGTGTGTGTGTGTGTGTGTGTGTGTGTGTGTGTGTGTGTGTGTGTGTGTGTGTGTGTGTGTGTGTGTGTGTGTGTGTGTGTGTGTGTGTGTGTGTGTGTGTGTGTGTGTGTGTGTGTGTGTGTGTGTGTGTGTGTGTGTGTGTGTGTGTGTGTGTGTGTGTGTGTGTGTGTGTGTGTGTGTGTGTGTGTGTGTGTGTGTGTGTGTGTGTGTGTGTGTGTGTGTGTGTGTGTGTGTGTGTGTGTGTGTGTGTGTGTGTGTGTGTGTGTGTGTGTGTGTGTGTGTGTGTGTGTGTGTGTGTGTGTGTGTGTGTGTGTGTGTGTGTGTGTGTGTGTGTGTGTGTGTGTGTGTGTGTGTGTGTGTGTGTGTGTGTGTGTGTGTGTGTGTGTGTGTGTGTGTGTGTGTGTGTGTGTGTGTGTGTGTGTGTGTGTGTGTGTGTGTGTGTGTGTGTGTGTGTGTGTGTGTGTGTGTGTGTGTGTGTGTGTGTGTGTGTGTGTGTGTGTGTGTGTGTGTGTGTGTGTGTGTGTGTGTGTGTGTGTGTGTGTGTGTGTGTGTGTGTGTGTGTGTGTGTGTGTGTGTGTGTGTGTGTGTGTGTGTGTGTGTGTGTGTGTGTGTGTGTGTGTGTGTGTGTGTGTGTGTGTGTGTGTGTGTGTGTGTGTGTGTGTGTGTGTGTGTGTGTGTGTGTGTGTGTGTGTGTGTGTGTGTGTGTGTGTGTGTGTGTGTGTGTGTGTGTGTGTGTGTGTGTGTGTGTGTGTGTGCGTGTGACGATTTTTTCGTCCACGATAACTCTTACAACAAACTTCCGAAAAATTCTATTTTCCGTATTTAAGCTTTCTACATGCATATAATGAGTTGATTAGAATTTGGGTAACATTGGACGACAGGAAGTGATACTTTACTCGAAGCCCATAGCAGTTTTTATTAAAAAATTATATTAAAATATAATCCAAAACTTCTCCATTCTAGTATTTAAGACTTTCATATCAAGGAAAATAACATATTAGATTTTGGCTACAATTAATAAACCGGAAGTGATAGTTTACTTGAAGCTCAGAACAGATTATCGTGAAAAATATATTATGATATATTAAAAAACTTTTTAAATTCAGTATATAAGACTTTGATATGAAAGGGAACAACATATTAGATTTTGGCTAAAATTGATAAAACGGAAGTGGTACTTTACTTGAATTAGTTTTTTTCCAAAATTGATTAACCGGAAATAATTTTTTGCTTAAAGCTCTAAACAGATTTTTGTGAAAAATATTTTGTTATATACCAAAATTTTTCAAATTTGGCATTTAAAACTTTTATATTAATAAGAAGTCAAACTTGTCAGCTTTGGTATTTAAGACTTTTATATGAACGGGAGCAACATATTAGATTTTGGCTAAATTTGAAAAACCGGAAGTGATACTTTATTTGAAGTTCCGAACATATTTTCGTGAAAAATATATTGATACATCTCAGAACTTTTCAAATTTTGTTTTTAAGACTTTTATATTAATGAGAACGATATATTAGATTTTTTTCTAAGATTGATAAACCGGAAGTAGTACTTTACAGAATTCTATAAACAGATTTTCTTGAAAAAAATGTATTAAAACATGATCCAAAACTGAAATAAATGCTCTTTGGTTATTACCACATTTTCACCCACAACGATACTTTAAAAAATTGGTTATTTAAGATCTGACTATTTTAACTTTCGCAACATAATCATATTGTTAAGTGACAGATAAATTACTGTTTAATAATTATTTGCGATATAAGTGAGATATAGTCATTTTTAACGCACATATTGTGAATTGCCGTACGAACCTGCAAAGCGCGTGCATTAATATTGTAGTAGCCCACGAATATCGTACAAAATTGCAAATCACCATATTGGGTTATCGCGCTCATTTTAGATATTTAATAGCGTTCTTATCCCATAGTGCGGTAATGAAAATTATTGCCATACTAGAATTTCATTACCGCACTCTTTGGGCTTACAAGGTTATTACATAACTAAGAAGGTTATTACATAACTAAAATAAGTCGATATGGTATTCACGGTGATAAAATATATTGCAAAATTTGTTTTCCACGGCCTACGTACTTTTCTTATTCTCAATAATTCTAGCGTGACCCTTGTATTTACTGAGCATCAAAACAATATTTCATTTCTTACCCTAGCCCTATATAATAAACGGAAAGGTAGGTAGCAAAAATAATAATAATTGAGTTTTTCTGTACTTACCTGAGTTTTTTGGGTACCATGTACTAATTATAAATTAGAGCTGAATTTTGGTTTTATTCGTTATTTTACCGTTAAAGAAAATTTTGCCTTGTACGCCACTGTTTTATTCGCACATTTCGACACTTCATAAATTCTGTGATAATCTAGTATAATACGTTCAACACTTGTAATACAAGATACAAGAATAAAATCCATCTCAATTTATAAGTTAAGAGATGCAATATTTGTCAGAATATGATTATTTATATTTAAGCACTGTTTGCCTTTAAATTTTGAGGTATTAGCTACTATTATAGCAATACAATAAACAGACCGCAAAAGGAAAATTTATAGCAAAAGAAAATAATATTTATAGATTCATTTTTTATCACATTGGTATACCAGTCTGCGAAAGGTATGTCGGGTTTCATTGTTTAACAACTTAAGTTTTGACGAAGAATTTTGAAACGCTCGGCTATTTTTAAAATTTAAAAATGACGTGAAAATAACAACATCGCCTGATGTCGCACCCACGGTATTCACCAGACATGGCCGTCTGTTACTTTTTCCTTTTCCCGAAGATGAAGACATTGAAAAGACTTTTTGCGACCATAGAGGAGAAATATCACTGAAGGAACTGTAGGCTGTACCACAAGTGTTTTGCAGATTTGATATCCAATGCGGAATACTTTGTAGGGGACAATTTTAATATACTTATGCCACACATGCGTTGTTCGTATACGAATATCAAATATTCGTAAAGAAACAATAACGCATGTATGGACCGAAAATTTGTGTTTGTTAACAAATATTTGGTATACTCGTATGTCATCGTACACGAATTTTTCCAGTACCGAGTCGGTAAATCAACCCTCACAGGACCCGAACAATCGTTTTATGTTCATTCGCGCTCACATCCACAATTGCGTTGCGTTGACAATGTTTTCTTCATTTATAGACAATTAAAGAGTCATCATTAATTTTACCAACTTACTCATAATGTATTATTAAGAATAATTTCAAAATTATATAAGTAGGTATTATATTGGTGTGCCAAACTGTCAAATGGCGTTGATGTTATTTGAAAATTAGAAATAATTTTCAAGTTTGACGTCGGTCGAAATCGAACCCAGACCGTCCGGATTACCACCAGTCACCTAAACCACAATAAATATCCCGCGCAATCAATTGAATAGATGCGAGGCCACACGAAAATACACGCCTCGAACGACAGCAGTGTAAGCATAGGAAATATACGGAATAACTATTCAAATATTATATAATAACTATTTTATATATATATATATATATATATATATATATATATATATATATATATATATATATATATAACTAAACAAATTAAATAAAAACCTAATTATAAATGGCCTTAGTATACGAACAAATTCATGTTTTACTTTAAATTATGTAGGTATTGCTGTTTAAATAATATATGAAATAAAAATAATAGTAATAACAACATTAATAAATCTTTAGGTCTGCAGCTAACAAATGAAAATAGTGGAACTAAAAATGAAATGACATACATATAAGTACGCATATTATATATTTAAAATAACCATTATACTTTGGAATAAAATACATTTAGGTGCTCGCTATTTTTACCTCCCTTCATACCGTAGGTAAGGGAGATAGGTGAATTTTCAGTAAATAACTGGCAATAAAAATAAAATAACTGTGAAACTAAAAACCACGTAATTTCAATAATTAAAATGAATAATAAGTTTCACCAAGTAAGAGCAGACACAATTAAAGAAATTAGATTTTGTTTACGAACGTTCAACCGGAAGTGATACTTTACTTAAAGTTCATTGCTATTACAAACATGGAATTGACGGGAGGTCATGTGTTGGTCATTGCTTTTTATTACAAATTTAATCTTTACAGTTTTTATTTAGTAACATGTTGCTGAATATTCCTAAAACAAAATTCATAACTAAATTTGATCCTGCATGATATACATTCACCATATATTAGGAAAACTTGTTTAGCTTCTAATTTCTCTCAGGTATATCAAATCAGCCGTGTTACCGTAATTGCTCCTGCACATTGGCACACAGCATTTTAAAACCATTTTTGCAATTTCCTTCGACGAAAAAACATCGCAATAGGGTATTTGACAATTTTTGGGTAAGTGTTTTAAATTGCACATATACACCTAATTATAGATGTAAAATTATTATTACATATTTTTTTAATCGTTAAAACATTTATAATAACATTAAAAAATGTTTGTTTCAAATTTCCCGCTAAAACGCTCTTGCTGCTCATGACGTCACGATCTAGTAGTTCAGTTAATAATTTGTAAAAATAAGAAGTTCTTCAGTATTTATCAGCATTTTATTTTCTCTGTGCACCACTTATAAATTTTAGAATTCATTTTTTGAAGGAAAATACAGATAAAGACTAAAGAACTTCTTATTTTTACAAACTATTTACTGAACTACTAGATCGTGACGTCATGAGAGACAAGAGCGTTTTAGCGGGAAATTTGAAACACAAATTTTAAATGTATTAACGATTAAAAATATATATAATAATAAAATTGCATGTATAAATAGATGTATATGTGCCATTTAAAACACTTTCCCAAAATTTGTCAAATACCCTATTTGACATTCCGTGCTGCGCTGTGCCGTGCGTCTACTCACGCAGACTGCTGTAGTTAGACTGTTTTTAGAGGGCTTGACTAGCGCGATGGCCTCATAGTTTGACGTGACGCATTGAGCAGGGATAAGCATTCAGGCCTGTATTCTCGTGTGGCCTTGATAGATGTCCTAGTGTCACTTTGCAAGCATTTACCGATTTTTGTTGACTAAATACGAATATGTGGGTAGATAGTGTCTTGCAAACGTTCATACATGAAAAATCACCAACAAATAATCGTTGAATTAACAAATATTCATCTACGCATGTGTGGAGCCGGGGTAAGAATGGTTTCATATTTATGCTATTCTAACACGCACATGCACAATTGCATATTACACAAGAAATTCAAATTTCTTTCTTAGAATTTAATTTTGATTTGCAATTTGAAGTAATTAGCATTATTGAATAATACATAGCATATTTCAAAATTCCAGTAGCAAATCGTTATTACCCAATTTTCAGTAATTTACATTACAAATCTCAAACTAAATCTATTGTCCGCATGCAAAGATATTCACCGGATTTGTATCAAAACATCTTGGCACATTCCATTGGAGGAATTCTTTCCATTTCCCATTAGAAATTCCGTTCTACACCCCCGAGTTGAGTTCGTATGAAAAAGAAAACCCTAATTAAACGAATTCGACAAATCTATAATTGCTGGGTCCATATCCCGAATTACCTGGTTTTGACGTGCGGCAAACGTGGTTCTAATTTGGACCTTTGATTCAAACTGCACATCAATTTGGAGACCGACGTAGCCCTTAGCTGTTGTCTAGACATTTAGCCTAAATCTATGAAAAATACATACTTCACGATATTTTTCAAAATAGCTATAATTTTTGATAGACACGTGTGTGTCATGTAATTATAAACATGTAACCATAGACTTTATCTGGTAATAACAGACAACAATAGGTTCTTTTGAAAATACGTAACAGATTTACATTAACAAGTATACGTTGCGCCTATTTTAGTTACTTTCTCATTAGCGTTACTTTGTTACTTATAGTGGTGACTTATTATCTTACATATTAGTCGCGTTCTTTTTACCACTTTTTATATGAAATCTTAGTTCGTCTCAGCTCACCTCAGTTGTCTCACTAATTTTGACCGTTCTTTTTATCGTAACAGAGGTGAAATAAACTGAGACCGAAGTGAGAAGAGTTCCTCGCCCCTTCCCGATTCTTAGTCACCTCTGGAGATTGTGCTTGTTGAGTTTTTAATCTTAGATGAATGGTGGGGATGATTGTTTTGCTGTCACGAATTGTCACATACAATTAGTTTGGTTATTGTAAAGATTATTTCTTTAATGAATATTACCTATTAATTAAAGAATAAATAAATTTGCAGACAATTCCGTGGAAAATAATATAGCAAAGAGACGTAAACTTCATAGAATTGAAAATTATGTGGTAGTTATAGTACCGTACAATTTCAACAACATTCTAAAATGTGTCGCACTACACGTTATTATGTAATCGACAGAATAATAGAAGCCCATATAATGCCCACTCATAGTTTTGGGCGATCCTAAATAACACCTGAACATATCGTGGTTGACCGTTGAAAAGCTACTGTCAAATTCAAATTGTACACACGCCAGCGACATCAATCGTTTAAGTTACCAAAAAAAATTGTCTTTTGTCGTTTTTTACTTCCTTGTTCGAAGTAAAGGAAGTATTGTAATCGCGAAAAATTTCGGTTTTGAGATTTCAACGGAAATATCCACTCAAAAACGGTAAGCCGTAGAAAGTTGAAATTTTGTATTTAGGACTGCTATAACATCTAGTTGTGCACCTCTCTTTTTGGTCATTACATAATTTCTAGATATGCTACTTTATTTGAAGTATATAATAGATTTTAATGAAAAACTATTTTAAAATATAATCTAAAACTTTTCAAATTTGGTATATAAGACTTTTATGTCAATTGGATTAACATAGTAGATTTTGTTTAAAACAGGCTTACCGGCAGTGACATATTATCTGAAGTTGTTAACAGTTTATCTTCAATAAAATGGTTTCATTTTGATTTTAGAAATAAATGCTTCAAATAAAATTTTTAGAGAATTAAATTCTGTGTCTAGCACATCAAGTATTATTAAATTAGCCCTTCGTATAAGCGAGATATATTTAAAACATATAATTTTTGGTTTTTGTAATGAAGCTTGCTATGGATTAGGACAAAAAATAACAAAAAAATAAAAAATAGATGCTAATGTCAAATTACGTCAAATACGTGCAATTTTATACTTGAGTCTATACTTCATATTGGTCTTGTGTACAAGGAAATCGTGCGGTGTCCACATCAGATTTTTTTACTTCATAAAAATCTCACTTGATTTCAAGACAGTTCATGTCAAACTCATCTCATTTTGAGATAAGATGAGACGAGACAAATGATAAAAAGAACGCGACTATTGTATCGTACGTCTTAGTTAGTCGATGACGTAATCGTCGCGTGCAAGTGGCGAAGTAAACAAACGAGTCTCGATATGTTTAATTACTTCCGGTCGCCTGAAGCTTTTGTATTGCATGTCAAATAATCAACTAGGGTTCTCTCCCTGTGTCAATGTGTCCAACAAAGCAGCGGCGGTTAAAAAAATATAGTCTACAAACCAAAAATTGAATATACTTATATAAAATTTATAATTTAATAACAGTTTTATTTATTGGCTAATGCAAACTACTGCCCATTATTGCAATCGTTTCTAAAATAACAATTTCCATAGTACGATAGATGTAATTTAAATAAATTTAGACAAAAGTGGTGAACAACTCCGAAATTATTGGTTTTAGGCATAGGATACTCTTTATAACATAGAAAGATAACATAAAAAGAAACCCAACTAAATAATAAAATATAGGGTGTTCCATTTGAAAATGGCGAGTTATAGTCATTTGAAATTGAGTAAATTTGATTGGCTTTATTGAACATAGGCTGACCATATTTGAAACGATGGAAAAGAGGACGCCGAGCGAAGTTAGGCCAAAACCGCCGGAGGCGGATTAAAAAAATGGGCGTGGTGGCGTTCTCGAATTGTATGCAATTTTATTAGCACAAATACTATTGATATAAAACACATTTAGGAAAAAATTACTGATAATTAAATAAAATAAAATATCACAATGAGATCCTCCACTATTTTTAATTTTTTTTTGAGCCTATCTAAACTGAAAGCGATTTTTAGTTTTAGAAAATCTTTACTCTTATGCAACCAATACGTTAGCGTATACGTTTTTTGGCAAAACGCTGTGCAAAAACTCTCTTTATTCGTTAAGCCGTAATAATTTTTTTAATGTTCTGTGACGTAGATATACGAGGTGAATTTGTTCTCAGTGGACTTCGCTAATAATTGGAGTCACATAAATTGATCTTTTTCAGCACGCAATAGCTATTTGTGTATATAGAGCGCAAAATGGGACATTGTCGATTGAGAAGTTGTTCTCTCCTGCGTTGTGCGAGAGAATTAGTCGGAATTGAATAATTTTTGAGCCGACCCAATAAAATGATTTGCCTCTGCGCGCAAGTTAGTTCAGAATTCTTATAGAATATAGAATTCGCGCGATTTATGATCTTGTATCTACTCTCAATACTAGAGTAACAGATTGGGTATAGTTTACGTGTTTCGGGGCATTTATTTATTTATTATTATTATTATTATTTATCCGGGTAAAAGAGGACTTCTGGACAGCCTAATTGAAAAGCCTGTATAATTTTTTTCAATTATATGAGTACATAGAGTATAGTTATATTATTATTATTAATATGTTTTTAATCTTTTATTGATATTTAATAAAATATAAACATTAGTTCAGTCATAAATTATATTTTGGAAAATCAGAATCACACTGATTACAGCAAATATACTTGGATTGGTTTAAATGGACCAATTGATTGGCCTGCAAGATCTCCTGCCCCTTTTTTCTTTGGGTCATTTAAAATTAAAAATTTAGGGCCATTATGAATTGACTACTTTAGATCTTAAAGCGGCAATGAGGAATGACTGCAGCCTTATTTCAAATCGACAGCTAAGCAAAGTGAGACAACAATGTTATGATCGTCTCGGATTTTGCTTAGTACAAAATGGCGGTCATTTTGAATATTTGTTGTATTTTTTAATTCTTACTGTTCTAATTGTGCGATTTATATTTTATAATATATATATATATATATATATATATATATATATATATATATATATATATATATATATGTTGTGTTACTTATAATGTATCCATTTTATTAAATATTTATGAAAGATTAAAAACATATTAGGTAATAATAAAAATCATTTTGAAAAGTAAAAATTAAAAAATAAGTTTTGCTATCGGCTGGTTCCGAACCCGTCTGACCGAATTACCCATGTTTGTTACCAAACGCACTCGCTACCACCATACTATTAGGACTGTTGCTTGGAAACTATTTTTTTCGGGGTATGAAAAACAATCCTGGAAATTCTACAATTTTTCCTAATTTTTACTTCCTTGTACGAAGTAAAGTATTGTAATCGCGAAAAATTTCGGTTTTCAGATTTCAACGGAAATATCCATTTTGACCATCCCTGAATCCATTTTGACTAATTTTGTCGTGACGTCTGTACGTACGTACGTGCGTACGATCTCGCATAACTCAAAAACGGTAAGCCGTAGAAAGTTGAAATTTTCTATTTAGGACTGCTATAACATCTAGTTGTGCACCTCCCTTTTTGGTCATTACATAATTTCTAGATATGGTACTTTATTTGAAGCCTATAATAGATTTTAATGAAAAACTATTTTAAAATATAATCTAAAACTTTTCAAATTTGGTATAAGACTTTTATGTCAATTGGAATAACATAGTAGATTTTGCTTAAAACAGGCTTACCGTAAAGTGACATATTACCTGAAGTTGTTAACAGTTCTTCTTCAATAAAATGGTTTCATTTTGATTTTAGAAATAAATGCTTCAAATAAAAGTTTTAGAGAATTAAATTCTGCGTCTAGCACATCAAGTATTATTAAATTAGCCCTTTGTATAAGCGAGATATGTATATTTAAAACTTATATACTTTTTGGTTTTTGTAATGAAGCTTGCTATGGATTTGGACAAAAAATAACAAAAAAATAAAAAATAGATGCTAATGTCAAATTACGTCAAATGTTCTTGTCAATTTGACAAGACCAATGTTTTGACTTATTTTGATTTTGAATTGATAAAATGTTAATATTGTACAATTTTTAGGTAGTAAAACACATGTAATTAAAAATAATAACACTTTAGCAGTTAAAAATCAAAATAAGTCAAAACATTGGTCTTGTCAACATGACATTGTACTTGTCAAAATGACATGCGCACACAAATCAGCTGATTCTAAGCACGTCAAGGTCCCTCCAGTCACGTGTCTGCTCGCGCCCTATACTTCATATTGGTCTTGTGTACAAGGAAGTCGTGTGGTGCCCACATTAGATTTTTTTCTAATAATACACATGTAAATTAACTGATTCGAAATGTAATCCATAGAATTAGTATCCCTGGATAAGCATACAGAATTTCAACTTAATATATTGCATTGGGGATATACTATTCACAGTTAATGATTTTCCATATTAATCCCATATGTGTCGATTGGCCTAAGACACCCGGTATAGTGATTTTAGATTTTTACCTCTCGCTAAGAGAGGTATTGTATTCATGCTAAAAATCGCATATCCAGATTTTAATGAATAAGCACGTTTTAAGGTCCCTAGAATCCGATTATAACATTTTTACGATGATGTCCGTATGTGTGTGTGGATGTGTGTGTGTGTGTGTGTGGATGTTGGATTCACTATATCTCGAATACTATAAGACTTAAGACATTTTTAACTACGGATTCCTCAATCTAGCAATAATGGGAAGAGTCCAGTCAGTTTTGCTAACAATTGGACCACTGGAAGTAGTAGTTACAAGAAAAAAATCATCTAAATATTATTTATCGAAAATTTATGTAAATACTTATGTTAAAGAACGTTAAATTCTTTATTCGATAAATATAAATTCATTATTATATCTTTTATAGATTTAGAGATAAAGAAAGGCATATAAAATAGTTTGATGTAAAAAATCTCAGATCAAACTACTACAAGGCAAGAAATTCAAATGTTTGTAATTGTCACATAAATGTCACTGTCAAAAATATTTGTATGCCTCTGTCAAAAATATTTGTACATTATTATGAAGATTATGAAAATAATAAAAAAGTCAACAACGCAAAAGAATATATGTAAAAAAGAATATAAAAGGAATTTGCGAAAATATGACGAACATAAAAAAAAAGAAAAGGAAAGCAGAAAAAGAAAATTTCAGGATATTGAATATAAAGAAAATGTATGTATTGTACATAATTTATTTTAAAATATCCCATAGATTTTGCAAATATATGTGAGAATTATTTTGTAGTGAGACATGAATATATGTATTTGTATTTAAAAATATTTTTCGTTTTATGCGTACAACCAGGTAAAATATCTGGCGAGAGGGTATGTGTTGGCCACATCAGATTTTTTAATTTAAAATAATAAGAAATTGAATAATATTCGCAACTATATTTTTCACCATGTGTAATAATTATAAATTATATTATATTATATATAAATTATAAATAAAAAATAATTATAAATTCTTCTTCCAATGTAGTCTTGCTAGAGACATCTATCGTTCACTAGCAACAAAGCGAACACCGGCAAAACCGGTCGTTCGAAATAATCTTATGAATTTCAATGCTTGCTCACTAGATTGTGAAAGATTTTTTAACTTAACCTTTGTTTCAGCTTTAATAAATAAAAAAAACTCGTATAGTAATAGTTTTCTTGTTAAAACTATTTTTTTTTCAGAAAAATATATTGATGAATTACCAACAAATTATATTTCTCCTAGTAATATGAAGATGGCAGTAACTTACAAGCACTGAACTGAAAATAATTGTCAATAAAATATAGCATGTAAACAGCGAAATTTTAACTGAAACCTGAAACCATTTTCAAAACTGCATGTGAACGTAGTAATAGGTATATATGATACGTCAAAAGTACAGTGTGTTAAAAGAAAAAATCCTAACTCGGAGTAGGCTATGAACAAAGAAATTTATGGCAATTTGAAAGTAATTAATTAAATATTAATTTGACACGAGATATAGTCAAAAATGTTATCTAAAGAAATCAAAGCTTGTCTTGGGGAATCTTATTTTTGAAATGGAAATAAATTAGAAAACAGCGTATAGAAACATACTGTGTCCTTCTTCATTATCTTTTCTCCAATTTTGACATCTTGACTTTTGAATTGAATAATTAACAGACATACGTTTCTCTGTTCATAGCCTACTCCGAGTTAGGATTTTTTTTAACACACTGTATAATGCTTAATCAACTACACAATTTTACTTATAACTAATCATTTTTCTTCTGTATTCAATTGATATAATAAAATTGTATAATAGACGGTTGTGGCAACGTACTAAAATAATAAAATGTAAATTTACTATTATAATATTTTTAGAAAAATTATGTCTTACGGTATAAGCAAAAGTTGCGTCTAATGGCAGAAAACCACTTGCTGAAAACTGAACCTTATTGTGGTATAATTCTAGAGATTTAGTTCTAATCTAAAATTCAAAAATTTAGCAACATTGTCTTTTTTTAAATTAATACATACATACCATCATACTTGAAGACGATTTTATTTTTATTCTTCTTATTATATTTGATAATATGAAACTTGTTCTTTTCGCCTGAAAATGATTACTAAAATGTGTTAAAATTATCTTCGCCATCATCGACGTAGAGTTCAAACATCCTAATCTGTCTGAACTCTATGTCGTTGATCGTGGGGGTAATATTAGCAGTGGCGGCCTTAGCAAAATTTTTAGGTGGTGCGAGATCTCAAAGTAGCTCCCCTACAAATACAAAACGTTAGTGTTCTTTTTATGCAGTTGCTTATCCGTGATTATGCTCTATGTAGTTCATATTCAGACGAAAGGGAACGCAAGTTTTCATTAGTGATGGGCATAATCGAATGATTTTGAGAATCGAATTATTAGTATTTGAATGAATTTCATAATCGAATGATCATTCGAGTATTCGAATGAATTTCATAATCGAATGATCACTCGAGTATTCGAGATATGAGAACTTCATTCGTTCATTCAATGAATAGTTTTGTGCTCGAGCGAAAAATACTCCTCCCTAACACAAATCATTCGATCTCGGTTCTCGGTTCGGTTGTATTCGGATTACTTCGCATCTCACATTCCCGTATCTCGTTCAGTCTTCTGCTCTGCTGCATGTCTGTTGTCTGTAGTAATTGCAATAATACTGGCAGACTGGCAGTGAGAAACTGACAACTGATTCAGGTTTATTTTTCATTTTTCTATTTGATAAGGTGAATAATAATAATAATAATTATACGAGCCCCGTCTCAATGAAGTTGGCCCACTCGCTATAATTTCATTTTATTTAGTTAAATTAAATTATGATACAGATAATTTTTATTAATATTACAGACATTTTGTCATTCTAGTGACACAGCATCATTATTCATATTCATAGTAGTCTGATTTATGAAACCAAAGAGTTTTTTTTTATTAGTAGTTGTTTCAGTAAAAGAAAAATATATTTTTATTTACCTATGTCTAGTTTAATATTATAATTATATTTAATTTATTTTTAGTGTAGTTATTCTGAGTTCTGTAACGAAAGAAGAGTTTTTTATTTTATTGTTTTTAATGTTTTTATTAATTTAAATACTGCAGTTTAACAAAGAAATTATATTTTTGTTTCTAATCTACGTGAGTTTTCTTTCCCATAGTCCGAATTACGAAATACGAGATACGAATGAAAGCGCATTCGAGTTCACGAATAGTTTACCTAAGAAATTCAGTCTACCACATGAAATACCATTCAAGCGATAAAATCATTCGAATGATTTAAACGCACTCGAGTTCTCGACTTTAACCGAGATATTCAGTCTACACATGAAATACCATTCGAGCGATAAAATCATTCGAATGATTTAAGCGCACTCGAGTTCTCGAAATATCATTCGAGCGATATAATCATTCGAATGATATAAAAATCACTCGAGATATCTCGAGACATTTTCATAATCGAATATTTCGATTATTTTCATTCGAATGATCCCATCACTAGTTTTCATATCTATAAACAGTATCAGACCGATGAAATTTCTATAGGTATATATGAGGTGGCATGTTGTACAGATGAGAAATAATAAGTTAATATTTTGTTTGACAACTTTTATTTACATATAGTAATAAGTCTTAAAAAAGATAAATGAATAAACAGACAGAAAAAACCTAGATGGCCACCTTTCTAGCTTTTGCACTTGCAATTTTTTTTATTAATTCGGAATAATTTAATTTCTGAGCAATAGCATTTTCTATGGACAAAATTCCAAGATCTGACAGTCGTTCCTGACACATAGTAGAACGTAGGTACGTTTTAATAAGCTTTAATTTACTGAAACTTCGTTCTCCTTTAGCGACAGTTACAGGCACAGTCAGCAAGATACGAAGCGCTGTCCACACATTCGGGAAATTATCCTGCCAATCATTTTGTTTAATAAGACGAAGAACTTTTAATGGCTCTGCTGATTGAAGATCTTTTAATAATGGGTTCAGGCTTATAAGTTCCTCAGCTAATTCACAACCACACACGTCGCATTTTTCCCCATCGGTTAAACTGATTTACAAATCAGCACAGGCTTTTTCCAATATAGACTTTTCAGGAATTATTTTGATGTTGTATAAAAAAGACCATGTATCATTGTATTTTCTTAGCTGTCTAAATCGAGTGAGTAATGCATTCTCAATTGTATCAATCATGGGGTAAAAAACGTTCACTTTAAACAATTCTTCAGGATCAGTTGGTGTCTCATCTACGGCTTCGTACTCAAATAACCGTTTCTTTCTTCGGGATCGGACTTGCTTAAAAATTGGATCTATCTCAGCCTGAGATGCAATTTCCCTAGCTGTTATTAGAGTAGACGAAAAGGTCCGGTACTCTTTCATAAATTCCGAGCAGTTTTTTAGCAGTTGCGATGCATTTGATAAATCCATAGTTTCAGACTGCATAGCCTTACTTGCAATGTTTACTTGAAACAATATATCATACCAAGCCACCATTGCAACTATGAATTCAAATTGCTCCATGTTCTGAATCAGCGACAAAGCCTCTGATGCTGCAACTGAGTCATTTGTTTCTTCGTGAAGATTCAGAAGGGCATCACGAACTGAAGAGTAGTGGAAGCGAACAGCAGCAAGGCTAGAAACTCTACTCTCCCAACGAGTTTCGCAAACTTTTTTCAGCGATAATTCTTCTACGTGCTTGGATATCACTTCCCATCGCTTTGTTGATCCAGAGAATAAAACAAACAGTCTGTGACGAAACTTTTCCCTAAAGGGTTAATTGAGTCACTATACTCCACAGGGATGTTCTGTTGGGAGGCCGCCAGCTTTTGAACAGTGGAGACGGGCAGGGTTGAAAAACCATAGGAATGGTTATAAAAGGTATAAGGGCGCAACGTAATTTTTAACCTCCAAAATTACGAAAAGGACGGTACTAAACAAAATACTACAAGATCTTACCTACCGTAATGTTGTTGCCTGTAAACGACTGAGGTTTGCGAAATAAAAGAAATAATTTAATAAAACAGAATTTAATAAATTCAAGTTACTGCGTGCTGAAGGCACGGTTAAAAAATGTAAGAATTGTAAATGTACAATAAAATAGTGAATATGTGGTAAAAAAAAGTAATAAGATCAAAAATACACAAATCAATGAACCCTAAACCCATAACCCAGTTTCTGGCGCGGCGTATATACATTTACAGCTTTCGAAGTGATATCATTTCAAACCAAAAAATGCCCGGGGATATTGGTTCAGAATTCTGGTTTGTACACCTTTGTTTACTCCTACCATGTTCGCACCATTATCGTACTCTTGACCTCGACAATCGTTCATGTCCAAGCCAAACTCTTGTAAAATTGTATCAAGAAAGAGGCCAGTAAGTCCTGCTCCCGAAGAGTTACTTACTGGCTTGTAAGCAACGAAACACTCTCGTACTTCGACTTCTTCTTCATTAGTGTTAACAAAACGAAATGTTAGTGATAATTGTTCAACATGGCTTACATCAGGAGTGCAGTCCATTATGATAGAGAAGTATTTATTTGACTTTACCATAGTCAAAATATTATTTCGAACTTCACTTCCGAGTAAGCCAATTAACTCATTTTGAATACGTTTGCCAAAATAGTGGACATTAGTCTCCTTACTTACAACACGGCGAAGGTGCTCCATCATTACATTATTAAATTTCCCTAAGAGTTGCACTAAGCCCAGGAAGTTGCCATTATTAGGTGTGTATAAAGTTTCAGATCCAGAGCTCCCTCTAAACGACAAATTATTGCCTGCTAAGAACAATACTATGGACATCATTCGTTCGAGGATAGCAACCCACAGTGATTTCTCGTCTTCAATCTGTTTTTGCAATTGCTTGTCTATTCCACTGAAGTTCTTCAGTCTAATCGACGCTTCTATCCAAATGTTCATAGCACGTCGGTGGTCAGAGGATGTTTCATGTGTTTTCAAACGTGATGATAAGTGCCTCCAGTCGTCATATCCTTCTTTTCCCAAATTAGAGTGGGGATTTGTGTTGAATAAACGGCAACAAAAACAATATATTTTATCTGCAGATTTAGAGTACACGAGCCATTTTCTTTTGAAAGTTTCATCATTTGGCATTTCTCTTTCAAAATGCGTATTTGAAAAATGACGACCATCTAATTTCCTTGGGTAGTTTTCGTTGCCCATTTCATTACTTACAGGGCCTCGAATAATTATTTCATCTCTTGTTGCAGAGTCAATGAGCGGCCATTCCGAAATATCATCATCATTTTTTTTTCTCTAAAGATGATGATGATGGTGTATCTGACATAACTTCTTCCATAATATTTTGAAATCCAGTTGAGGTTCCTGGAATAGCTAAAACTTCTTGAATGAGTTGCTCTTTATCTTCAAAAGCTTCGCCTAAAGAACTTTTTTTAAATAGGTCTTCTTCCGTTGCATGTTGATGTTGAACTAGATCTGATGATGACGATTCAGATGACTTCTCAACTCTCAAAAATTTTGATAATAATATTGCAGCTTTTTCATTTTCACCTTGCTTTTTTCGTTTTCTTTTTAAGTTTTGTGCACCAGACAGTTTTTTTGGAGGCAGTGACATGATTTCGTTTCTATAAAAGATACAATGAAGTATTTGCGATGCCCATCTAACACACTTAAAAGCTTATGTACATTATACTTACATGAACCGTACCTGCTACAATACAAAAGTACTTCTTATTTCGAATTTAAGCGATACAATCACAATAATGTAAGTAACTTTTCGCCAATGACCACAACGTACACAATTAATACACGTGCGCGCGACGAAGCAAGTAACAGACGAAACATACCCCGCTCTCCCGCACCCACTGTCACCGGCAATATAAATAAAACAAACTATATTTCGCCTTGTCTAACTTCTCTGTATGCTAACAGTATTGCTACAAAGTGGAGAAGAACATCTAACTCGTTGAGATTCTATAAGTAATGCGCATGTGTACATGTTATAGAAATGGCGGATAACAACTTAACAGTTAGTTCCAGGGCATGCAACGCAAGCGCATTTTTCACAAAGTCTTAAAATGTGGAATAGCTATACATATTTTGTCGCATATTTTATGCAAGACGTTGTGAAGTTTAGACGCGTTATATTTTTTTTTTTTTGTATGGATCCGGCGCCCCTTCCGTGACGGCGCCCGGTGCGGTCGCACCGCCCTAGGGCCGCCACTGAATATTAGCATTTGTTACACTGGGGAAGCATGACATTTTATGGGTCGTAGGGTTTAGGAAGTGTAAATTTTACGAAAAATATAACGCATAGCATGCTTTGGTAACGAGCACTATAATCATTTCGAACTATTAGCAGGAAAATTCATGTCATTCCGGACATTTTGAAATCAATTATATTTTAAAGCTGTAGCACTACACCAAAATTAAAGAAAGGTAACATTTGTTTCCTCGATTACTTGTTGTTAGTGATGTGCAAATTTCGGAAACTTATATTTTTTAAAGTTTCACTGAAAATTTTATTGAAATTTTCACAAAATGTTTCACTATGATTTTCAATGAAAGTAGAACTTTCAATGAAAGTTAAATTTGTAATATTTGGATCTTAAATTAACTAATTTGAAAATAAATAAGAAAAACAAAAGCTTCAAAACAAAATAAAAATTTGTCAAATTACGTCAAATACATGCAATTTTATAATTGAGTCTATACTTCATATTAGTCTTGCGTACAAGGAAGTCGTGTGGTGTCCACATCAGATTTTTTTTAAAAAAAGTAGGGATCGACCGATATGATTTTTTGTGGCCGATACCGATATCGGTCGATACCGATATACTCATATCCGATATCGGCCGATACCGATATATCGGCCATAAATTTTGTCGTAAATTTTTTGCTGTATAAATGAGGTAAACGTGATTTATAATGATATCATACTGTTACCGTTACACGCATTAACCATAAATAAATCACAAAAAAATGCAGAGCAAATGCAAAAAAGACATTTTTTTTCAAACGTCGTAGAAATGGCATTTTTGTGACTTAATTCACAAGGTAGAAGCTTTATTTCTACGCCGTCGGAGTAGAAATACATACATAGAATTAGCGAATAAAAAGAAAAGTAGTGCGATTGAAAAAAAAATTCAATGTGTCATTCGGAATAAAAGTGTCTTTGTGTGCCTCGCATGCAATTGTGCAAACTTCCATGATCGCCACACAAAGTATCAGTTTTACTCCTAATAACACAATATACTATTTTCAATAATATATTTAGCACCACCGCCAAATAGTGTTGCTACTGAACAGCTATTTTCTTCAGCTGGAAATGTTTATGAAAGCGCTATAATTTTGTTACATTACAACTTGCCAAAACTTAACTTTAAATATTAATTTGTTAAACTAAATGTGTAACTTTACTTCTACATTTTTAATGAGTTTTTTTGATAAATTTTGAATAAGAATAAACTTGATTTGTTTTTTATTTAGTATTTCTATTTTAATTTCCTATAAAAAATCCTTAGCAACTGAAATATGAAGCAATTTATATTTTTTAGGCCGATACCGATATCGGCCAAGAAGACCGATATGGCCGATATACCGATACCGATATCGGTCGATCCCTAGTATTAAACAATTAGAATAGAAAGTATCTTGTCTTTTGTATTTATTTCATTAAAATATCGCCAAGTTCTACCTTTAATTTTCACCATACTTAAACTGTACTGAATCCGGTAAGTTTTTCTCTGAAGAAGGCAGCAGTGTATGCCGCCGAAACGTTGGTATTAAATAAAATATACTGAACATAAACTAAAATATTGTATTATATTATAAAATAAAGATTAAATTTGAAATACCTGAATAAAATAGAATTCATGAATCCAAAAATGAGAATTAGCTTAAACTTTTTAGTGAATCGTTAATTTTTATTAATCTAAATACATACCTACATATTTACATATGCTGAAAACTGTATTGATTTCCTTTCCCAATTTTCTATTTACAGTTTTCTTTTTAAAACGTTACTATTATTAATTTGAAATGATTAGTTCTTTGACAATGACATTTATCTGTCAGTTACATACATTTGAATAACTGCCAAGGAATACTGTTTGTTTAAAGCGTATCCGGGATTTAAATTATACATAATTTTATAAATTTATTCATATAATATGTAGAAAAAGTATTAATGCAAATCTGTAGAAAATTTAATAATTTTTAATTTTTATAATAACATTAATGTCGAAAAAATAATATTTAAAGGTATATTTTGAAGAAAAACTTTTTTGAGCTTCTAGTAAAGTGCCATTTACGGTTATCCGATTTACACCAAAATCTAATGGGCTCTTTCCATTACAGAAAACTTTTGAAATACAAGGTTTCAAAATTTTCTGAATTATAATATTTGAGTTAGAGTGGAGGATGTACACACACCCATACACACAGACATCATCGGGAAAATGTTAAAATTGAATTCTAGGAACCTAAAAACGTGGTCACCAAAATCTCGATATGCGATTTTTAGCACGATCCCTATACCTGCCTTACCAAGGGCGGCGGGAGGTAAAAATAATGTTTGTAGAAAAAATAGTGTATGATATACATGTTAAAAGTGATTTTATTTTATTCGAAGTTTTAGACCACTCTTCAGAAAAAAAAATGTCACTTTTAACACATGTCATAACTATTCTATATTTATTTACTTACCTCAGAAACTACAGTACATACTATATAAAGAATCGTAATCATTTGTATCATTTCGTATAAACAACCGACAATACCGATCAAAATGCCAAACGAGTTATAAGTTTCCTGTTTTAACAAGTTACTTATATAAAATAAGGTTATTGTTACTGATTCAAAGGAATAAACAAGGCGATGTATAATATTAAGTGTAAAAAAATTATCTATTTTTTTGGAAGTATGGCATAGCATAATATGATAATCTAAATATATTTTTATTTTATTGGTTGTTGCATATGAAATTGTTTTATTCTCATATTTATTCACCAAACCATCATTTAACCCTTGAAACAGAATTTTTATTTCATGAAATATAACTGTTGTGTGCAAAAAAATTGTTAATTGTTGACAATGGCAATACACGATTGTTGTTAATAGTAGAGGTTTGAAGCTATTACCTAATTTGTGAAAATAAATATTTAACAGCAATCCAGAAATACACAAAGTTGAAATGAATATTATCTGCTTATACAAAAAATATTTAATACTGAAAGACTTTTTATTATTCAGTTTTATTATTTGCATTTTGACATTTGCCAGTTCTTGTAAAATATTAAAATAAATATTATGATATAAGTAAAAATTTAATAGATTAAATCCGGTATATAGAATTGGATTTAAGGTAAGTATAACTGAAACTAATCTTACAATTTCTGTCATTTTTATGTTATTTTTTTGAAGTTCCTTATCAAATGTTTCTTTTACAACACTCATAAATAATATACTGATGAGTAGTGAAATGATACTAAGTACTACATTTTTCCTAGTAATTTTCAATTCATAATTCCCGCCTTTATTGCATATAGTAAAAGGAGCCACTGCAAATATTTGTTGTAAAATGTACAATATTTTAATATCATCGAATAAAACGCTTTTCATTTCTTGATTCATCATTTTGACAAGAAAAAAACATGAATATTTCTGTTAAATAAATTACTTCTCTTGTACATGAAAAACTAATAATTTTCTAAAGAGGTTTTCAAGATATTAATTAATTAATTTACATTAGTACTTAATAACATAATAGAATAATTTAATATATAAACTCTTACATTTGTCTATTAGTTCGCCTAAAAAAGCGCTGGTTGTTTTAAAGGAAACAGCCTTTATATATATATATATATATATATATATATATATATATATATATATATATATATATATATATATATATACTGGATGGCGCTGAAAATCCGTCATATGGGCATTTAACATGGTAAAACAATTTTTCCTTGCGCGTTGCCCCCAAATTATTTAGAAAAAAATTCTTCAAATAAAAGTTGTAGATCATAAAATTCTACTTATAAATTAGTAACGAAAATTCATTTCGTATGTTTTGTAACTCTAGAAATTAAATATGAAATTTTGAAAATTTTAGTTTAATAGTGCTATCCGTGGAATTAAAACTAAAAGATAAATAAATTATTGATGTTTTAACTGTCAAATATAAAGACTTTTTCATACCGATAAAAAAATCTTACATTTGTTATACTTTTTGTTTTAATTTCATGGCTATCACTATTTTTGACATGATTTTCGACATTTTCATATCAAATTTCTGTCGTTAGAAAGCATGCAAAATTAATTTTGGTTTTTGATTCACATGCAGAATTTCATGATCTACAATTATTATTTGAAGTATTTTTTTCTAAAATAATTTGGAGAGCAACGCGCAAGTAAAATTTATTATATGTGTATATTTTACCCAATCTCCTGTATATTTTCATGTGACTATTTCACTCATAAATATATAGACCAATCCAAATTCAGGATTCTACCTAGTTACCAAGTTTCACTTCGACAAAACACCGTCACAAAATTTTTTTCGCACCCTTTAAGCCAATAAGATGTCGTATTTTTAGAAGTAAGTGAGTTTTGATAAGCGAAAATTTTTTGACGTTTTAGAATTATATTGTTTACGTACCTGTCAAAGTCTGTATAATTTCAGTATTATCAGTTTTTATTAAAAACGAGTCGATTCGGACAGGAATCTATTTCAAACGTTGAAAAAGCAAACTGAAACATAATACCTCTAAACACAATAAAAATTGCAAGATTTTTGCCAAGAAAAAAATTATATAAATAATTACCTGATTTTTATTTTGGAAATAGTCATCCGAATACCATTCGTGATTAAATTTTAACCTGGAAAAATTTTCCGATTGCTTTACTCGAGCCTGTTGTCAATTTATTTCGTGACATTGATCAAAAATTACTCGTTTGACAACTCGTAATTTTTTTGTCAATGCCACTCAATAAATTGCTAGGCAACCGGCTCTCGTAACAATCTGAAAATTTTTCCGGCAATAATTTACCACTTATGATATTATATATGAGAAGAGAAAGAAAAGAACCAAAAATCATGAAAATACTAGAAATTTGATAACTGATAAATGTCAACGTCAACTACCAATGCATTTCATTTTCTCATTTTGATATTTTTTATAAGATATTTTTTTTTTCATGCATATTACTTCCTAAGACATGATAAATAGCCTGTATTTTTGGTACACTATAAACCATATTTTTAAATAACAATATTACACATTTTCATTTTTAAAGAAAGTGTCAACTAGCGATGCTTTTACCATAACTAGGTTCTAACTAACTTAACTTTTGCTACTTAATTGTTCTCAATAAGTCTAACGTCACTCTGGAATTACACTGAAGTGTAATTGCTTTTTCGTACTCATGCATTGAAAAGTGTTGTTTCGTGTCGCCTAAGCAACGTCCGAAACGTCAATTTCCCAGGTCTCCATCAGATAAGCGACCGGGAAATTTTGGAAAAAACACTCTCATATTTCTAAAGCATTTATTAAAGAAATAAATTTATAATAAAAAATCTGGTGTGGCCAACACAATATCTCCCGCCATTTACAGCCCGAGTCACAAAAAGACTAATCCTTACTTTTGGATTAACGAATTCTACTCTAATTTTGACAGTTTATTTCTTAAAATATAATCTAATCTAATCCAAGTAACTACCTTTTTTAAAAACAGGATTAAATCCCAATTACAGAGTGGGTTCACATTCACACACATCCATGCCGTAGTGAGATTCGAACCCAGAGCCCCGAGGGCACTCATGACATGAGGCGTTGCTCTCCCCATTAAGCCACCGGAGCTATAATAAAATGAAGATTAAATTTTAAATACCGGGATAGAATAGAATTCACTAATCCAAAAATGAGGATTAGCTTAAACATTTTTGTGAATCGTTAATTTTTATTAATCGAAATACATCTACATGTTTTACTTTTTTCTTTTTAAAACGTTACTAATATTATTTTGAAATAATTAGTTCTTTGATAGTGACATTTATCTGTCCAGTTACAAGCAATGCAAATCTATAGAAAATTTAATAATATTTAATTTTTATAACATTAATCTCGAAAACATAACATTTAAAGGTAATTTTCGAGGAAAAACTGTTTTGAGCTTTTAGTAAAGTGCCATTTCCAGTTATACGATTTTCACCAAAATCTAATAAGCTCTTTCCATTACAGAAAAAGTTCGAAATACAAGGTTTCAAAATTTTTTGAATGATAGTAATTGAGTTAGAGTGGAGGATCATCACACACATACACACAGACATCATCGTGAAAATGTTAAAATTGGATTCTAGGGACCTTAAAACGTGGTCATTTACCAAAATCTCTATATGCGATTTTTTGCACGATCCTTATACCTCCCTTACCAAGGGTAGCGGGAGGTAAAAAGAATACTTTGTCAAACATTCTTCCGCTTAATTATAATAAAAGAACATGGTGGAATATTGAATGAAATGTAATTTTAAAATAATGAAGTTAGTGCATTTGGTTTACAATATTGGCCACAATTTCTGCTTGTCGAGAGTCGGCAAGATAGAGCACTCGGGAAGTCGGTAAAACATAACCAACAAACGTAATGTAAATTGCAACAAAACAATAAGAAATTTAACAAGTTTATTAAGTTTAAATTTGCTATATACTACAAGTGAAATACTTGGTAAGTAATAAATAGTTATTTAGATACCATGATTAACATTAAATTACATAAAAAAAAACATTAAAATAATTGGAATTTAAATTTGACACATCACTCTGAAATTAGCTACAAAGCAGTGTTATGTAATAAAATTATTTCATAATACCATAGTGTTAAATGTGCTTTAACAGTACTGTATGCTCAACCAATATATGCGTCAAAACAGCCACGGCCGTTATTTTTTATAACAGTACAATTACTAAAAATCAAGTGTTCCTAAAACAATCGCAGCATCATGAAATTGTCATGAAGAGCTGTCACCTGTCAATATGCCATAGAAAATAGAATTTTAAGAAGATATTTTATGTTATTATGAAAAATACTGAACGTCACACAGCTGATATACAAATAACTGACTCGGTTGATTGTAAAATCTCGGCTATCGCCTCGATTTTACAATATTCAACCGCGTCTGTTATTTGCTTCATATCAGCTTTATGACGTTAATAACTATAATAAATAAAATTATTTGTACACAAATTACTAATTATTAGTTTTATACAATTCGTACGAAAAATATTGTACAAACCACGTGCGTGAACTTGGTTCCCGGAATCGTTCTAATGGCAACGCTCGCGCCGCCAAACGCTCATCCGGGAACCAAGCGTTCACGCAGTATGTAAATAACTATTACTTCATACTGTCGTCCACTATACACTACTTTACATTTCCCGGACTCAAATTCAATTGTCACAAATTCTAAGATGATGTGATCATGTGATCTAATTTAATTAAACAAGTTTGAATTAATATAAATTATTAAACACGTTCGTGGACAGTATGAAAAAAAATGTTGTGTCATACGGCCGTGTATAGTAAAAATTTTTAGGCAGAGGAGTCACGTCATCAAACTTTGTAACTAGATAATGACGAATAATGACGTCACGAAAATAGTAGATTTACATGGTACACTAATTTAATTTTAGAAAATAATTGTATTTACCTGCGATGCTATTTATGTGATCAAGTTAATTTATTTAATAGTCGAATAATAATTGAATATTATTGTAAAATTTAATATATTTCCAATTTATGGTATTGAAAATTCGGTGTAGGGCACACCGAGTCGGGTTTCAGAAGGAATATGGGGAATAAATGAAGCACTTGATAAAAAATAAGAAAATTAATGTTAAATGACATTAAATATATTTTTTAAAAAATTGATGATTTTATTTAGATTTACAATTCTGTGGTGTTATAGAAAAGTACAGAGTAGCACTATAAATTCGATTTATTGAAAATATAATTAAAATAACATTTAAAAAAATATATTATATTTGATTGAAAATACTCCAATATTACAATTTACAATTATTGAAATTAACCCTTGTCAGACTAAAATAAATTTATTACTTGAGTACCCAAAATAGGGTCAACTGTGACCCGAATTTTTTGCGTCATTTTGTTATTAATATGACATTATTTATTAATGTATTACTTTTATTATATTTATTAAACTTCACTCTGAAGCTCTCTACAAATAAATAATTGATTTAAATTTTCATACCAAAATATAAAAATTTATAAACATACCTCCCGAACAGCATTCAAAGGCAGCAAAGGTCCACCGTGGATCAATTCTCTGTCAAAATATGAAATCACATTTGCACATAGCTCTTGCGATTGTTTCGATAATGCTTTCGGCATTGTAAAACGACAAAACACCAATAAAATGAAAGAGACAATACGAAAATCACAACTGAACACAGAAAGAAATGAACATTCAGTACAGTAGTGTACAGAGGTTATGAATAAATAAAAAACAAAGAAACACAACTCGAAAAACAGTTACTGTTTGTATTGAAAAATACAGATTTGATACGCAACAAGGCAACAGTAATGGAATTCTGAGAAAACACAACAAACAACGTAGACAAAAATGTTAATTATACGAAAAAGTAACGAATAACTAATGACAGTCGACGGTTGACAATTCCGGGAGAAACATGTCATGTAAACGTTTAAATATTGAAATCCAATAGTACCAACATGTGGTGAAAAAATGAACTACAATTATTTTAAATAAATTAAAACTCATTCAAAACATTATGTTCGACTTTAAAATAATTGTAAATTTAATTAAAATGTACTTTACTTATAGTATGCAAAAAATAATATTTATTTTCTTCGTTTTCCACATATACATCACTCGGCCAATACTACAGTGATTTTTCATTTTGTAATGAAATGATGACATGACTCCTCTGCCTAAAATTTTTTACTATAGTAGTATTACGGTACCTACTCATTTCGAAATTCCTGGCTCGCCTTCCTTCTCATTCGTACTGTAATAACTCACTTCCCAGCCTTATAACGTAAATAACTATTACTCATTCAGATGAATTACTACATTCGGCCACGGCTCGTTTTGCAAATTACATTTTCTTAAGTACTAACAACCATTGCTCACCTCCGAAACTGTGGCACATATCCAGTATAGTACTATACACATTTCTAATAATTGTTGTACTCCCCAGTTCAGTGAGATGAAAATATTAAAAGCACTATTATTATTGCACTGTTTTAATATTGTAATTGTATAAAAGAGACATATCGTTGACATTACAAAGGAGTTCACCATTCGATGCATAATGTTAAAAGTTGCATATTTATCAAATTTTTTCCCAATGTTACATAAAACTATATGATAATCCAAACATAGCCTTATAGTATGAGTTGCTTCAGAGGAACAATTGTTGTCTCTGTAAATATCTTCTAGAATATTATTCAAAACTTTATAAAGACTTTTAATTTCATGTATCATAACTGTTGTATGCAGGAAAAATGTAATTTCATGAATATAAAAGTAAAATTCAATTGTGAGTGTAACAGGATCTAAAATATTTATCAATTCTGCTATGAATGTAAACAAAAAAAAATCAAATGTGAAACACAGTGTTTTAATTATTGCCAGTTGGTACGTAAAATATTTTGTATTGTAATTTAAATTTTTATTAAGTTTTATTATTAGTATTTTTAAATTTGTCAAATCTCTTAAAAATTCAAAATATATATTATGGTATAGGTAAAAATTAAAACAGTTAAATATTACAAAAATAACTGGAATTAGGAAAAGTAAATTTGTTACGAATTTCATAATTTCAGTTGGATTAAAACCAAATCGATTAATTTCTACTTTATATACTTTATCGTAAATTATGCACTTTACTATAAATAGCACACAAAATATCATTGAAATAAAACTAAATAATATATCTTTTTTTGTTATTTTTATTTCATATTCTTTTCCTTTTTTGGATATAGTAGGAGCGACAGCAAATAACTTTTGTAATATGTGTAATAATTTTATTTCTTCATAAAAATTAGATTTTGTTTCTATATTTGACATGTTTCTAGATATTTGAACTATACTAATTTAGTGAAAACTTCAACAAAATAATAAATTATTTAATCACTAAATGCGTCCAATTATCACAAGTACAAACGCTTTTAAAGTAATAAGTTTTTAATAATTGACAAATTAATTCAATTTGTGTATACACTATTTTTATATTTCTACTTCCGTTATTAAAGTGTGACTTAACGTACTAGCGTCCAAGGCGTTAAATTAAATCATACGTTCGATATCACAACTAACCACTAAAAAATTATTCATTAAGCACGGGGCGAAAGTAGCTTCTGGAGCTTATAGCATTCGGTAAAAATAACCACGGATGTGCCTGTGTAAATTATGACATATATATATATATATATATATATATATATATATATATATATATATATATATATATATATATATATATATATATATCGGTATTGTCTCCGCGTAGACAATGATATAGTTTACGTTTCACGTCATCAAAACTTGTATATTGTCTACGCTCATGTAGACGATCCAATATTTAATTTTTTGTTTAAAATAGAACAAAAATATTACTAAATGCTTCAGAGTAAAATTTAATATTGCATTTTGTTAAAATCATCGTTTTCGTTCCTGTCTCCAATTTTTGTTTATTTATTATCAATGACTTTGACTGTCAAAATAAGTATATAATTATCTTCATTTTGTCAAACCTCTATTGTGTATGTGCAAAATGTACAAAGTTTATATTGTTTAAATTCTTTTCACATTGTCACATTTGATATAATTCTTTACAATGTTTACGTATGTATGTGAACTATAATAGATTAAGCGTAAGTAAGATATTTCTTTATGTTTATGTAATAATTTGCAGTCGTAGAAAAAGTATAGTATACAGGATGTTCATTTGAGCCACCATTACTATCTCGAGAACTATAAGAGCTACAAAGATGGTTAAATGGGCAAACAATTTCTATTTCACAAGACAAATTTAAATAAAAGAATAATTATTTTTTTGGGTGATTCTCAAAATACAGGACATAACTTTTTAATTTTAAATGAGAACATATATTTTTTATTTGCTCATTTGTTAGAGAATGTAATTCAAAATTCAGTGATATATTTTTATACTCTTACATAACGATTTTTTTTGAGAAAAATGCAAGTAAAGTTTTATACTAATTTGATTAAAATATGGTTATAATAAGAGTGCCACGAATGGAAACAATGACTACATGTTATTTTTATTACATAGAATTAGAGTGCCCTGACCTAAAGAAGTGAATGTTTTGTTCTTGTAAGTGACCATAATGTCAACGTAAACAAAATATTCATGTATTTATTTCATGGCAAACTAATTCTATGTTAAAAAAATTAACACGTATTCGTTTTTTCCATTCATGACACTCTTAGTATAGCCATATTTTAATCAAATTAATATGAAACTTTACATGCACTTTTCTCAATCATGTAAGAGAAAAAATAAATTTTCTTTTGTTTAAATTTGACTTGTGAATTAGAAATTGTTTTCTCATTTAACTCTTTTATTTCTTGAGCTAGCAATGGTGGCCCATTTAAATGAACACGCTGTATATTGGAATTCAATATTGCACCTCTAGTTGACCTAGACAAATGTTCAGTTGCTGTTGTTATTCATGTCAATACATATGTGACAGATGTTTACATCATTCTCATACATTGTATCTTATTATTAATAAACTGTGTTAGATTTACCGTGGTCGTGTTGTTTGAATTTAGTCAAAACTCGATGTTCGGATTACTGGATGTTCGGATTAACGTGGGTTCGGAATAAAGGGTATACTAAAAATGAACAAGCAGAAGACTCACGTCATCGACCTGAAAAAAACCTTATAAAATGAAATATAACTTATAGAAATTATTTGGTGTTATTTATTTTTTAGAAAAGAAGGAATAAAAAATACTATACTCTATCCGTTTTAACTATAGAGCGTTGGGTGAGATAGGGCCCACGATTCTAGCTCTCTGATTGGTTCAAACGTGAACCGAGTTTACACAGTAAAATAATTGACGCGAAATTTAAATTTGCTTGACAACTGTATCAATTATTTTGACGTCTGACATAAAATAAATAAAAGTCAACAAAGTCAATAGTACACGATTTATTACATATTATTAATTTCTGTTCAGTTCTGTTTGTTAAGTATGTTATTGTTCTTTTCGGTTATATAATTTTCGTAGTGTTTTGGCGTTGTATTTCATATTACACAGTTTTCGTTGTTTTTTTAGTTAGTAGTTCGTTAGTTTTGTTATTGTTCTCTTCGTTAATATTATGGATAAAAATAGATAGATATGTACGTACAAGACAAAATTACTGAAAAAATGTCAAAGAATTTTTTTAAATCCAGGAATGGCGCCAAAATTTGAATTCGTTATTTAATACATGTAAAAACGGCCGCGCTCGAAACGCCATCTAGTCTATAGTTAAAACGGATAGAGTATAGTATTAAGAAACGTATATATTAATGAAATTTACCTTCATATCAAAGTCAATCCTTATTCCTTTTAGGGAATATAAAATTATTTGAAATAATTGAAGCTAATTTTCGTATCATAACGGTAGCACTATTGACAATATCCATGTTTACAATGAATTTAAAATCGATCAAATATGGATCCTGTGCCTGTCACTTGATTGTCAAGTGATTGTCAACTCATCCAGGCACAAGTGACTTGAATTAACATAAAGGATTTTAAATATCAAAGTAGTTGTATTGTTTTGTAAAAAAATAAATTGAACTGTCAATTTGCTGTCAATAAAATATATACATAAAATAAATCGTTCTAGTTTCTTCTGAGTTTAGTATTTTGTGAGTTGTGTCTTACGCTACAGAATTACTGCAGTGCCCAATTACCTGACAAGGCTACAGTCTATGGCGCACAGATTTTGGGGGCGCACAATTTTCTCGTCTTATTATAGTTTTTGGGGTGCTTTCATTTGGTTAGAGCTAAGAGGACCTAAACCAGGCCCTGAATATTATTGGTTTGTTTTAATAAATATTACACAATAATTCATCTACAATCATGCCAAAAGCTTTAACAAAGCAATCGCAGAAGCAAATAACGAATGCCATGAATAATTATGTATTGTATTGATTATGGTGAAATATCTTGAGTACATACATATATGTACTTTAAATTGTATATAATTAAATCCAAATATATGTAATAAATAAATAAATAAAAATAAATATATAAAAGAAAATGATTATTTTCAAAAATATGTTATAAATGACGATTAAATGTTAGCGCTGAAAATTAGAATATTAAAACACATTTATCACCCAAACCGGTATATACAGTATTAATACAAAAATAATAACAAATATAGATGACCGTCGCCTGGCCGAACCCGGTCACGCGGAATCCTCCTTCACGCCGTGATTATTTATGTAAAAGAATTAACACATGAGAAATACTCAGTGAGGAGGCAATCATTTACAAAAGGTTCAGGCATTCACACACCGTACACACATGTTGGCAACTACGGGCAGTACCGCTAGTTACTACGGACCCTCTGCCGCTTCGGTGGTGATCCGGAGACAATCCTCTTAACCAACTGGATCAGATCACTGCAGCCCTAACTGCTGCTACGCTGGCGACCACAGATGCGGGCCACTACAGCCTTCCCTGCTGCTACGCTGGCGACCCTCGGGTTCACACGATGCGGCCACTACAGTACCCAGTACTGCTCACACGCACTCTCACAATCATACACATGCTAGATTAACTCTCTCACCTGAATCACTATAATATCGATCTTCTCACACTGAAATCTAGAAATAAACTGAAATAAAATACGTGAATACCAGTATCATTAAATGTAGCTCTTATCCAACAGCATCGGTTACGTACCTAAATAGCTAATTAGAGACAAAACATAATAAATTTAATAAAAATAATCTTACGCAAAATAATATCTGTGACAAATAGTTTAGTTTTGTTATTAATTATTTTAATTAATTACATGCATGTATTCTATACAGTAAGTTATGCAACACGCATTGCATTTTCTAGAATAAATTAGTACCCCATGTAAACGTAGTAATAAGTGACGTCATTATCTAGTAATATTTATTGATGACGTGAGTCTTCTGCTTGTTAATTTTTAGTATATCTACTGTATAATGCTTATTAAATTATTTATTATTAATTTTTGATATAGATAATCATCTACAACATTTTAATTGTAACTTATAGTTATGACTAATCATGTTTCTCCTGTATTTAATTGATATAATAAAATTGTATAATATACGGTTGTGGCAACGTACTAAAACAATAAAATGTAAATTTGCTATAATAATATTTTTAGAAAAATTATGTCTTACGGTATAAGCAAGAGTTGCGTCTAATGGCAGAAAACCACTTGCTGCAAATTGAACCTTATTGTGGTATAATTCTAGAGATTTAGTTCTAATCTAAAATTCAAAAAATTAGCTAAATTGTCGTTTCTAAAATTGATACATACCATCATACATGCAGGCGACTTAATTTTCATTCTTCTTATTATATTTGATAATATGAAACTTGTCCTTTTCGCCTGAAAATGATTACTAAAATGTGCTAAAATTATCATCGCCATAAGCGACTACGGCCGGTTTCATAATAATTCGTAAAAGTAAAGTTTAGATAACGTTAAACTTTATTTTAAAGTGATTTTATATAACTTTAAAATATGAACGTTTCATAATAAAAATTTCCTTTACTTTAGATAAAGTAGTTCTAAAGTTTTACAAATGATTTTAGAACAAACTATGTAGTTCAAAATTGTGTGCTGTGGTAAGACTGACTGTCAGAATAATACATTTTAATTATGTCTAGAAGATATAGAGGTGGAAATTTCATATTTGATGAGTAAAACACCTTGTACAGTGTATTAATTATGCGTTTAACATGGGACATGAGTTTTTTCTTGCGCAAATAAATATTGTGAAAAATTCAATTATACACCGAAATCACTAATCAAATTTTATTTTACCTATTTAATAAGCGGTAAAATCCAATATGAAACTTTATAAATACTGCGCATTTGCAGTCACGGAATTTAAACATAATTACAAAGAAATGCATATCGATTGATTTGTCAGAATTTCGATTTGGAGGTTACAAAATAAAAATAAATAAAATCTATGCAGTAATTTAGATGCAGATTACACAAACAAAATATTTTTAGGGACTTAGGGTAGAATATAATTATCTGTAATTTTTATTTGATAATCAAATTTCTGACAGTTCAAACGATACGCATTTCTTTGTAATTTTGTTTAAATTCCATGGCTATCACTACAAATGAGCAATATTTATAGAATTTCAAATTGGATTTTACAGGGTACTAAACATGCAAAATAAAATCTAATTAGTGATTTAGGGCTAGAATTTAATTCTCTACAACATTTATTTGAAACATTTTTGTCTTAAATTAAATAGGAAGTTTTACGCAAGGAAAAACTGTTTTCCCATGTTAAAAGCCTATGGCCCGCTTTTTAATTAACACCCAGTATATATATAAACACAAAAATGTGTTGGAATGTAAGAAAAGGAAAACTACAAAATTCAATAAAAGAAAAAGGCAAGCAATTTTATAGGTTAGGATACTGAATATTTTAATATTTATTTGCAAAATTTTATAGGATTCAGCTAGGTAAAAATTGAACAGGGTGTCATGGCTAAATTAAAAGTACAATAACTCAAAAATATCTTGAAAATATGACTTGGAAAAACAAAACAGTGTCAAAAAATCTAATGGTGGCCCGCCAACAATAAAAGATATTGCTTATTGGATTTATTAAATACATAATGTGATGTGAAACCACCTCTACAAATGATAATAAATATACGAGTATCTCTTGATTTATTTATTTGTTGCTATTTTTATTATTTCTTCTATCTGTGCCAATACAAATAAAATTGTATTTTTCTTAGCCTAAATCTATCATAAAATTCTTTTTCCTTCCACATATTTAAATTATTAATTCGTAGTTAATATATTTTTCGTTAAGATGTTCAAGAAGTTAAAGAAAAACATTTTTTCAAATATGGAATCGAAACTGATGTTAAATATCCACTTTAAGCTCGTAAAGAAACTCTAGCATGACTTTATTTTAAAGGACTTTAAACTAACACCTTCAACTTAAAGTTGAATTATAAAACGTTTTTTTCACTTTTAGGTCAAACTTTAAAATTAAAGTAACTTTATATTTATTATGAAACCGGCCGTCAATAAATAGCTAATTTCTTGTTCATGCGGTCACCGTTATTTTAAATATTCCAGTATTGCACGTGTGAAAATACCCACGTATACGCACAAGTGCAAATATTCGAATGTCATTGGTTGAAATTCAAAAAATACTGTAACGTGATTGGTTGAAATTTTTCGAGTGAAATATTCATGAAAAACAATGCGGAAAAAAATCTCTAAGAATCTGCGGAAAGTTTGATATATCTTGACATTATATACAGTTAAGAAACCGGAAACCTACTTTCAACTTTTGTAATTCCCGCTCGATTTTGACGTCATCACTTTCGGAGTCTATTTTAAACGCTGTATTTGTGAAAATTATAACTTCTTCACTTGTAAATTTTCAATAAAATACTTTAGTTTTAATATTTTTCATTGTTTTACAACTATATGTATCAAGTTTTCCTTTTTTGTCAAAAATTATGGAATATGTTTTGAAATTTTGTTGTACTCGTACGCCTTTTAATACAGCCCTTTTTGATGTACATTAACTCATTTTCTTTAATTTGTTTACTTATCGAACATTTTTAAAAGAAATTTTTAAATCAGAGCGTGAGAATTTCTTTTTCTGTTAAACAAAACGATGTTTTTTGACATTTACATAATTTGACATGTCCTACTGGCCGCCATTAGTTTAGTTCCCTATAATTCCGCCGATGTCGCATGTTATTCTGCGGGTCCCAACATTACGTATTTCAATATTTATATACCGGATGTCTAACCCGGTATATAATACAAAGTAGGTATTTAAACTATTATTCACGAAAGATGACTACTCAAGGTCATTTGTGAGCGGTCTGATATAATATTCATTGCATTTCGTATGCATATGCGTGCAACATGAAATATTTATGGACACATTTAACAAAAATCTGATGTGGCCAGCACATTACCTTCCGTCAGTTCTATGTATTTTGTACAAATTTCATACGGAAAGTTCCTTGCTAAATATTCTATTTCTTGTACATTACCTTCCGGCAGCTGCATGTATTTTATGCAAATTTCATACAGAAAATTTATGTCTTAAATTATTGTTTTGTGACGTTTTCTATATACAGTGTAATGTATCTGCAGAAATAAAAGATTTATTATTATTATTATTTCTTGTACATTACCTTAAAGCAGTTGTATGTATTTTATACAAATTTCATACAGAAAGCAAGAGATCCTATATTTCCAATAAAATTATAAGACAAACACACTATGTCAATTTCACATGACACTGACATCTTTCAATCAGAATTTTCTTAATATAGTAGCTGTTTTCATAGCTATAGCTACTTTATGAAATTTAATTTCTTTACAATTTTTTAACTCTATATCCATTTAATATTAAGTATAAAATACAGTCAAATCGTATAGAGAATAAAATATTCTTTAATATTTATAATAACATTTAATGTGAAAAAATGATATTTAACATAGTTTTTTCAAGAAAAACTGTTAAAATCTTCAAATGATGGTACTTCCGGTTGACCAATTGTAACCAAAATCTAATCAGCTCTTCATATGGATGTAACGAAGAAGTATACGAAAAAATTATAATTTTTGAAACTGTAGTATTAGAGTTATCGCAGACGAAAATTTTGTTACACACACACACACACACACACACACACACACACACACACACACACACACACACACATCCACACACACACACACATACACATACAGACATCATCGTAAAAATAGTAAATTCGTATTCTAGGGACCCTAAAACGTGCTTATTGATTAAAAACTCATCATCGAATTTTTTGACCAAAGACAATACCTTCCTTACCTAAAGGTGACGGAAGGTAAAAAAGGGAATAATTTATTTGAAAATTATGTTTCTTTCTAAATAATGCCTTTCTGAAAGATTTGTATTCTTCACCTATGTTTTATCAAAATTCAAAAACATAGACTTAACTATAAACCAAGAAATAATAATTTAACGTTAACGCCACTGGGTAAATATTAGCACAGTGGGCAGTGTAGTAGATAATTAGATATCTGTAATTCTACGACATACGTCATTATTATTTATAGTGTGTTAGAAAGTAATACCACTATTTACGTATATCTGTTACACCACATAAATTAATTAGACGTAGGTCAAATACTGCTGTAAAGTGATGTGTATTCTTTCTTCGAACAAATGGCCTTGAATAGTCATCTTTCGTGAATAATAGTATAGGTATAAAATTATTTGAAACCAAAATTATAGTAAAATTAAAATTGAATAAATTAAATTATAATTAAATATAATAAAATGTTAGTAATACTTGAAATTTTGAAAAAAATAATGAATTTCACTCATTCAGATGAAATACAACATTCGGCCACGGTCTGTGTTGGAAATTACATTTTCTTGAGTACTAACAATCATTACACTATACTTACCTCCGAAACTGTGGCACATATCCAGTATAGAACTTGACAAACTTCTAATAATTGTTCTACACCGCAGTACAATATGAAGAAAATATTAAAAGCACTGTTATTATTATATTGTTTTAATATTGTAATTATATAAAAGAGACTTATTGTTGACATTAAAAAGGAGTTTACCATATGATGCATAATGTTCAAAGTTGAATATTTATCTAATTTTTTCCCAATGCTGCATAAAACTATATGATAATCCAAACATAGTCTTACAATATGAGTTGTTTCAGAGGAAAAATTGTTTTCTGTGTAAATATCTTCTAGAACATTATTCAAAACTTTATAAAGACTTTTCATTTCATGAATCATAACTGTTGTATGCAGGAAAAATGTAATTTCATGAAAATAAAAATAAAATTGAATTGTGAGTGTAATAGGATCAAAAATATATACCAATCCTGCTATGAATGTATACAAAAAAAAATCAAATGTAAAACCTATTATTTTAATAATTGTTAGTTGGTACATAAAATATTTTGTATTGTAATTTAAATTTTTATTAAATTTCATTATCAGTATTTTTAAATTTGCCAATTCTTTCAAAAATTCAAAATATATATTATGGTATAAGTAAAAATTAAACAAGTTAAATATTACAAAAATAACTGGAATTACGAAAAGTAAATTTGTTACGAATTTCATAATTTCAGTTGGATTTAAACCAAATTGATTAATTTCTACTTCATATACTTTATCGTAAATTATAGACTTTACTGTAAATATTACACAAAATATCAATGAAATAAAACTAAATAATATATCTTTTTTAGTTATTTTGATATCATATTCCTTTCCTTTTTTGTATATAGTAGGAGCGACAGCAAATAACCTTTGTAATATGTGTAATAATTTTATTTCTTCATAAAAATTAGGTTTTGTTTCTATATTTGACATGTTTCTAGATATTTGAACTATACTAATTTAGTGAAAACTTCAACAAACTAATAAATTATTTAATCACTAAATGCGTTCAATTATCGTAAGTACAAAAGTTTATAAAGTAATAAGTTTTTAATAATTGACGAATGAATTCAATTTATGTATATGTTACGGTTCAAGTAATTATTTGGTTTATATTAATAATTACCGGATATTATTAATACTAACCTTAGGTTAGTTTTCGTTAGTATTAATAATTTCCTAGGTTAGTATTAATAATTATTGTCGTTAACTATTAACACAAATCGGAATTATTAGATGAACCGTAAGATAGACTACAATTATATTTCAAATTTCGTTGTTTAAATGTGACTTAACGTGTACTGGTGTCCAAGGCGTTAAACTAAATCATATTCACAACTTGACAAAATGTAGCTTCAATCGTATTGGACACGGCGAAAACTAGTTTCCACCAACAAATTATTAATTAAGTACAGGGTGAAGGTAGTTTCTAGATCTGGCAGCTGTCATTCAGAAAAAATAACCAAGGATATACCTTTGTAAACTATGCCATATTAATTACGTCAATGTCTACGCGTAGACATTGATATAGTTTACGTCATTAAAATTTGTATATTGTCTACGCCCATGAAGACTGTGCATGTACAGGATGTTCAATTTTAGTGGTTAATTTAGCAAACAATTTCTAAGATAAAATTATGCTTATTTAATTTAAATCTGATTGTAATAAGAGTGCTTCGAAGAAAACAATTGAATATTTTGTTTCATTTTAATCGCAATTTAATGACAAAACAAATATATCCTACACTTTTCGATGATGAAGCGAATTTTATTCACGGAAAAATGTGCAAAGTTTATATTGTTTATATTATCCTCGCATTGTCTACATACATTTTTGAAATCATTCTTTACATTGTTTATGTATTTGTATGTAAACTGTCATAGATTACGCGTATTTTATTATGTGCTACCTTAATAAAATATAGTCTGGTGTTATAAACTCTTTTTCCTACAGCCGTGCTTGAAAAGTACTTTTCACGCACTCATTAGAGTGTGTAAAGAGTCACTTTTCAAGCACTACTGCGTGAAATAGTTATTTATGTAATAAGTGTGCAAAGTAGTAATTTTTTGGTCGAGTGCGAATTGTAGCACGAGACAAAAAACACTATTTTACACACGTGTTGCATAGAACATTTTTCCTACAACCGAAATGTTAATGATGTTACTCATAATACTGAGAGTACAGGCATCCAGCATCTTCAAACACTTGGAAGAATCTCAGACGGAAGTGGATTAGTCTTCTATTATTGTACAAATTGTACATTTAATATTAAAAATTAAGTTAGGTTAGAATACATGTCAAAAAAATGTTAATGTTCTTAAAAATTAGATTAGTACTCAATCTGTTAAAAAATTATTACATTTGTTTCATTTACAGTTTATATTAATATTTCTTAAAAAATTTTGTTACTTTCATTATTATTTACTACCTAATTATCTACTTGACAGGTAAATTAACTGAATTTTACTGTTGCCTAGCAACGCTTATTTACTTTTCAAGCAACAGTGTAAATGAAACAAATGTAATAATTTTTTTAAGATTGAGTATTAATCTAATTTTGAAGAACATTAATTTTTTTTGACATGTATTCTAATCTAACCTATTTTTTAATATTAATTTTAAATGTACAATTTGTTCCATTATAGAAGATTAATCCACTTCTGTTTGAGATTCTTCCGAGTGTTTAAGTTAAATTTTGTACAGTATTATGAGAAAGAGCACTAACAGTATTTGAAGATGCTGGATGCACATACACTCAGTATTATGAGAAACATCACTAATATTTCGGTTATAGGAAAAATGTTGTATGCAAAACAAAAATAGTGTTTTTGTCTCGTGCTACAACATCGCGACTAAAAAAGTACTACTTTACACACTTACATAAATAACTATTGTAGGTTAAAGCAACGTTTATAAAACAACATAATACTAACACTCGTATAATTATCTACTACTAGTAGGGAACTAGAGAGAACAAAAAATGTGCTGAAACATACAATTGGTATGGAAATAAAATACCTACTTATGTATAAGTACCAGTACCACTGAAAATTTTCGCAAAATTTAAAAATAAAACGCGAATTACGACAAAATAGGGCTTTATTATTTTTCAAAGTATTCGCTCTTTATACATTTATTCATCCAATAAATCCAGTCGTTAAACAACAATTTCACTGCTCTTAGGTCACCTTAGAAGCGAGTTTTTCGAATGAAGCAACAGCATTTTCTATATTCAAAAACTTTCACCTCGCATTTTATCTGTCAGCTTAAGGACCTTAAAAAAGTTGGGGCTGTAAGATGGATGATCCAATAGTTTTACTCTTTTACTGTCGGCTCTATCGTTTGCTGTGCTGTGTAGGAAGAAGCATTGTCATGGTGCAAAACAATTTGTTTTGGGACTTTTTCATTCAATCTTCTAATACCTACTCAAATGAATTCAATTGATGCAGTAAAATTGTATAGTATGTAACTGTAGCTACAAACTGAAATATGATGCAAAGTAAATATCTGTAATTAAATTTATTCAAAGTGTCTCAAAAGTGGCATTCGTGCTTTACAGATTAGATTCAGAAGACTAAAAAAATCGAAAAGTAAGAGTGGATAATTATAGCATCAACCTCCTGATGTTTTCCCTGAATCAAATTCCAAAACACGGGCATCATTTTTGTGACACCTGTATAAAACCTTACTGTATATGCCAGAGAATAGTCTAGTATAATGAAACCATTCCCTGTAAATTGAAGTTGGTTTTGATACAACTGAAATAGTTTAAGATTTATCTAAAATAATTGAAATAATAATACTTAACAAATCTATTCCTATAAATAAATACAGCATAAGAAATACCTCTATTTTGGAATATCTATATTTATTTTTTTGCATAACTTTTGATAGTATGAAGCTAGTATATTTTGCCTAAAACAAATTTGCACGTGAAGTATGTTTGAATTATCACGCTAAAGGCTGAAACTATTGAGAATAAACAGGTAGGCTGTAGAAAACAAAATTTGCACTATCATTTTAAACAGTTAACTATATGCCATTTGAAATTAAGTTGCAAATTACAAGTTAGTTAGAACTTAGTTAAATTTATTTATTTTTTATAAAATAAATAATAGTAATAGAACAGTACTCAATGAAAAACAATTGAACTTAAAAATAAACTGAAACATATGTTATCAGAGATCATTTTCATCTATTTCTGGAAAAAAATAATAGTAATAGAACAATACACAATGAAAAACAATTGAACTTAAAAAAAATGAAACATATTTGTTAATAACTTTATAAACAATGTTCTTTTTGATTTCCGTCGTAAATAATTCAAATTAACAAATAGCAGTTATTGTTTTTCATACATAACCTACTGAAAAATAGCTATAAAAATTAAATTTATTTAAATTTCAATTGAATTTTTCTCAATATTTTTGTTATGTTAGGATATTAAAATGATTACATGGTTGAATAAAATAAAAAAATACTCTATTAAATAGGTCTAATAAATATATATCATCCCATTTAAAAAAATATAACTTTGTATTGTAACTTGAGAACCACTAGTTTACAAAAATATTTTCATCTATATTCGGATGTCCCCCTTGGTCTTCTATAAGATTGCCTTATAGTATTTTATTGTATCTTTAATAATATGGAAATTATTGGAGGTAACTCGTTTAGATGTTACACTATATATATATATATATATATATATATATATATATATATATATATATATATATATATATATATATATATATAAAGTCCGTTTCCACGACTTGATCCCCACGTCATCAATAGTAAACATATGGTTCTAATCGCCAGGGGTGGGAGGGAATTGATGACGTCATATTGTTACCATGGTTTTATTATAGTGATTTAAATTTCTAGATTGACATAAGGTGGAGTATGTCAGGTCTTTGTCATGTTTGACATTTCCAATATTTTATTTGCAATAATTTTGTTTTCTAATATATACCTACTGTGTGAATATTATTATTCATCAAAATCCGAAGTGACATATTTCGCAATTGAATAATTATGATGTAATGTCAAAACTGGTAAAAACTTACAGTATGTCCTATACTGTGTCAATTTCGTTATTCATCAAAATTCGAATTATAAATAGTTATTTAGAAATAATAAACCAATTGAATAAATACGATATAAGTAGAATAGATGAAATATACCTCTTTTTATTGTCCAAAAGCAAAAACTTGCAATAATTGTCGGGCATCTTAGAAACACCGTCTTTGCAATAGCAAAATGCACAATATGTATAATCACAAGAATTAACAAAATTACTAACACACAACGAAAACGAAGCACAAATTATTATCGTTGCCAAATCACCTTAATCACATGAACGAAAGAATGACATGAATATTCAAATAATTCAAATATTTGAAAATGACACTCGTTACCGCGGTTACAATACAGTTTCTATTTCATTTTTTGCCGTTGGTTAGACGGAAATAGCTTATACCCCTCCTAAACACGGACGACAATGAGATAACGAATAAAAGTCTCATATATGCAACGTTTGTACGACAAGGATGCTAGATAAAAGTTTTGTAATTCTAACATCAGAAACTGATGACGTGAGGATCAACTGGGATATATATATATATATATATATATATATATATATATATATATATATATATATATATATATATATATATATATATATATATATATACATGGATAATAAGCAATTTAATAAAATAATAAAAACTACGTATATTATAGTCGTAGACCAAGTTTTCATTAGGCACCACTGATAACTTCTGTCATTCAACATATCTTTCACTTCTGGCATGGCATTATAAATTTAAACAAGTGTTATGTGGTTTAGTTCCGGTGAATTTTTTTGATTGTTTTTTTCTGCATTCATATGCTTGAAAATGTATTCTTTTTCGAATAAAGGCGAAAGCAGAAGGCTCGAAAGTTGAAATAGAGGAAATGTGTGATAGATAAAAAGATGAAGAAATGGAACTAAAAAATGGAATATTTTAAAAACTAATAACTTTTTTACCTGTCGCTACCCTTGGTAAGGGAGGTATAGGGATCCAATTTTAACATTTTTACGATGATTGTGTGTATGTGTGTGTGGATCCTCCACTCTAACTCAAATACTATCATTCAGAAAATTTTGAAACCTTGTATTTCGAACTTTGTCTATAATGGAAAGAGCCCATTAGATTTTGGTGAAAATTGCATAACCGGAAATGGCACTTTACTATAAGCTCAAATTAGTTTTTTTTTTTCGAAAAATACCTTTAAATGTTATTTTTTCGAGATGTTATAAAAATTAAATTTAAATATTGTGTGAGGAAACCATGTTGATAATGTGCATTAATAAATATAAGGCCTTCAAGTTCCACTATTATTTGGTTAAATTTATTTAGGACGTTTCGAGGAAAATCCGCTCATCTTCAGCAACTATAAAATTCAAGTTAAGAATTAAAAGTAAATACATATAATGTTGAAGCAGAATTACAATGTTGTACATCAGCAAAAATTGTAAAAATTACATGAAAATTATACTCTTCGTAGTCAGATGGAGCATGGACCCCCAATTCAAGGATGCAACACGCCGCTGACACGGCCCATTAACAAGTGTTGTTGAGCGGATTTTGCTCGAAACGTCCTAAATAAATTTAACCAAATAATAGTGGAACATGAAGGCCTTATATTTATTAATGCATATAAAAATTAAAGATTATTAAATATTCTATATATTTGCATTAATATTTTTCTATATATTTTATGGATAAATTTATAAAATTATCTATAATTTAAATCCCAGAGTCTATGCTTTAAACAAACAAAACGCAGTTACATATATATATATATATATATATATATATATATATATGTGTGTGTGTGTGTGTGTGTGTGTGTGTGTGTGTGCGTGCGTGCGTGCGTGCGTGCGTGCGTGCGTGCGTGCGTGCGTGCGTGCGTGCGTGTGTGCGTGCGCGTGTGTGTGTGTGTGTGTATTTAGATTATTAAAAATTAACGATTCACTAAAATGCTTAAGCTAATCCTCATTTTTGAATAAGTGAATTCTATTCTTTGCCGGCATTTAAAATTTAATCTTTATTTTATTATATCTCCGATGGCTCAATATTTAGAGCAACGCCTCATGTTATGAGTGCGCTCGGGGCTTTAATCCTGTTGAGGGGTTTAAAAAAAAGGTAGTTACTTAGATTAGAGTAGACTATATTTTAAGAAATAAACTGTCAAAATTAGAGTAAAATTTGCTAATCTAAAATTAAGGATTAACTTAATCTTTTTTGTTACTCGGGCTGTAAATGGCGGGAGGTATTGTGTTGGCCACACCAGATTTTTTAAACTTTAATAGTCTTTGACATACAGTTATAAGATCTAGTTTTTATATACCTAATTGATCCATGTTCTAATTCGTCACTACGGTGGAGGACCCCATTAGAAATTGTTTTTAGCCAATATAAAACATATTCATGATATATATATATATATATATATATATATATATATATATATATATATATATATATATATATATATAGATATATTACTTAAATGCTACTGTTATTGTTTAAAATAAATAATTTTTATATTAAATAGTATAATTTTTCAATAGATTTACCTCACTCACAGTGCTGCAGATCCAATGTAAAACTATCAAAATTTCAAGAACATCTTCAATAGCCCAAAATATTAGTCCAAATTTTTGCACATCTTCGGTAATGTTTACAGTATAAAATATACATGTTGTCATAAGCATTGTAGACATAAATATTCTTTGAAGAATATTCACAGAATAAAATTTGTCTAACTTGTCACAAGCTTCACGAAGTATAGTATGGTAATTTACACACGTTTTTATTATACTGATCGTTTTTGATGAAAATTGATCATCATGATGATATATTTGTTGTAAAATTCTGTTCAAGGTTTGATACAAACATTTAATTTCACTGAATATTGTTATTGTATGCAAAATAAATGTAAGTTGATGAGAATAAATATAAACTTGAAATATCAATCCGATAATAATCATCGTAAAGCTGTGTTGTGCAAAAATGACACCAGCGATCATCATCAAAGAGTACATGATTATTTCATAAATCATTAGTCTGTGGACAAAGTGTTGTGTGTTATATTTTAAACCATTATTTAGTTCAGAAATTTTCATTTTCATATCAGATAGTTCATGTAGAAACTGAAAATAAATACTGTATCTTGCACAAAAATTTCCTATATTAAAAAAGATACAAATTGATGGACTCGCGAACATAATAATTACTGTTATATACGTAAATATTGTTTTTTCCATTCCGAAAACCTTAAATAACTCAGTATGTATATTAGTTTTAAATATAAATATATTATGAAATACACATATAAGTATATGAATTAAACTAATCAGCAAATCCTTTTTACATATTTTAAGTATTGTATTTCCATTTTGTTTATCGATTGTAAAAGGTGCAACTGCAAATATTTTTTGCATAATATTAATTAATTTCATTTCGTCGAACAAGTTAAGTTTCATTTTTCGGCGTTTTATTTTATTTAAGCTTATAGACTAATTCAATTATAATAGAAATTAAATGAAAGCACGTGTAAAGGACTAAGTAATTAATATAACATTTCATGTACTTATTTTTAATTGTTTTTTTTTTGTAATTTTATTAATTAATTAGCACTGAAACTAATGAAACAATTTGATGTGGCTAGCATAATACCTCCCGCCATTTATTAATTTTAATGTACAGGCTGTCTCACAACTCGCGCCCTAGAGCGAATGAGGAAACACGAGACTGCACTCGGATGTGCAATTTCGAAGAAAAAAAATCTAACTTAAAAGATATTCGAGAAAAGACGTCTTAAAATTGGCCAATCAGAGACCTGCACCTTTAACGTGTGTTTGCAGTAATTTTACGTTACTATAGAGTTTTATACAAATCAAATCTTCTTTAAAATGTGTGGGCGACTGTAGTTTTCGAAAAATGTCAGTGTCAAATTAAATTTTACAAGAGGCGATTTCGGGCGACATACCCGTTCACTGCTTCGGATTACTTATATGGTTAGTTACGGTATGATATGGTTAATGGTGGCGCCAAAAATCGTTGGTTCACTTGTTGACACCGTGCTTGGTGGTTATCTATATTCTGCAACATTTAAAACTGTCAAAAATAGTGTCTGACAATTAAATTGCATTAACGGAGAAAGATAGTTTTTTTTCCATATTTGTCCAAAAAAGAGTCATCGAAAATAATGTCACCCTGTTTGACATAAGACCACGACTCCGACTGTTTTGACTTTTGACATTTCAAAAAAAGACATGATAAAAAGAGATGGAAATAGTGAACAGAGAGCTGACCCGACTCGCAAAACCGTTCAGCTGTGAGCACTGATCCAAGCATACCGGGTATGTTGTTCCTAGCGCCCGAATGAGTGAACGTACCTGAAAGCAACATACCGCAAGTGAACGGTTGTCGCCCGAAATCGCCGAAGGTGAATAAAAAAAGGCAAATTCTTACCATTTAGCCGCTGGTTACTTAGAAATGATTATAAGCACGAGTCTATTCGGAACGTTTTCCGGATAGAACTCTTGTGGATTATAAAGTGATATTGAGAGCCATTGCAAGGACGCATGAGACCGGTCAAGTTATGCCAGATCAAATGACAATAATATTTTCGTTTAACACATTTTACACAGCTGCTACAACACGTTGCACTGTACGATATAAATGATAATCTCGGAAAAGTCAACTCAAAATTACAGTAAGTCAAACAAATTTTGTAACTCACTAGTAGTATTTTTAAAACCTAGCAACCAGTTTTATTTTGTAATAATATCATCACACCCCAAGATATCCTTCCGGGATTGGTGGATTCAAAAGTCTTGTAACACCGTTATGCAAGCAGCCGCATTATTTTCTTCTATTTGTTGGCAACCTATTGTCGTCGGCAAGTGTCAGTTTCGTCTGGGGCGCGAGTTGTGAGACACCCTGTATACTTACATATTACAATAGATCCTACAGGTTGCAGCTTACCTAAATAATAATAATAATAAAATTATTGCTAAGATTGTCGAGAATAGTGATGTGCCACTAAATAATTCTCGCAAGGAATTTTGTGTTTTCCCCGGAAAATTCCCAGAAATTCCTGCAAATACGATTTGCAGGGAAAAATATCTTTTCTTCTCTTCTCCAGAATCTTATCGTTATATTCATTCAAATTTATTTTCTGATATTGATATTAATTTCTTTTCAGTTATAAAAACTGTATTGTACGAAAGTTACGTTAGAGATATTGAGATTAATAAAACAAAATATGCACTATCATTTTAAACATTTATTTTGTCATTTGAAATAATACTGCAAAAGTTAGGTTAATAAGAAGATTAGAACAAATATAAATTTATTTATTACTATACAAACTTTATAAAACATATACATATATACACAAAATAATAGTTATAGGGAATCCATCCTGTCAAAGGGTCTACGTCACAAATTTCATATCACTAGAAACAATGACGTCCTGTGTTAATAAGTTTACATGAGCATGTAAAACAAATTAAAATATGATCTGTGGATTACCTGCATAAATACAAATCATTGTTACGGGAATAAATAAGTTATTATACATCAATTACGATCACTTGAGCTTCACGTCATTGATTTCTGAACCGCAAAATGACAAGTAATTATATATTTATCTCTATCTTACTTATGATTTCCTTCATTCTTTCCTATTGTGGCTGGATTGCAGTTTATCCAGAATAGTAGAAATTGCAATTTTTTTGTTGTAATGTCTTATTTTAGCTAAAATATAATAAGGAAACATAAAATTGGAGCGCGGAAACAGGTATCTATATATTTTTGGAAAAAATATTATTTTAAAAAAACCCTGACAAAAACAATATCTAACGCACAGTAATATAGAAATTGCTATTTTTTTGTTGTAATGTCTTATTTTAGCTAAAATATAATAAAGAAACATAAAATTGGAGCGCGGAAACAGGTATTTATATATTTTTTGGAAAAAAAAATTTTTTTTAAATACTGATATAAACAATACCTAACGCACAGTAATGTTTGAAGAATTTTTAAAAAAAATCATGACAAAAACAATACCTAACGCACACGTATTCTTTAAGAAATTTTAAAAAAAGCCCGACAAACCAATACCTAACGCACACCAGGCACATATTCGACATCGCTCGGCCCAGCGGCCCACTATCTTCATGTTAGTTTACAATAGTTTGACGGATGAATGCAAAATTATAAAAAAAAAAAATGTTATAAAACGTAGGATAAGAACGAAAATAAGACATAATTTTGCAAATATACATTAATTGAAACTGTATTATTCGTATGAAAGCGTATATAAGTACCTACTTAAACATGGAAATATATGTAGTTCATCTAACCTAATTTTTTTCAGAAAAAATGCGAAAATCTCTATAAATACAGCTTTTCGCACCCAATTTTTAGCGGTATTTTGTGTTTTTAATGGTTTACCAAGTATATATAACCATTAATATAAAAATTCTTGAATTCTGGATAAACTGCAATTTAGGCATTGCTTCTTTGATAGATATCTCTAATAGCTTCATATTTGTCTTATTACCACATTTAGTGCCCTTATGGCTCATTCTGTTTACGTTAACTGTTACGAAGTTTCATTTTGGAGTAAAAATGTGAAATATCTGAAATGTAGGTCTGACTTTTTATATGTCAATGTCATTGTTATGTTTATAATTTGTTGGTGGTATCTACCTTTTCGTACAATGATTTTCGTTCTTCGGTAAGTATAATCTTAGAAATAATCGTAAAATGCAGTAATATTTTAGTTTAAAATTGGAATAATCAGCCCACAAATCACAAAAGCTTAATCTCAATCCAGGTTGAGAAATATACTGTAGACATATAATATTTAGTAATATGCATATTCAAAATTTCCAATAATAAAAAAATAATCAAACGTCATTTTACAAAAATTAACAAAATTTTACTTAATAATAATATTTCCAAATATTATTGTTTCTATTAATGGTTTCATATACATAATAATAATAGAAAAATCCCTAAACGATGACGTAAACCCATTGACTAGCTGGATGCCCTATAGGTATTTATATAAATAATAATAAATATTATATTAACTTATAAAATAAATTAATATCTATAATATTTGTTATCATTACAAAACTTTTTTATTAGTAATTAATGTCATGTGAACTTTTCTATAGAAACTTTTAACTAGTATTTTAACAATGCATGTAATCAAAAATAACAAACTTAAAAATATAATAGCTGTATCGATACAATAAACTTGATACCATTCTAAATCCATTACATGGCAACGTAAGTGTTTCGCTCCTCGATTTTCTATTACATGATCTATCCAAAACATCGCCTTATCTACTGGTTTTATTGGTTGGTTTCGTAAATTCTAAAACGAAAAGGAATATCTTAGTTTCCATTTCCAATAGGATATTTCAGATACGCGCACACAAATAAATGTTTTTTTGACTATTTAGATTTCAGATTAACATAGCATATTGAAAGTTATAACAGCGGAAACATATTGTAACCAAAGGTCCAATGAAGTATTAGCTTGAGTGAGAAATAATCCCTTCGCCAAATAACCATTTTATGAGACTTTGTTAAACTTGGCGCACTTAGTAGTTAAAATAAGGTGAAGTCGCCGAAGTGTGTAATTCGGATAAATGCGCTCATGTCCTGTAGATCTTTTATATTTGCGCGTAAAAATATAGCACACTCACTTCAAAACGGTTCAACTACCCATACATAGATGGCATCGCTCAGCGTCATCAGATTTAACCCTAGTCCGGTTTTGGCATAGAGTTAAGAATATATATGAGGGAACGTGAAGCATAGTTCGCAGGCAATGACCATGATGCCTAGTGTCGGAAGGGGAATGAAGCGTCGGCCATATTGCACTGGTCCATTTCTGCAGTTTAGTAAATAGTAAACTGTCGTATTTAGGTATTGATTATTAAAATTTACTAAATATGGTCAAAAAAAGGTATTTTAACAAAAAAGTTTAAAGAACACATTCGAAATAGTACACGTCGACGCAAGCAAAACGCAAAAAACTGATCAAAAATGGACCAGCGCAAGATGGCGGACCATTCCCCGCACGACTTCAAGATTGCAGACTTGTGCTCCCTCTATTATATACTCTTAACTCTATGGGTTTTGGTGTGTCCGTCGGACACATTCAAATATAAAAGTATGAAAATTTAATAAAAGCAATAAGATTGGGACCTCTCCACCACTGACTTTGTAAATGATGGTATTATAACTATTCAAAAGATAAATCGTTTTTGTTAAATAGGCTTCAAGGTGCATTCACAAATATGGTTTTTGTTTAGGTTTAAGTAAGTCATTCATAAATGTAAGTTTAAATTAGTTTTGATATGTACAGACATCTGTGTAAATGCTTCAAAAACCAGATTAAAATGTAGGTAGAGCAGTACACCTGTGCGCCTTGAAATTGTCATTCGCTTGACATTATTGGATATCACGTTGGATATATTTCAGCAATTAAGTTATGACAGTCTCCATGTTCTTCTCACATTTGTTTAAAAACCCGAATCCACCAAGTGGATACTAAATAAAGATGGGTGTATATATCTATATCATTTCAGACACGTTCTCATTGGTGAAGTTTGTGACGTCAAACTAAATCATAAACCTAAAGTTTGGACCTTGCAATGTTTAGCATTATGATTTGGATTTAGAGATCCTAAATTCTGAAGTGTGAATGGAGTCATTACATAATATGCGGCCAAAGTCTTTAAATCTAAAGTATAAACCATAAATCTAAACCTAATTTTCATTTGTGAATGCATTTTTATTGTAAGAAATTTAAAAATGTAAGAAACGTTGACGGTTAACGTGTGTCTACCAGACACCCATATAAATCTGCAAGCGTTTTCAAGGACATAGGGTATTAATGTCTGTGCCTGCATGTATTCTACGCACCGCGCCCAATTTTTCTGAAATTTATAAAAATATGTTTTTTTACACAATATATTTTTTAAATAAACGTATTTTGTTGGTAAATAGATAAGATTTTATATTATTTATACTTTCCTAAATTTACGTTTTTTAATACAGTACAAATAATACGCGTGTTGCGAAAAGCTGATAACCGTACTGCGGTTAATATGACGACAAATAAATGAACACAATGTAAGTTTCTCGGCTTTTGTTGATGCTCAATCATCTGCTCGTATTTATACAGGGTGTTCCGCGACTCGACCGACAAATTTATACCATACATTTCGGGGGTCATTACGATCAAAAAATGTTATATGACCTATAGGTGAATATCTCTTTGTTTCGGAGACATCAAAGGAATTTTTAAAAAAATGATAATTGAATTAGCCTTGACGAATGAACGTATGTTTGACAAATGAATGAAAGACGTCTTAGTGCAGAAAAATACCTTCACTGTTCAAAATGAGAACCGCCATTTTCTAAACATACAGCTATCGTTCGAGTTATAGAATGTTGCCAGTTAATTACTGTCAACTCATTCTTTAGAGAATTAGTAGCTTCAACTATACGGTCAGTCAACTCTTCGCGTGTATCTGGTTTACCATTACTATACAGACGAGATTTGAGGCAATCCCACAGAAAAAAATCTAAAGACGACAAGTCAGGTGACCAAGCAGGCCAATGTACAGGACCACCTCGTCCTATCCACCTTTCCGGAAAATTTTCATTATGAAATACCATCACTTGTCTCCCAAAATGTGGTGGTGTCCCATCTCGCTGGAACCACATGCCGCGGCGAGCTTCCAGAGGAATATCTTCCATGTAATTCGGCAATTCTTCTTCCAAAAAGTGAAGGTAAGTTTCTGCACTAAGACGTCCTTCATTCGTCAAGGCCAACTCAATTATCATTTTTTTTTAAATTACTTCAATATCTCCGAAACAAAAAGGAATTCACCTATAGGTCATATAACATTTTTTGATCGTAATGACCCCCGGAATATATGGTATAAGTTTGTCGGTCGAGTCGTGGAACACCCTGTATATTTCTGTAAGTTTTATTATAAATTCTTGAATAGTTTTTGATTGTGGAATCCAACCACCTACATATTTTTCTATTTTAACACTTTGATTAGAAAAAAGCGTACCCTTCACACTTGCTCTACAAAAATGTAAGAGTGAGAAAATGCGTACATGACAATTTTTGTTAGTACACACTTCCTCGAAAATCAGAATCGTAGGATATTTTCAGTAGGATTTTCATCCTAGTAATGTTTTTATTTTATTATCCTTGCGTTACCTATTGGTTTTGTGTCAAATTTGGGTTATTTTGTAAAATTTGAGAAAATACAGATATTTATTTTTTGTAAAAATCTAATAGCATAGAATTTTTGTAATTTTCAGCACATACCTTACCAAACGTCTTGCACGTTTTAATATGAAATTATGGACGTGTTATGAATTTACCCTCTATCAGAGTGAAAGTGCGTTCTAGTTTCCGACATTTTAAAAATAACACACATACAAATTTGGTGAATCCAATTAAAAATACTAATAGTTTAATACAACCGGTAAGGTCCAAAAAATAATACGAAAAACGTACAATTAATTATTTTACAATGTGAACAAAAATATGAGCCTCAAAGTCAAATTTAAAAAAAAACTGGTGTGGCCAACACAATACCTCTTGCAATTTACAGCCCGAATTACAAAAAATATTCAGTTTTTTGGATTAGCGAATTTTACTTTAATTTTGACAGTTTATTTCTTAAAATATAATCTAATCTAATCCAAGTAACTACCTTTTTTTAAACTCCTCAACAGGATTAAATCCCAATTACAGAGTGGGTTCACATTCATACAAAAACATGCCTTAGTGGGATTCGAACCCAGAGCTCCGAGGGCATTCATAACATAAGGCATTGTTCTAACCATTGAGCCACCTTTATGTATAATAAAATGAAGATTAAATTTTAAATACCGGGATAGAATAGAATTCACTAGTCCAAAAATAAGGATTACCTTTAAAAATATTTGTGAATCGTTAATTTTTATTAACCTAAATACATACCCACATATTTAGTTATGCTGGAAACTGTATTGAATTCCTTTTCTATTGTTCTATTTACTTTTTTCTTTTTAAAACGTTTCTAATATTATTTTGAAATTATTAGTTCTTTGATAGTGACATTTATCTGCCAGTTAAATACATTTGAATAACTGCGTTTTGTTTGTTTAAAGCTTAGGCTCTGGGATTTAAATTATAGATAATTTTATAAATTTATCCGTAAAATATATAGAAAAAGTATTAATGCAAATCTATAGAAAATTTAATAATCTTTAATTTTTATAACATTAATCTCGAAAAAATGACATTTAAATGTATTTTTCGAAGAAAAACTATTTTGAGCTTCTAGTAAAGTGCCATTTCCGGTTCACCAAAATCTAATGGGCTCTTTCCATTACAGAAAAAGTTCGACATACAAGGTTTAAAATTTTTCTGAATGATAGTATTTGAGTTAGAGTGGAGGATCCACACACACATACACACAGACATCATCGTGAAAATGTTAAAATTGGATTCCCGGGACCTTAAAACGTGGCCATTTACCAAAATCTCGATATGCGATTTTTTGCACGATCCCTATACCTCCCTTACCAAGGGTAGCGGGAGGTAAAAATAGTACGCACTTTGGCGAGTTCACCCTAATATAAATAAAATTATTGTAAAACACGCTATTATTAATATCTTACCTTTGATACTTGTGCAGCGGCATTTTTATATTTCGGATTCGTGAGTACTTCTTTAATTCCTGAATACAATCGTTGTTCAGTCAATCCGAAGAAATTTATTTGTAACCCGTACCCTTTTCGTGTCGCTATAGCTGAATTCATGCGCTGATCTCCAAATACAGGGAGCAGAAGTGTAGGAACACCATAAGTAACTGCTTCTGTTATGCTTAAAAGGCCTCCATGCGAAATCAACATTCTCAAATTTGGGTGCGCTGTAAAATAAGAAACAATTACAAACATTAATGTTTTTGCACCAACAACCACGGACGTTTCCAATGAAATGATCATTTTCGGATTTGTTACGTAACATTATTTGGTGTAATTTGTATACTTTTACGTACGGTAGTAACTTCACGAATTTCTAAATTCATTTTTGTAGGAACTTTACGTGTCGTGCATAATAAGTAAATGTAAGTATTGCGGTAAGTCTTACACCTTCACTTAACTTTTATCCTTTCTATTATTCTTTTTGTTATCAAAAAATTCTTGTTTCTGCATATTCCGTGAACAATCTCTGCAGTATATTTTACTTCCTTAAATTTTATAAAATGAGTTTTACATCTGTTTTCTATATAAATATAAACTGTTTGACTTACAGCAAAATAATAATAATATAGTATCAATGATATTTACAATAATTTCTTTATATTGTATTAGGTAATAAATGTCATGACATAAAGTATAATTTACATATAATTCTTTAACAAACAGCAAATTATTATACTCGTAAGTCCATTAATTGGAATTTCCATTTATGGCACCATTATTATTTGATTCCGGTCACGACAAATTGTGAGCAACAAAGTTCCGTCAAATATGAAAATACACAAAAAAAACATTAAAGGTGTATGTATCGCTAATTTTTATTTTTGGATTAACGAATTTTACTCTAATTTTGGCAGTTTATTTCTTAAAATATATAGTCTAATGTACTCCAAGTAACTGCCTGTTTTGATATTTTTGGCTATTATTTCGTTCTTCAAAAAGTTAGAAAATAAGCAAAAGTGAGAGTATTACGAAACTGGTGATTTTTATTTCATAGTTATTTTTTTTATTTTAGTTATATTTTTATTTCACACTTTTCTATAGTGAGACATTTTAGCCATTGAAAAGTGTAAAGTAAAGACAACTTTAGAAGGTAATGACGCAAAAAATATTTTTTTGGGGGTATATTTTTTAAATAAGTCCAATTATTTTATTTTTACTTTTTACCTTCCGTCACCTTTAGGTAAGGAACGTATTGCCTTTGGTCAAAAAATTCGGTGGTGAGTTTTAGATGAATAAGCACGTTTTAGGATCCCTAGATTACGATTTTACTATTTTTACGATGATGTCTGTAGGTCTGTGTGTGTGCATGTATCTGTGTGTGATAAAAAAATCGTCTGCGATAACCTACTACTATAATTCCAAAAATTATAATTCTTTCGTATTCTTCTTCGTTACATCCATATGAAGAGCTGATTAGATTTTGGTTGTGATTGATTAATCGAAAGTACCCTCATTTGAAGATTTTAACAGTTTTTCTTGAAGAAACGATGTTAAATATCATTTTTTCACATTAATGTTATTATAAATAATAAAGAATATTTTATTCTCTATACGATTTGACTGCATTAAATAGATATGGAGTTAAAAAATTATAAAGAAATTAAATTTCATAAAATAGCCAGCTATGCTATAACTTTGGAAACCGCTGCTATATTAAGAAAATTCTGATTGAACCGTGTGAAGTGCAAATGACATAGTATGTTTGTGGTATAATTTCACTGGAAATGTAGGATCTTTTCCTATAAACTTTCTGTATGGAATTTGTATAAAATATATACAACAGCTAGAAGGTAATGTACAAGAAATAGAATCTTTTGCAAGGAACTTTCTGTATAAAATTTGTACAAAATACATAGAACTGACGGAAGGTAATGTGCTGGCCACATCAGATTTTTTAATACATGATAGATACACAAAATAAATTTTCAGAGTACACCTCGTTTTTATACCTATTACATACATGTAGAAAAATTGACACTCTCGCACTGAACGGTTTTGAAATGAAAAGTATTATTTGGTTTATAAAAATTTGAATTTTTGACCATATTCATTTTTCTCCAATTAGCATTAAAATTATGATTTTATTGACAGCTTGTAGACAATAAAAATTTACTTTCTCTGCCGGCGATAGTGAATAGCTATTTGCAAAACAAGTAAAGAAAAATATACTTTTCCTTGGTGTTGAGTTTTTATCTATTACCTTTTGGAATAAGTGGAAAAGTTACTGTTAATATTTACAACACAAAATAAAAGTCTACTTTCCTTCCCATACAGCAGTACAGAAAAATACTTTTTTCACACTGCGTGCGAAAAAAATACTTCTCCTAACATATGAATATTGAAGTCTTAAAAATTATAACAACGACGATGGAAATAACATTTAAATAAAATTAATTCTAAACAATCTGCGAAGGAACGCGACAAAAATCTAGATTCTCTTTCTAAATCTGCTACTTTTTTGTCTTGTTCAACAAAACTATTTCCGTTAACTTTTTATTCATAGGTTATGTTAATGTATAGAAAATCTTTCATTAATGATCCCTATTAATGCATGATTTTAATTAATAAACAATTTTATTGGGTAACCATAGATACCACCATTGCGGAAGAATTGTCAAAATGTATGTGTCAAACGTTAACCTAAATTTTTTTGTCGGAATAAAATTTGATTTTCCAATAGGGGATGCCACCATTTTTAAATATAATTTCATCTGAACGTATAAGTAAAACTAAGACTATCGGTGAAAATCCGGTGAAAAAATTCATATTAATAAGCGAGTTATAGTCCCCCGGAATTTGAAAATATTGATGTGACGAATATAAGTTTTTAATCAAACTGTTTTCATCGTGGACATAATTGTTTTTGTAATATATGCTATTTCTAAATTATATTTATAAAAAATAAATGAATATTATTGTACTGTACAAGTCTATATTATTTATAATTGAAAATGTATTTAAATGATTACGTTTAACGCAAAACATTTATAATCAAGTAAAAACTGTTTGAGAATTGCAGTACTGGACTGATAGCCACACCTCCGCCGTTTGAATTTCTGTACTTCCATTGGTAGTAGGTAGGGTAGACTCCTCCCCCTAACTGGGTATTCGTTATATAGTCGACAATCAAAATTATATATATGGAATTCATATGAGTGACGAGCTGCTATAACACACACCCCCTTATTTCCAAAGTATTTCAATTATATCGTTTTATGCCTTTATTAATATTCATTATTAAGCATATACTTTCAATATTTTTTCTTAATTTCTTTTAATTCAATTGCGCTGTAGTCCCCTAACGACCAACGGAAAAATATTGTAACTAATACGTGTGGCGATAATTGATGTCAAAAATTATCGCGTCTCAATCATTAATCGCCTTCATTAACACACTTGATATTTAAATAACTATTTTTAACCTTACCTAAAATATCGTTTTGGGGGCACCACTTTAAGAACACCACATTCTTGGGACTTCCTGGAATATATTCTTCTCCTTTCCAAATCACCGTCTGCTTCAATCTAGAGAACGTCCTCAACAACATTATCTTAGTGGCGTTGTTGACATCTTGAGTTTTTAACGCAGAGCCCAAACAAAATAAGATAACTCCGTAGGAAGCTTCGTTCATGATCTTTTCCAAATCAGAAGGAAGAGGCATTGGGTCTTTTACGTGAAAGCCCCCTATCTCTATCATCGCGGGCATATGAGGCCGAGCTTCGGTGATGGCAGGGTTGGTATTGAGAAGAACGATAGCGGTTCGGTTGTACATCAGATCGAAAATCGAAGGGGCGTTAGGGAAATATTTGTGAAGTGAAGTGTCCACCTAAAAAATATAATAATTTTAAAGACGATAGATCGACCTCATAAAAGAACATAAGAAACATGCCAACTTTTTTTTCCACAAGATTTATTAGAATGAACTTTGGTTTCTTAGGAAGCGATGCCGTCGTAAAATACGGTGGGTGACGTCACAAAAATGATGGAAACAGTACCGGCGTCGCAGCGGTAGTGAGTAGTGTAAAGTCTGAAGACGAAGTGTAACCATGGATGGTTTTGACGTCGCACATGTAATTATTTTAGAGGAAGAAGAGTCGTCAGAAGGAGAGACTCAAAGAGAACCTGAATCTGAATTATTCAAAAAACGTGGAGAAGAAGGTATGTGGGATTCTAAAGTGTGACGTCATCTACTTATAATGAAAACAAGTTTAGAGAGAAGTTTTACTTGACTCCGATTTTGTTCGATTATATGTTAGAGAAGTTTTACTTGACTCCGATTTTGTTCGATTATATGTTCTAAATTACATCAAAGAAGATATTACATTTAAACTATTATTTTTAAAATGTTCCATTTTGTGTCACGTGTCTGCGTTTTAACAATTCTGTCATTACTATACTGAGAATAAAGCTCTAGAAATTATTCGAGGGAATAATCTATGTAGCTTTAGTTTTAGTTAACATAAGTCAGAAAGTTACCATCACATAAGTAAAATGAGCGAAAAAGACCGATTTAGTGCCATCTCTGATTTTGAAATAAACCAAAAAATTATAGAAACCACTTCTAGAAGAACCATAATTAGTAACTATAATTATAATTCTTGATTATTTATATTTATTATGCCTTGTCAAATTTATGTTTTAGTTCTCATACTATTGCCTGGCAACAAGTTCTCGAAAGATCTGTCAAATTATTTTCATATATAATATCATAAGTGGTAAATTTTTTCCGGAAAAATATTCAGATTGTTACGAGAGTCGGTTGCCTAGCAATTTATTGAGTGGCATTGACAAAAAAATTACGAGTTGTCAAACGAGTAATTTTTGATCAATGTCACGAAATAAATTGGCAACAGGCTCGAGTAAAGCAATCGGAAAATTTTTCCAGGATAAAATTTAACCACGAATGGTATTCGGATGACTATTTCCAAAATAAAAATCAGGTAATCATTTATATATTTTTTTTCTTGACAAAAATCTTGTAAATATTTATTGTGTTTCGAGGTATTATGTTTCAGTTTGCTTTTTCAACGTTTTAAATATACTCCTGTCCAAATCGACTCGTTTTTAATAAAAACAACACTGAAAATATACAGACTTTGACAGGTATGTAAACAATATGTTTCTAAATGTCAAAATTTTTTCGCTTATCAAAACTCACTTACTTGTAAAAATACGACATCTTATTGGCTTATAGGGTGCGAAAAAACTTTTGTGACGGTGTTTTGTCGAAATGAAACTTGGTAACTAGGTAAAATCCTGAATTTGGATTGGTTTATATATTTATGAGTGAAATAGTCAATTTAATCTCACTCTCTAATAGATTATTACTGAAAATAATTAAAAAACTACTTTCACCGCTCTATTTCGTTCGGTGTGTGCTACCGCTCTTTTGGAGAACACTTCGCATATATTAGGTTTGTTCGTTCCGCTATGCTGCGTTTTACCCCAAAACGCGGCGGTAATTGTCGCTGCGTTTTGCGGTTCACTGCCAATCGCCGCGGTAATAATTTAAGTTACTAAAAATTATTTTTGTGTTCGATCCGTTTGCGTTAAATTATTTTCGAAGATACTTCAGACTATTATAATTATAAAGGATACGCAGTAAAAATATATTACTCCATTTTCCATTATTTTAATTGTTTACTATTGTTATCATTTAAATTTACCTTGTTACAAATCATAATTCATATGACATTGACATTTATATATTTTACAAATGTATTTCAATTTCTAAAACTGAAACATTACATAGCATACTTATTGAAAAATAACAATTTTTTCCTAATATTTATTTGTCAAACACTGTCATACTGGCGCTTCATATGTAGACGCGAACAACCGCCGATAATTTTTTTACCACCAAGTCATGAGTCACTGTAAATATTATCACCGCCAGCTGCCGCGGCGTTTTACCGCAAGTTACTAGAAAAATGGAATGAACAGATTGTAGTGACTACAGTGAATCGCGAATCGAAAAGAACAGCAAATTTCACCGCCGCGTTTTGCGATGGACAAACCTTATTATATGACACAGTTTTTCGTGACGTCATTCACCGTATTTTTACGGCCGTTAAATGACGACACCGCTTTTTAGGAAACCAAAGCTTTTCGCGATTCAAGTTAGTTTTGCCGCCATGTTTTATAACGTCACATTGCGGTTTAGCCAAGTGACAGATGAACTAAAAACTAACCTAGTTGTGTGTGTGTGTGTGTGTGTGTGTGTGTGTGTGTGTGTGTGTGTGTGTGTGTGTGTGTGTGTGTGTGTGTGTGTGTGTGTGTGTGTGTGTGTGTGTGTGTGTGTGTGTGTGTGTGTGTGTGTGTGTGTGTGTGTGTGTGTGTGTGTGTGTGTGTGTGTGTGTGTGTGTGTGTGTGTGTGTGTGTGTGTGTGTGTGTGTGTGTGTGTGTGTGTGTGTGTGTGTGTGTGTGTGTGTGTGTGTGTGTGTGTGTGTGTGTGTGTGTGTGTGTGTGTGTGTGTGTGTGTGTGTGTGTGTGTGTGTGTGTGTGTGTGTGTGTGTGTGTGTGTGTGTGTGTGTGTGTGTGTGTGTGTGTGTGTGTGTGTGTGTGTGTGTGTGTGTGTGTGTGTGTGTGTGTGTGTGTGTGTGTGTGTGTGTGTGTGTGTGTGTGTGTGTGTGTGTGTGTGTGTGTGTGTGTGTGTGTGTGTGTGTGTGTGTGTGTGTGTGTGTGTGTGTGTGTGTGTGTGTGTGTGTGTGTGTGTGTGTGTGTGTGTGTGTGTGTGTGTGTGTGTGTGTGTGTGTGTGTGTGTGTGTGTGTGTGTGTGTGTGTGTGTGTGTGTGTGTGTGTGTGTGTGTGTGTGTGTGTGTGTGTGTGTGTGTGTGTGTGTGTGTGTGTGTGTGTGTGTGTGTGTGTGTGTGTGTGTGTGTGTGTGTGTGTGTGTGTGTGTGTGTGTGTGTGTGTGTGTGTGTGTGTGTGTGTGTGTGTGTGTGTGTGTGTGTGTGTGTGTGTGTGTGTGTGTGTGTGTGTGTGTGTGTGTGTGTGTGTGTGTGTGTGTGTGTGTGTGTGTGTGTGTGTGTGTGTGTGTGTGTGTGTGTGTGTGTGTGTGTGTGTGTGTGTGTGTGTGTGTGTGTGTGTGTGTGTGTGTGTGTGTGTGTGTGTGTGTGTGTGTGTGTGTGTGTGTGTGTGTGTGTGTGTGTGTGTGTGTGTGTGTGTGTGTGTGTGTGTGTGTGTGTGTGTGTGTGTGTGTGTGTGTGTGTGTGTGTGTGTGTGTGTGTGTGTGTGTGTGTGTGTGTGTGTGTGTGTGTGTGTGTGTGTGTGTGTGTGTGTGTGTGTGTGTGTGTGTGTGTGTGTGTGTGTGTGTGTGTGTGTGTGTGTGTGTGTGTGTGTGTGTGTGTGTGTGTGTGTGTGTGTGTGTGTGTGTGTGTGTGTGTGTGTGTGTGTGTGTGTGTGTGTGTGTGTGTGTGTGTGTGTGTGTGTGTGTGTGTGTGTGTGTGTGTGTGTGTGTGTGTGTGTGTGTGTGTGTGTGTGTGTGTGTGTGTGTGTGTGTGTGTGTGTGTGTGTGTGTGTGTGTGTGTGTGTGTGTGTGTGTGTGTGTGTGTGTGTGTGTGTGTGTGTGTGTGTGTGTGTGTGTGTGTGTGTGTGTGTGTGTGTGTGTGTGTGTGTGTGTGTGTGTGTGTGTGTGTGTGTGTGTGTGTGTGTGTGTGTGTGTGTGGACAGGTATGTCTAAGATAGTTCATTATTTTGTTTACACAATGAAAGTGAAATTAAAGGAAGTTTTTTTATTTAAAAACAACGGGTGAGTCCCGAAATTATAGTGAATGAGAAGAAATTATTGATTCCAGGCACATATGGACAAAAATACGTTAAAGGAGAAAAATTGAAATAAATATTTTTGCTTAATGAACAATTTTTAACATATTTTAAAAACAGAATTACTCAAATTGACATTAATATGTTATAGTAACATCGGCCATACTACATGATGACCGCATTGTGACGTCATTTTTAAGAGCTTCATGAGTTGGCCGCCAGTTGGGGAGCGTTTCTCTTAAATCGCGATTAGGCGGACATAGATCGGCTTTGTCGATAGATGGCTCTGCATATGGTTAGTTTCCTCTGCAGGCATCATATTATCTTGGGATTGTTTATCATCCGTCCACTGGTCCACTCAATGCAACGCCTCCTAGGGGCTTTAGTGCATCACACTAATCAGCTCCAATAAAAGCGTTTGTGGTTCTGGATGAGTGGACCAGTCTCTAATAAAAGACCGAGAGTTTAATTCAGAGACTGAAATCTTGTGAAACTTATCAAGTATGATTTGTCAGATCTTATAATAATACAACTGTTTTATCGAGTATCGTAATAATGTACTTCATTGTACATTTATTATTATAATATTTTTCTACATCCGTTAAAAAAGTGCACTTTTTTCATTAAAATACATTCTTAAAGTATGTATTTTTTACACAATAAAAGAATGCAAATATTGTAACGTGCAAGCACCACCGCGCTTAGCAAGCATCTATGTACGTAATCGCCACGAGCAAAGGGCGAAGTGAACAAACGGGTCTCAACCTGTTTAATTACTTCCGGTCGCCTGAAGCTTTTGTATTCAATGTTATTATTCGGTAGAATGTTCGAGAGTTTTCCAGAAGGTAATGAGCTGCTATATAAAAGCGACGGAGTTCTGCCCGAGAGTTAGTTCAGTTGAGTCTCTGATTACAAAATATTAGTTATGTGATCGGGAGTTGAATTTACAGACGCTGTGGAAGTCTGTTAGTTGTGGAAGTTAGTGAGTTTAGCACAGCAGTGTCGTGATGAGCGTTTGCAGTATTAAGTCGAGTGGAGTATTCGGGAAATTAAAGGTATTCTGGGATAGCTATGGATGTGAATACTCGGTAGTTTTGAGGAATATTGGGAAGCTACAGTGTACGGGAACAACGGCGAGTGGAAGTGGGTACTCGACAGTGGTATTGAAGAGTTGTGGCATACGGATAGTCGATGATACTTGATTGGCAGTTTGATATAAACAAGCGTCGTGAAATGAATAGTTTGTGTTAAAATTTTTCTTCTTGTTACATAAATAATTAAAATCTTACTAACTTGTGGAATAAAGACATATTTCCTGAGCACCTCAATCATCAAATTCTTCGCTAAATTCTTCATTCTCTCCACTAATGTCATCTTTCCATCATGTCCGGATTGCATGAATGGTACATAAGAAGTTGGCGCTGGATTTCCCACTAAGTGATTGGTCCATATACTTGAACCAAATGTTGCTAATACAACTACTGGAGCATCGAATCTATGTGCCATCCCGAATAACAGTTCGGAGAAAAACATACCAAATATGACGAGATCGAAATGTTGTTTGGGATCTCGTATAAGGTTTTGAATGCACGGGTGTGACATGCTGATTTCTGTAGCGGTCGAACCGATCTTCATTGCGGAGTAGTGTTCATCCCAGAATGACATCTTGCCGAATTCGAAGAGGTTATGTTGTATTTCGTTTGAAGTCATTTCTAGAAAGAAAAACTAACCTGAGAAAAGAATGTTTAGAATACGAGGGTCATTCGTCGTGGGGAAAATTCACCGCATACAATTCACCGAGGAAAATGCAACGCACACAATTTACCGCTAATTTATGTCCAACATTTAATTTCAGCCCTTTCTTCATCCCAGTTGAAACCACGGTTAAGGTAGTTCTTGCCATCCTTAAACATCGATAGGAACCAACACGGAGCGAAGCTGATTGCCAGTGCAGCGTTTTCTCAAATTTTTTCACAAATATCCATCTATTGTGTGCGGTGAACTTTCCGCGGTGAATTGCGTGCGGTAAATTTTTCCCACGGTAAATGTTCCGTGGTGAATTGTGGGTGGCGAATGTTTCAAAATCCGTGTCACACAGTCACACTACAATAGGGTTGTTGCAAGAATCTTTATATGCCTTCTAAGTATATTAGATTAATGAAGTAGACAATGTTGTATTTGAAATATTATTCTGGACTTCCATTGTCTTTATTTTTAACAAAAAGTAACAACACGCAACGTTTCAATTGCTAAAGTATCTGCAATCGTCATCAGGTGAAGGTGCCCAAGATTCACTAAAGCAACCAGCTAGCCAAGTTTCCACTACCGATCATGCAACCGCTTCAAGACAACAGCCCGTTTTTTGTTAAGGACTCGAAGCATTTCGTTGAAATTCTGAGGACATTAGAACTGCAACCACAAGATCAATTGCTCAGCTTCGATGTGGAAAGTCTATACAGCAATGTTCCTGTTGAAGAAGCACTAGAGATCTTTCGAAAGAAGCTCCAAGAAGACGAGAACCTACATGACAGAATCACCCTACCAGTTGAAAGAATAATGAAGCTACTAGAATGCTGTCTCAGGAACTCATACTTCCAAGAAAAAGGTAGATTTTTCGCCTAGGATGACGGTCTTCCAATGGGTTCATTTCTACCATCTGTCATCGCCAACATCTATATGAACTGGTTCGAATCTCAGGCAATAGAGAAAGCGAAATTTAAACCTAAGATATGGTTCAGGTATGTGAACGATACTTTCATAAATTGGAACCATAGTGATCGAAACTAGATCATTTCCTGCATCACCTGAACAACATCAGAGAAGCTCCAAGAAGACGAGAACCTACATGAAAGAACCACGCTACCAGTTGAAAAACAATGAAGCTACTAGAAACTAGAATGCTGTCTCATCAGGAACTCATACTTCCAGGAAAAGGTAGATTTTTTGCTCAGGATGACGGCCTTCCAATGGGTTCATTTCTATCATCTGTCATCGCCAACATCTACATGAACTGGTTTGAATCTCATGCAATAGAGAAAGAGAAATTTAAACCAGGTCAGGTATGTGGACGATACCTTCATAATTTGGAACCATAGTGATCGAAACTAGATCATTTCCTGCATCACATGAACAACATCAAGCCACCCTTCAAATTCACCATGGAAAAAGAAAAGGAAAACTCAATGCCATTTTTGGACGTCCTCGTGAAGAAAAACAATGGAATGGTCGAGGTAGCTGTTTACAGAAAACTAACACATACCGGCCAATATCTGAACCATGCATCCAATCACTCCACAACAACGAAGAAAGGAGTAGCAAAGTCTCTAGTCGACAGAGCTCACAGATTATGCAACACAGAGAAAAGGACTTCAAGAAGAAATCAAAAACATCAAAAGGGTCCTAAAACAAAATGGCTACCAAGAAAAGGTAATAGAAGAGCTTCTTCATAAATACCAAACCAACATAAGCTAGCAACCAAGAAAAGAGGAACAACCGAAAGCACTACTCAGCATCCCATACATCAGAGCCTTTTCTGAGACGATAAAACGCATAGGAAGAAGTTACAACATTAATACAGTGTTCAGATCATCAATTACCATTTCTGGGTGTGCCAGTCTACACAGATCTCAGTAATGATGATGATATATTTGTACCGTGGGGGCGCTTGCCAGGCGTCACCTCACGGGAACTCATTGCTGGCGTGGAGTGCACCACACGGGTCAATTTTGTGCCATTTAAAATTCGAAAAATTTGGCGTCAGTCGGGATCGATCGATGTCATTGTCATTATATAAAAGTCTTAAGTACTAAATTTGAACAGTTTTGGAATATATAATATATTCAAAGCTTCAAGTGAAGTATGTTTATCGATTTTAGCCAAAATTTAATATGTTGTTTCCTTTCATATATAAGTCTTAAATACTAAATTTGAAAAGTTTTGGAACATATATTATATATCATTTCCGGCTCATCAATTAAAATTTAAAATTGGAAATATTTGGCGTCGGTCGGGATCGAATAAAATTTTTCAATAAATTTGTACTGTATTAGTTTTTTATTTATAAATACAATCTGAGGTTTTTGTTAAATAAAGTTTCTTTGTAGATAGTATGCTTAGAATAATGTGTGAATTTTATTTATTGTTAATATAATAATTTAATTTAGCGTTTTTTTTTAAATATTACTATGTAACCTACAAATACTTACGGATATCAAAAATACTCTTTAATCCCCACTAATAAGCAACATATAAACATTCTATATTACTTAAAAACATTTAAACAAATAAATAATAGAAAAAAATGATGGGGGTCAATAATAACCTCACAATACCGAAAGTGTCACCTACACATAGAAAAACTAATCGTTTTATATCATACATATCTTGTTTTGCCCCGAAACTAAAACGAAATATTGTACAATGTACATATACTAAAGTGACGACAATATGTTGTACAAGTCGTCTCAAAAAAGACGCCCGTATCTTTGGAATATCTGATTCAGGGGTCTAAAAAAATTGTACATACCTACCTATTCGTATATAATGTAAAACAAATAAAATGCAAATAAATCATTTTTGAATGAAATTCAATTTCGATCTTGTCCTACATCAAGTCACTTTAGTGTTTGGATCAACTTAAAAAAGTACACTATTCACACTTAAATATTAATAGAAGAAGACTTACTTCTCATTGCATCATCAATGCCATTTAACAAACAATGTGTAAAATTTGTAGTACTTGTCTGGTATCTTGGACTGATCATATACACTTCATGTCCTCTAGAGACTATTTCTTCTACAAGTCGTTCCGCAAGGAAAAGATGGCTATGGAAATAAGTTGAAAGAACCATTAGAATTCGCGCTGCATTTGTTCCACTCCATAATGCAGCGGAAAATAGAAACAGTAGCCTTAATTTCATATTGCTGTTAAATATAACAATATAGATAAGTTTTGTTTGTTGCTCTTATATATATCTTATAAACTGGTAATTAAAATGACGAATGTTACTGATAATTTATTCCTTTGTACGTATGTTATATTACGAATGTCACTGATAATTTTTTTCCTCGTATTGTTGTTTATGTTTCCGGCATTACCCATTTCCAGGGAATAGTTTACAGGTTATCCGGATATCGATGGCTACCATTAGGATTTCGGAAACTATAAGAGATAGTTCTTATCTTAGATATGCTTTTTTTTGACAAAAATTCTCATAGGTTACTAGAAAATGGCGGAAACTGAATTTGGTCGATATTTTCATTTTGGAATAACTACTAGACTATCAGTAATCGAGAAAAATGTTTCAAATAAATAATAAATAAAATAAATATAAATATATCATCACAGCATATTACCCATTGCTGGGTGTGCCAATCTGCTTTGTACGCAGATATCGGTAATGATGATGACAAATAAAAAAGTTAGATATTTTTATACGGGTTTTAGTGTTTAAATTTCTAACACAAAAACCAATCGGAAGCGAAAAAAATCTGATGTGGCCAATACCAAACCTCCCGATATTTTTTATTAATGTAAATATACATACATATTTAGTTATTGCGGAAACTGTTTTAAGATCCATTCCATATAATTATGGCTCTTTTTTCTTTTTAAAACGTTACTATTCTTAATTTGAATCATTGTTTGACAGTGACATTTATATATGTCTGTCTATGAACTGTGTAACCAAGGAGTTTTGCTTGTTTAAAGCGTAGGTCCGGGATTAAAATTATAGATAATTTTATAAATTTATCCATAAAATATATAGAAAAAGTATTTATGCAAATCTGTACAAAATTTAATAATTGAATGAGGGATATTAAAGGCCTTTAAGTTCCATATTGTTGTTGATATTATTTGATTCAGACGTTTCGGTCAATATTTGACCATCCTCAGTGCAATTTTACAATTTGAATTTGCATTATTACATTGAATGTTATAACAATTTATGTAAAATCATCTTCGGTAATAGATTACACATGAAAATATGTATCTTAAAATACAGTTTATGAAATATAAGTAAGGATAAATCCAACATTTATTAAGAAAACTCAACTTGAAAGCGATGTACAAAACGTTTTGAATAACCTAACCTCGTGAAAATGTTAAAATTGGATTCTACCAAAATCTCGATTTTTAGCACGATTCCTATACACCTCCCTTATTAAGGGTAGCGGGAGGTAAAAATATTTTTTTAGACTAAAAATCAAATATAGATGTTTGTGTTATATCTCGAAAATTTACCGATAGAAAAATTAGTTTCGTCCGCCACTGGATAGGCAATAAAAATACCTAACTTTTTTATTTTAAACATATTTCTCGATTGCTGATAGTTTAGTTATTTCAAAATTGAAAGTATTGACCAAATTCAGTTTTTCCGCCATTTTCTAGTAACATGAGAATTATTGTCAAAACAAAAGCATTTAACGGAAGTCGTATCTCTTATAATTTCCAAGATCTCAAAGGTGGCCTTCGAAATCCGGACACTGTGTATTGAAATAGTTGAAGTAAAACTATAATATTTTAGTATCGTTGTGAAGGTAATTTGATGTAATGTGTGTACATCGAAAAGTTGCACATAGGCGTTTAACATAGGAAATCAGTTTTTCTTTGCGCAAACGTTGCCCAATTATCTTATGCAACAGTATTTCAAATAAGTGTTATAGAGATTTAAGTTCTGCATCTAAATGTGAAATTATTTTACCCTTTTATATAAACGTTAAAATAAACTGCACATGCAACATGCCCACGCAAACTTCCCACGCAACCAGCCCATCCAAACTGCCCACGCAACTTGCCCACTCAAACTGCAAACGCAACCGGCCCACCCAAACTACCCACGTAATATGCCCACCCAAACTACGCACGCAACATGCCCACCCAAACTGCCCACGCAACATGCCCAGATTATAAAATTACAGTTTTTATGAGCTTTTAGTCTAGGCAGCCATGGATTTATGACAGAAAATAAACAAATGCGTTGTTTTTAAATGTCAATTAGAAATATAACAATTGACTATTTGTGTTTTGTGATAATTTGGTACTGTAATCTAAATTTAGTTCTAATTGACAGTTAAAAATAACGCATTTGTTTTTTTTTGTCATAAATCCTTGGCTGTCTTGACTAAAAGCTCATAAAAACTTCAGCTGTAATTAATTTTTACTTATTCATATTCATTTATTTAACTATTTTACAATTAACATGGTTTATAGCATGTCCTTAAATATTAAAATACATAAATAAATATAATGTATAGATTTATTTACCATAAAAATTGGTGTACCTATCCATCAAATCCAGTCCATATCAGTGAATTTATGATTGTGAAAATCGTGAGCTGAATAAAAACAATATTTTTTTAGCAAGTTTTAATTTTCTTTTTAAATATTAAATTTTTCATGTTTTTAATTGAAAATGCTAAAGTATTATATAAATTTAGCAAAAAGAATTATTTTTAGATTTATTAAGCCTGAAGCAAGCATTTCTCATAAAATTTGCTGACTTTGGCTAGTAATTATGAATATCCGATGTAACCGTGAAATTGTTTTTGTTTTTATGAATTGAGAATACAAAGGCATGGAAGTGGAAGAATTCCCAAACAAGGGTTTACAATGTTCTCTGAATTTATATAAAAATACCGCAAAATTTGACAACCAAAAGTAGTACTTTACTAGAAGCCCATAACAGTTCCCAATGAAAAACTATTTTAAAATATAATCCAAAACTAATCAATTTTAGTATTAGACTTTTATGTCAAGAGAAATAACATATTAGATTTTGGCTAAAATTGATAAACTGGAAGTGATACTTTACTTGAAGCTCTGAACAGATTTTCGTGAAAAATATATTACATGATCCAAAACTTTTCAAATTTAGTACTTAAGACTTCTATATAAAGGGGAACAACATATTAGATTTTGGCTAAAATTGATAAACCGGAAGTGGTACTTGATCTGAACATATTAGATTTTGGCTAAAATTGATAAACTGGAAGTGATACTTTACTTGTGAAAAATGTATGTTCCAAAACTTATCAAATTTGATATACACGTCTATATGAAGTGAAATAACATATTAAATTTTGCCTAAATTGATAAACCGGAATAACAAATGACTTAGTGATCGATCCCGACCGGCGCCAAATTTTTCGAATTTTAAATGGCACAAAATTGACCCCTCCGGTGTACTCTCCACGCCAGCAATGAGTGCCCGTGAGTTAACGCCTGGTAAATGCCCACACGGTCAAATATGTCATCATCATTACCGAAATCTATTTACAAAGCAGATTGGCACACCCAGCAATGGGTAATACGCCGTGATGATATATTTATTTAAAACGACTTATTAGATTTTTTTCTAAAATTAATTAACCGGAAATAGTACTTTGCTTAAAGCTATAAACAGATTCACTAGAAAAAAATATATTAAAATATGATCCAAAACTTCTCAAATTTGGTATTTAAAACTCGTATATAATTTGAAACAACATCAACCGGAAGTGATACTGTACTTAAATTTCCTAACTAAAATGATTGCGATATGTTATAATTTATACCATGTTGAAAGATAATATAAATTTAATATTGTACTTTTAGTTTTATCGTTTGTCATAAATGCAGTTTAAATCAATATGTTCGACATGTTTTTATTTATTTCACTATAAATTACGATTATAAAATGAGAAAAAATGCAATGTTAAGGTAAGCTATATATTAATCCGATATGGCCAGCACATAAACTTCTACAATTTTTTTGGTAGATGAGTTTATGGAAAAACAAAAAAGTAGTCCTACATTTCAACCTTTATTGTACAAAAACAGTAAAAGATATAAAAAATGCAATGTAACACAAGCAAGAGTATATAATACGAGTATACTTCTTACTCATCGCTTTTTAAATAGCAATTTATGTGTTTAGTTGCAAAATGGTTGTTTGTTGCACCAGACGTGAAGATTTTCAAACGAAGTAAATTCAGCAACACGTCATAACGTATGTAACAAAATTTTTGAGAAAAAGTTAGATCTCTTTAAAAAAGAAAGATTTTTTTATTGAAACATTGACAGAAGGGGTTGTTTTTATAAAATAAGGAGATAATAAACCCAGTTTTACAGCAATGCTAGGAAAGCATTATCTTCATACGTAATATAACAAGTGATATGATTATCATCGATGATATTCTAGAGTGAAATGTGCTGCTTCGGTTTCCCGAGCAATATCTTCAATTATTAATTATATCACGAGCTTATTTAACGAGAGACTATAATAAATTTTTGTGACACATTGTGTGTGCTCCTAACCTAAATTTTAATATATTGTATTACAACATGGTTAATTTGACAATTGCTTTACTATCCTTGTTGATATCAACCCAATGATTATCACACATTTTTATACTCAAAATTAACTGTCAATGTCAAATAAAGAAAACAAATCCTTTAGTAACGAATATAAATAAGGTGATAGTTTCTTTGTTTTTTTATCATCGCTGTGATCGACTCGTAACTAGGGAGATTCTGAAAGTTGATTGACGGAAAACATGTCACGTGACTCATGAATTACCTATAATCAATGCGATGCAGTTTTTACCTCCCGAAACCCTTGGTAAGGGATCGTGCTAAAAATCGCGTATCGAGATTTTGGTAAATGAGCACGTTTAAAGGTCCCTAGAATCCAATTTTAACATTTTCACGATGATGTCTGTCTCTTTGTCTCTCTCTCACACTCTCTCTCTCTCTGTGTGTGTGTGTGTGAGTGCGCGCGCGCGTGCGTGCGTGCGTGCGTGCGTGCGTGCGTGCGTGCGTGCGTGCGTTCGTGCGTGCGTGCGTGCGTGCGAGCGAGTGAGTGAGTGAGTGAGTGAGTGAGTGTGTGTGTGTGTGTGTGTGTGTGTGTGTGTGTGTGTGTATTTATGTATGTGTGGATCATCGGCTCTAACTCAAATATCATTCAGAAAATTTTCAAACTTTTTTTCAAAGAGCCTATTAGACTTTAGTGTAAATCGGATAACCGGAAATGGCACTTTACTTGAAGCTCAAAAATAGTTTTTCGTCGATAAATACCTTTAAATGTTACTTTTTCGACATTAATGTTATTATAAAAATTAAAGATTATTAAATTTTCTATAGATTTACATAAATACTTTTTCTACATATTCTATGGATAAATTTGTAATATTATCCCTAATTTAAATCCCGGAGCCTACGCTTTAAACAAACAAACTACTTGGTTACGCAGTTGTTCAAATGTATGTAACTGACAGATAAATATCACTGTCAAATTAATAATAGTAACGTTTTAAAAAGAAAAAAGTAAATAGAACAATAGAAAAGGAAATCAATTCAGTTTTTAGCACAAGTAAATATGTACTTAGGTATGTATTTAGGTTAATAAAAATTAACGATTCACAAAAAAAGTTTAAGCCAATCCTCATTTTTGGATTAGTGAATTCTACTCTATCCCGGTGTTTAAAATTTAATCTTCATTTTATTATCAAAAAATCTGATGTGGCCAGCACATTACCTTCTGTCATGAGGCATTTACAAAAATTCTACCGGTGAAATGTTACCGGTAGACAGCTGTTTATCAGGTTATAGCTACCGGAATCGATATTTTAAGAACGCAAGTGGTAAACAGGGTAGATCCATAACCTTTGATAAAATTTGAAAATTTAAAACAGGTTAGAAATTTGACGTAGTTAACAAACTGAGCAGAGTCCTACTTTGAACACATTTCAACTTTAACGCGCGCGCTTATCTTTGCATCACTACCTTTTTTTGAGATTAGATTTTTCATGAATCCGGTAGATGGATCTGGTAGATATTGAACAATTTTCGAACACAATCGGTAGATGCGGTATCTACCGGTAGAGTTTTCGTAAATGCGTATTTATTTTCTATAAAATCCATACAGAAAGTTTCTTGCAAAAGATTATAAATTCCTTGTATGTACATTACCTTTCGGCAGTTGTATGTATTTTATACAAATTCCATACAGGATGTTTCGAGCAAATATACTACGAACATGTCAATTGCACTTGACACTGACATCTTTCAATCAGAATTTTCTTAATATAGTAGCTGTTTCTAGCATAGCTGGCTAATTTATGAAATTTAAATTCTTTATAATTTTATAACTCTATATCCATTTAATATGAAGTATAAAATGCAGTCAAATCGTATAAAGAATACAATGTTCTTTAATATTCATAATAACATTGAATGTGAAAAAATGATATTTAGCATCGTTTTTTCAAGAAAAACTGTTAAAATCTTTAAATGTGGGTACTTCCGGTTGACCAATTATAACCAAAATCTAATCAGCTCTTCATATGGATGCAACGAAGTGGAATACGAAAGAATTATAATTTTTGGAATTGTAGTATTAGAGTTATCGTGGACGAAAATTTTGTTACACACACACACACACGCACACGCACACGTACACGCGCACGCACGCACGCACGCACGCACACACACACACACACACACACACACACACATACATACAGACATCATCGTAAAAATAGTAAAATCGTATTCTAGGGACCTTAAAACGTGCTTATTCATCAAAATCTCACCACCGGATTTTTTGACCAAAGACAATACCTTCCTTACCTAAAGGTGACGGAAGGTAAAAAGGTAGTAGGTAGGAGTATTGTACATAAAGAAGGCAATATTTATATAATATGAATAAATTTTATATTCGATTTAATATACAAATGACATATTTACATTGACTGAACACATATATACAACACAACTAATAGTTGTATCCTCCATTTCCTCCGTTAGGTCTTGGATAGCCCCCATTTCCACCGTTTTGGGGTCCCCTAGGATACCCTCCTCCACCGTTACCGTTACCACCCTCATACGACACCATGGGGTGGTAGCCATCGTTATCGGCAGTGTATTCCACTGTTTGTTTGCGGCCATCAGGCAATAAGACGTAGTATTTGCCTTTGGCGACATCTCCTTCGCGTTGTTCTTCGTGGCCGAAGTCAAGACCGGCTTCTTGGTCCTGGACCATGTATTCGAACTGGTAGCTAGCTGGAGCCTATAAAAAAGGGAAAACATAGTCTAATGTTAGAATTGGTAGCTAATCGTTCATACAACGATTTGAAACTGTCAGCAACCGTCAGAGGCATGCGCAGATACATAAAAGCGTTCAGTTAGTCACAAATTTCAAACTATGACTACGAGTGGACCGTTCACAGAAGTTTTCTGACTGGTCGCATATCCGTGGAAATTTTAACTTTTTGTATGATTCTTCAAATGAAGATGACGATTTTGAAATAGATGCTATAAAAAAATCTGATGTGGTCAATACCAGCTAAATACCTTCCGTCAGTTCTACAGAGTAATAAAAAATAACTGATTGGCAATACGATTCTGGGGATCTTTTTACCTCTCGCTAAGAGAGGTATTGAATTCATGCTAAAAATCGCATATCCAGATTTTAGTGAATAAGCACGTTTTAAGGTCCCTAGAATCCGATTATAACATTTTTACGATGATGTTCGTATGTGTGTGTATGTGCGTGTGTGTGTGTGTGTGTTTGTGAATATGTGTGGACGTTGGATCCACGATTTCTCAAATACTAAGACTTAAGTCATTTTTGACTACGGATTCGTCAATCTAACAACAATGGGAAGAGTTGATTAAGTTTTGGTCACAATTGGACAACCGGAAGTAGTAGTTACAAGAAAAAAATCATCTAAATATTATTTATCGAAAATTTGTGTAAATACTTATATTAAAGAACGTTAAATTCTTTATTCGATAAATATAAATTCATTATATATTCTATAGACTTAGAGATAAAGAAATGCACATAAAATAATTTGATGTAAAAATTCTCAGATCAAACTATTTCAAGGCAAGAAATTTAATTGTTTGTAATTGACACATAAATGTCACTGTCAAAAATATTTGTAAATCATTATGAAGATTATGAAAATAAAAAAGTCATCAACGCAAAAGAATATACTTAAAAAAGAATATAAAAGGAATTGTCAATTAACTAAAAATAAATTAGGTAAAAATGAGTTAAAGAAACGTCATCTAGTACCAACCGTCTAAAACCAAAAATTGCGTATCGAAATGAAGGTCATTACGATACGCAATTGCGTATCGTAATGACTTCATTATGAACGCAAAATATAAAAAAGAATATAAAAGGAATTTGCGAAAAAATGACGAATATAAAGAAAAAGAAAAGGAAAGTAGAAAAAGAAAATTTCAGGATATTGAATATAAAGAAAATGTATGTATTGTACATAATTTATATTAAAATATCCCATAGATTTTGCAAATATATGTGAGAATTATTTTGTAGTGTGACATGAATATATGTATTTGTATTTAAAAATATTTTTCGTTTTATGCGTACAACCAGGTAAATTATCTGGCGAGAGGTTATGCGCTGGCCACATCAGATTTTTATTCCACAGTTTACACAACACCAGCTAAAAGCGAAAATACTAAGTACGTTCTATGTAGTAAGCAAATTAAGCAAATGCTAGGTAAGCAAACGAGACTTGCTTAGTTCACTGAACGATTTGCTAGCTATTTGATGAACTGTCATCCACAACTATCATCGAGAAAGTTGTCAGCTGTCAAATATAACATGTGTATCTTATCTCTCGTATCTTTTTTCTTGGTCTGCGAAGTTATGGAAAATGAATTCGCTCTCAAACTCCAACCGTTTGCAAAACGTTCTATGAACAAAGCTAATTTGTCTTTTTCTAAGGTAGGATAAAAATGTAGTGAACTGATTAAATGATCTACTTTGTTGAAAAAATAAACCTATTTATTTCTAATTTGTAATGCTTTTAAGTGACTTTTTGTTCATTTTCAGTACTTATCATATTTACTGTTCAAAATTATTGTAATTCTTTTGTTTATTAAATTATAATCGGTTATAATAATTTATTACAATACTCGTTGCGACAGTTTTTGTAAGTTGCATTACTGCGCCTTTGTAAAATATTAATATTTATTACATTATTTATTTAGCAGGCTGATAATTTTGATAATTTATTTTCTAAATACAATTTATATATTTGTTTTCTTACATCGAGTCATATTTTATCATTTCCCAAATGATATATTTGAATGTACAACTTATTAATATATAAGAAAATTTTGAAAATTTATATTTAAGATTTATACTGCAAAATGGCAATCAGTACAATTAGAAATGGTACTTTATATTTGATGTTCTGAAGTGTTTTTTTTTTTTTTTTTGAAAAAATAAGTTTAATGTAATTCTATATTAGTAAAATAACAAAAAGATAAGCTTACGTTTTACGGTATTCTTATGTACAAAATGTATGAGGGATATTTACGTCACTAGTTTTACGCGTATTTATAAAAATAACCTTTATTGACAATCAATATGACAGTGTAATACAATATTTATTTATTTATTAATATTAAAAACGTTTTCACAATTTAAAATGTAAGTTTTTGCCCGTTTTATGGCTGATATTTGAACCCTAGAGCGTGTTATGACTTGTTACTATGGTAAGAAAATTGATATTGATACTGGAATAAAGCCAAAAAACAAGCAGAAGCATTCATAGCCTACCTATTCCATAAATTTTATTTAAACTTTCTGATACGTAATCCCTAGAATATTAAAAATTATAGTCGGACGTTAAACGTTGAACGCACCACGGGAGTCAAACGGACAATAATGCCTTCGGTCAACGTACACATCTCGGGCCAGAAGCCCTCGAAAATGACACTGTTGACCTCAGGAGTTATTGTCCTTATAACACCCTTGATACGTTAATTACTATAACGGCTGGTTAATATTTTCCAACAGATATTGATTTGACAACTTAAAATCCAATTTTTTGTTACATATCAACATACTTGATTGGTTAAATTTTTTAACCAATTGTAAGTACTGGCAACATTGCTATAAAAAAATAGCCAATAGAAACAAATATAAAAGCCTATCATTTTCATATTTTCTTCAGTGTTTGCAATTATTATTGGCTATTTGCTACAGCAATGTTGTTAAGAGTTAGCAACTTTGTTACAAAATTGGGATGATTGACATATTTCACATTCCGATTGCACAAACATCACCATTTTCACCTCCCTCTATCCTTGATAAGGGAGGTATAGGGATTGTGCTAAAAATCGCATATCTATATTTTGGTAAATGAGCAAGTTTCAGGGTCGTTAGAATTAAATTTTAACATTTTCACGATGATGTCTGTGTGTATGTGTGTAACTCGAATATTATAATTCAGAAAATTTTGAAACCTTGTTTTTCTTCCTTATGCTAATAAGGAAAGAAACCATTAGATTTTGGTGTAAATCAGTTAACCGAAAATGGCACTTTACTTGAAGCTCAAAATAGTTTTTTTTAAATACCATTAAATGTTGTTTTTCGAGATTTATGTTATTATAAAAATTAAAGATTAATAAATTTTCTACAGGTTTGCATTAATACTTTTTCTATATATTTTATGGATAAATTTATCAAATTATCCATAATTTAAATCTCGGAGCCTACGCTATAAACAAACACAACTCCTTGGTTACTCAGTTCATATCTCAATTGTATGTAACTGACAGATAAATGTCACTGTCAAAAAACTAATCATTTCAAATTAATAATAGTAACGTTTTAAAAAGAAAAAAGTAAACAGAACAATAGTTTTATGGAAAGGAATTCAATAGTTTCCAGCATAAATAAATATGTAGGTATGTATTTAAATTAATAAATATTAAATGGCGGGAGGTATTGTGTTGCCACTTGATTTTTTTATTGCGGTATTGTTATTTATTGTTTATTCTTCTTGTTTCCATCATAGTAAAAAACCCATTACGCATGGGTATATTTTTTTGATATTTGTTATCACCTATAATGAAGTGTACAACAATTGACAATTCATTATAGTTATCAGCTTATTTATTTGTTTATTGCTACAATTTTATTCTTTGCCAAAGTTTTTAATGAATAGCCTCAGACTATTTATGTTTTTCGCAGTACACGACGTACTTAATTGATTACAACTTCAACAACAAAAATAAATGACCACTGTATTTCTGTTATCATCAGACATATATTTACCGGGTACGGTCAATTGAGCAAGGGCGTCTGGGCGATGGACGTCACGACTTATTATCGGTAAAATAATAAATGTGTATATTTACACAATTGTGCGTTTGGTTAGGATATGCATTTGTTTAAAAAAATCAGAGGGCCACTTTTAACTATTTTTTGCACCATAGATTTTATTTTGCAAATAACTGATCGGTAAGTGATGTAAATTGATGTACCAACACGGTATTTTTTTGTTACTTGGTAGAAATTCCAAGAGTCGGTTTTGCAGTTTATGGTTGCCTCAAAATTGAACTGCGCTTAGGGCCTCTCAAGTGCTAAATCCCCCACTGCTTCTAAACTACTCAAAATAAATAAATACTAGAAGACACTCATCAACATAAAACTTTCTTCAACAAATCGTACGTTTCTGTAGCGGATTTTTGAAATCACTCAGAATTTCATATTGACACTCTGATTCCGTCAGAGTACAAAAAAGCGGTCAACTTCAATCAAAGGCTTCTGCCGAACGGTATGCCTAATTATTTTGAAATTTTAACAGCGGATGGAGAGAATTATGAATAACGCTTTTTACCCCAAAAAATTATTTGAAATAATAAAGGAACACCAAAAATAGTAATGGAGCCTTTTATGAAATTTTCAGGGGCGGTACGAATTTTATTAGCCGTAGTTTTAAATGGGGTGAATTAAGGGCTGAAATATTGGAAAAAACTATTTCTATAGAATGCAAAACCAATTTTGTCTTTTTTTTGTATTTCCTCGCTCTGGGACCGATATCAATCAACTCTAGATAGACTTAAAAAAATATAGTGAATTCATATAATTTTCACATTCACGTGTTCTATTAGCGTGACTCCACTACATGTACGGTACATTTTTCATTGAATTTATGAATCAAAGCTATAAAGTTACAAATCATTTCTCACGTTCGTTTATACCCTTGATTGAAAATTAGGTGCTCACCGTTACATATATGTGTACAATATTTAGCAGAAAAATTATAAATATTGAAAAATTAACATATATGTACATGGAGGTGGCGGTTAGGGGTGAACATAGGGATTTAACATGGGATTTTAGTTTTTTGCAATTTCCTGCTCTCCTGTTCTTTTTACGGCAAAAACTGTACAGTACAAAATTGTTCAGAATTAAAAATTGCATACAAAAATTTATTTACATTTATTATTATGTTTTTGGTTTCTTCACAATTTTAAAAAGAAATTTCAAAATTTCTGTTATTTTGTAGCAATAGCCATGGAATTTATTTTTTTCTGGTTGTCAAAAATTATTTATAAACGTCAACCATGCGTTAATCTAACTTAAAAGTTAAATAAAAACAAACAACTTTTAATTTTAATACGCATTTTTTATTAGTAGTATGTTCCGTAAATACCCGAAAGTCACCAATTTGTGTTTTTCCGGAACGGAAATATTCAATTCCTGAAAAGATTTGATTTATGGAACGCGGTGACCTGAAATTGGTGAGTCTGGTTAGTCACCAAACTCATCGCGCTCAAAGCACGATGACTTCGGTTATTTGCAATTTGCGTCAATTTGACAAATGGCATTGGTGCTGTTTGAAGATGATTTTAAGTTTGTTGTTTGCTTTGTAAGGTTGTGATATCGAAAATTCGTAACTATGTTTAAATTATTGAAATAAAAATTGCTAATATATTTTTCTTTTTACAAGAGTGAATAACATGGTGAATACAATTGTGTACACCGCGATGAAATTATAAATGATTTGAATATTGTTGAGAATCATTAATGCTTTTCTGAGGAAACTTGAATGTAAAGCTGTTCCGAAAATACTCACTACTTTCAGTAACCAACTACTCACCGAAATCACCGATTACGATTAGTCTGATTTATTTACGGACCATAGTATAGGTATACCATTTAATAATAAACCAATTCCAAATGTATCAACTACGTAGAATTTTGATTTATCATAGCCAATACCATTTCTCAACGTTTTTAACAAGTTTAGAAATTGTTGCTATAATAGAAATTGGTGTATTTTCGTACTTTATGGAAAACAAATCAAGTATTATTCTAAAACTATTTCCACCATAATAATTTTTTATAATGAAAACTCGTTCCTTATTCGAATAAACATTCATTATTAAATAAACTTTTTATTCATAATCGGTTAGTAATATGACGATTTCTGACTTTTAAAAAGTTGGGAAGTTAGTTATTGTTAACCTCATATTCCAAGAGGTTGGAAAGTATAACGTGAAGATAGCTGGGGTTGGAAAGTTGACACTTTCCAACCTCAGCTATACTCACGCTATACTTTCCAACCTTGAAGCGGGAAATAGCTGCCCCCCGCTTTGAGAGATCAATGCGTATCAATGATTGGTATTTACATATAAACAAAGCATCTTTACAATTTATATGATAAAAATATGGAATAAACTTGTAAATAATAAAAGTAATGAATGAAATCAATATTTAAGGTTAGAAATCAAAGTGACAGTTCATGTGACAAATGAACAATCTCAGACCATTCGTTTATTTATGTTAGGTTATTATTATTTAAATATCAAATATCAATTCTTTATTTCAGATTGTGAATAAAATAGTATACAAACCTCGGTGAAAAGTTTCATTGTCTCAGGCTATAGTTAACCTCGGCGCTTCGCGCCTTGGTTAACTACCTTCGCCCTCGACAATGAAACACTTTCCACCTCGGTTAGTAATATACTATTATTAGAGAAAATTTCGAAAATTTGACAGAAATTGAATGACATTATTATGTTTAAACATTTGAGTTATAAGTCATGGCTATTGCTACAAATTAACAGAAATTTTGAAATTTCTTTTTAAAATTGTGAAGAAACCAAAAATATAATAATAAATGTAAATACATATTTGTATGCAATTTTTAATTCTGAACAACTCTACAGTTTTTGCCGTAAAATGAACAGGAGAGCAGGAAATTGCAAAAAACTAAATTCCCATGTTAAATCCCTATGTTCACCCCTAACCGCCACCAGCCTGTATAAACTTTACAGGAAAAGAACAAAGTTTAGTGTTATGAATATTTTTTTTAAATATTCGCTTACATCAAATTGTAACATGAACTTCAAATACCTAGTACAATATGATAAAATCAATTTGGTCATGCTACCAACTTTCTCATAATACAAAAGTACATATTGGTATCCGTGAAAGGTGTTTGGTGATAGCTTCTCACATAAATCGCTTATCGTGTTTATACGGACACTGCACTTCATGACGTAAGTCGCAAGTGTATGAAGATAAATTTATTTTGTAATTTCGTTAAGTAAAACTATATGGTTTGAGTCTAGCATCCGTCTATCCCAAGTCGTACATTTCTTATTCTATTAACAGTTTACAAAAAATTTGATGGTCACTTTCCACATATAAATGCCAGTAATATGTTGGCTTCTTACCGCTTTAGGGCTAGAATGTATCAGTTCAGTTACGAAGTTATTATGATGAAAATTTCTTCAATGCTCAAAATAAAATATTCAATAACCCAAAAGTTTCCCGCAAGAGTCAAACAAGTCTCATTTATTTAGGTTTCGGATTTTTGGCTTTGTACCGTTCAATTCCGGTCGCGTGACATCGTGAGCAACAAGCTTTTGTCGAAAATCAAGCAAAGCGCTAAAAATATAATGGTGTACATTTGTAATTCTACAACTATCAAATTATTCCCCGTTAGTAAAATGTGTCATATAAGTTTTCAGAAAAAAAATAAATGGTCCATACCTTGATTTAAGGAAAGTATATTGAACCTACTTGTTAATACAATAACTAACATAACCTAAGCTATTACATTTATATTTAATATAGACCTAGTTGCCAGTTTTCTTCTACATGAAGTTTTTGCCTCTGCGGGTATACTGGCACGAAGCTAGTAGACCGGAGGCTAGTGCTAGGTAAAAAATGTATCATGGTATTCCAAATACTGAGCCTTGGTACCAACGACCAAATATAACTAGACAAAACATTCCCTATCCCTCCACAATGAATGTTTTGATTTCGATTGGCCAGACAGAGAAACTAGAGATAGTGATATGTCTTGTCTAGTTCGCGTATTTCTCACTGAGTAAAATGAGTAAAACTGAAACAAATACTATTAGAAATATGCAAATGATGATCTGTAATAGATTTTTTCATTTGTTTCTTAATAATTTTAAATTTTTTCAACCCAATAAATTAATAATTATTTCTTATTCAAGTTTAAAACAAAAGAATGTAGACTTGTTATATATCATTGAAAAGCTTATAAAATAAGCAAAAAACGAAACTATTTTCAACATAAGTTTCCATTTAAAAAATCATAAGCTTGTGTTATATCTAGAAAATGATTAAGTTTTCAAAAATCTAATTACGCCATTTTATTCTATTTAAAAAACTGTAAAATTTTTGTAAAAACATTTTTTCTCTAACTTTTATAATAAATAAGATATGAGATATTTACAAAATGAGCGAAAAATGAGTTTTTGCCTGTAGATCAGAAACAAAAGAAGATCGAAATTTCCTATGGTGACTATTAAACATTTCTGAGAAAGTTGACCCTGGAATGTGCAAACGGTTTTGCTCTATCATTAATATTACCCGAGATACCTTAAAAAAACATCGAAAATGAGACATCCGTACAGTTAGCGTAATCGAGCCGTAGGCGAGTTACGTAAAGGACGAGTATTACAAATGGATATTATAAAACATGTTTTTCGTACTATTTTACCTATTTCGCAATAATTTATTTTTATTTAGAAATTATAATTGAAAATAATATTAGAATATCAAGGTTGGTAATACTGACAGTTTCAACAAACATGAGAAATTTAATTTATTTTGACATTTTGACAACAGTTACTAACGAGGTAGTTAAAATAATATGCCTAAATTTTTATAAAAACTGGGTTTTAATGAGTTTTTTCAAGTGTGTTTTTGCCGAAAATACCCAGTGGGTTTTTCCATGACAACCCTGAAACGTACACATCGTAGCATCTATTATACATCGAAGTACAGGTTGAGACCTAGAAACTTTTCTTTTGAAGGCGAATGAAATAAAAAGTATTAATAAGAGACAAAATTTATTTTTTAATAGTGAAAGAACATAATTTGAAGTTTTAAATAATGCAGTTCGATACTAAATATCGTGAAGGTGATGGACACCGTTCTTTACGCACTGATGCAACCGATTTCTAAAGCTCCTCTCTACACCTTCCAACATGTCCACCGGAATTTCCGCTCTTTTCTGCCGAATATAATTCTTCGACTAAAGCAGAGTCATTGAGCGTTGTTTGTAAACCTCTGTCTTAAGATATCCCCATAAAAATATCACATCAGAAATCGGTTGCATCAGTGCATAGAGAACGGTGGCTACCATCTTCAAAATGTTTTGTTAAAACTGCATAATTTAAAACTTCCAATTACGTTCTTTCATTATCCAAAAATAAATTTTGTCTATCAGCAATACTTTTTATTTTATTCGCCTTCAAAAAAAAAGTAATTATAGCTGTGAAGTGTTTTATATATTCTCATTTTAATAATATTGTCTAAGAATTATGCAATTTTTCTTCCTTGTTCATTATTTCCATATGAATCAAAAACTGTATGTCAAATAGTACTTGACTAAACTGTTTTTATGTATCTACTTCGATTAAAACTAACAAAAATAAAATTTCAAATAACTATTATTAAATTTAGCCAAACACAGTATAATGTAAAACAACTTTTTCAGAAGCTGCTACGATAAACATAAGTTCCATCAAAGTATTGTGTACAAAGTCATGCTGATACATTTATTTATCTATTTATTCACCATCTCATATAAATACTTAAACAAACAATTCGAAATGCTACGGTTAAAATGTCACAGATTCGAATCAAAATCACGACATTGTTGATCTAAACCATCGTGTTAACCACACCTGTTGATTCCTGCAATACTTACGTTATCGTCGCCACCGTTACCGCCTCCGTTGGGCGGACCGTATTGTGGACGGGGTGCAGGGGGACGGCCACCACCATTTCCGCCTCCTGGAGTCGGAGGGCCGTAGTTGTTGGAAGGCGGGAGGTATTGCGGTGCGGGAGGTTCCGCCAAAACGGCGGCAACCAAGAAGAGGAGGCAGATTACAAACTGGAAATAAAATAAAAACAAATTTAAGGTTAAAATGGTTATTTATTTCAGTGTGAAAAGAAGTGTAATAATTGACTGTTTTCGTGGCTGAGGGTAAAAGTCAATTTGTATAGTATCAATATTGAAAGAGAAGTACACCATTTTTCATTTAGTGACGAATTTTTTCCCTTGGGAGATTTTATTATTTTGACAAATAATGACATGCTTTATCATGGAATTCTTTACATTTCAGTTCAAAACTAACCAAACTAAATTACAATAATTATTGCAAACAATTTTCAAAGAACTCTCAACAAATTTCAACAATAAAATTTCGAAGTTCTTTATTCTTGTAAATAAAAAAAAAAATAGTTATACCTCAGGAGAGAGCGTTATTTTTTCTTCGGTGCTTTGTTACAATTAGTTTTTGGAGTCTGTTAATTGATTGGCATTCTTGTAATTTTTATTTACAAATTTTGTAATGGTAATTCGAGTACAAGCACCCGGAGACTATAGTCCTCGTTTAGAATTTTGTCTTTGTTTCTGATTATTTGCTACACCATGTTTTGTTTTCCATATGTTGTTCTATTACAACTTGATATTAATTTGAAAATTTTTTGGTTAAAAAATTATCCAATTGAATCCCTGTATTTCTGATCACGTGTGCGAAAGTAATCAATCAAAGAAAAACTTACACTGAAAATTTTTTGGTTAAAAAATTATCCAATTGAATCCCTGTATTTTTGATCACGTGTGCGAAAGTAACCAATCAAAGCAAACTTACACTGATAATTACCCTAGGACAATTATCACTTCTGTCACTAAGTTGCTAAGTAACAAATACTTTTTGACAGATAATTAAAGATTAATTGTTTTAATTTGAAAATGTCATTTTCACGGTATTTCAGAGATAATAACGGTTCAATTAATAAAATTATTACTATTAAACGTTTGAATAATAAAACTGGACGTGTCTTGTCTTCTCGTGTCAATGTCAATCTTATTATCGTTACACAGTTGACGTTGAACTTATTTATAGCTACTACTGACATCTATTGGGTGATTTTATAATTATAAAAATTCTGCTAAATACAAACTATTCGAAAATTTAAAAATTAAAATTGCAAAAAATTTTGTCACCGAATACCCCTCGATCATTGATAAATACTTATAATTTTATCACAACTTCCTCAAGCACGTTGCTTGTAGGTAACATCTCTCCGCCTTCGGCGTCGGGCGGTTACCAAGCTACGCGCTTTCGGTAACTGTCATAAAATTATTTCGTAATTATCAATGTCCTCGGGATATTATAGCTGAAAATTAACTGTTATTTATAAAGTTTAGCATTTAGGCTTGAACCAAACTATGCGTTTTAGCGGGACCGGTAAAACTGCATCCGGTTTGACGGGATGGACCATAGACCCATAGGGCGACCAAATAAATCCTGCTCAACAGGAAGGCAGCAAAGACAACCCGATTCAGACACAGTTTAACCTACATCAACACCCGATCAGTACCGAGCTTAAACATTATATATTTTCTATTGAAAAAGAAGCAAAATACTCTAAATCAAATACTTTGTAGTCTGTGACAATAAATTAGCAGTGTAGTTGTCATGCGGCAGATTGACCGTCCCGTCAAACCCAGTGGCGTTCCCAAGATTTTGATTTAGGGGGGGGCGATATAGGGGAAATTTATATATAATTTTTGTGTATTTACTTTTTGCGACTTTTTACGAGTATATACATTAGGCTGGATCTTAAAAGGGGTCAAGTTGAAGTTTAGTCGGACCGCCCCGTAAAGTGGTTCCAAATAAATAAAAAAAATGCACAGGCAATGATTCCGCTTAATATTAATGTTTGGCCTAAATGCACTTGATTTTCCGCCATTTAAATAACATTGGGGTTTGACACATTTTGAAACTGTATTTTTGTCAAAGGCAATAAGAGGTTTATAAAATCCACTTAATATTGGAATATATACTAAAGTGACCCGAAAATATGTGGACAAAATTTAAAGTCCCAATAAATATTCTTAAGTCAATTGTAGTTAGCTTTTTTGGGCGATAGTTTAACAATCTATAATTATCTTAAGATTAGTGATTGGGACTTCAAATTTTGTCCGCATATTCTCGGTTCATTTCAGTATATATTCCAATATAGAGTGGATTTTTGAAACCTCCTATTGGCTTGGAAAAAATAAAGTTCCAAAATGTGTCAAAACCCAATGTTATCTAAATAGAGAAAATCAAAGGCATTTTACCACGGTCAAATATTAATATTAAGCGAAATAATTGCCAGCACATTTTTATTTATTTATTTGGAACCATTTGGGGGCGTCCCGGTTAAAATTCGACTTGACCCCTTATAAGGTTCACCCTAATATACATATCATATACTTATTCTCTCATATTTAAAATAAAAGCAAAGATTTTTTAAACATAAGGTATAGGAACTATACATTGAAAATATTAGAAACATTAAACAAGAAAATCTGTCACCTAATAGCATGATTTATACTTGAAAATTGCTGTCTCTTCCCTAGAAATTCTAGCGCAGTTTTTTCATCCTGCCAATTTTTTTCTAGATAAGTTTTAATTTCTTTTCTGTGAATGATACTTAAGTCCGATTTCCTTAAGTGAGGGGCCATTATTAGAAGAAATTTCGAGATAAATGAACAAAACTTAGATCAATTTTATAACGGTGTGGACACATTAATTTAAACAATAAGTTGTTGTCTCGGTAAACCGGTTCCGTTGAACCGATTCCGCTGAAACGCAAAGTGTGGTCCAAGCTTACTCCGAAAAAGGTTTGCAAAAAAAGTATTTGGAAAGTTGTAAGATGTGGTTGTGGCGACGGAGGAAGAAGATCGGCTTGTGAGAGAATCAGAAATGAGGAGGTGTTAAGAAGAATTGAAGAAGAGAGAAATCAGAATAAGGATGATAGGATTGAATAGTTGCTTAGATTAGTTTAGTAAGTTATAACAAAATAATAATTAAACTTTAATGGGAAGAAAATGATATTATTTACGATATATTAGATTGTTTTATAACGCTATTACTCCAAAACAATGACAAAAATTTTACTGCTGGAAAATTTGCCAAGGAAGATAAAATAAAAGTTTTATGGTTATGTATTCTGCTTATAGATATTCAAGCTTCATTATTCATATTTAGTTAGTACATATTTCTAAAATTATTGGAATGTGACCGAATGGAATTATTCTATTTTGTTACTTTGAATTGTGAAATTTAATATTTGAGGGTCAGCGGAAAAGTGTTATAATAATTTAAGAAACAATGAAAAAATGAATAAACCATTGATTAAATAATATATCGCTACTGTAAATTTGCCTAATTGCCTAGCATAATTTTATTCCACAAATTCTGAGAAATTTATTTTTGAATAATAATAAATTTATTTTTAACAAATCTTAGATTAGTTCATAACTTGGTAAAAAAATTCAACGAGAGACAATTTAATAGAAATCTTTGTATCTAAATACAAAAATGACAGCATTCTACACATTGTTTAATAAATATTTGTTATAACTTATAACAAATATTTATAAAATTCGGTTTATAATTTTCCGACGAGGGCCGAAATTCGTATCAAATACATACATAGAAAGTTTCTTTTTTCAACGAGCATCACCAATTGACTCCGTCATATTTATTTCAAATTCTTTTTACCTTTCGTCACCTATAGGCAAGGAAGGTATCGTCTTTCCTTTTATTCCTTTTCTTTACATCCATGTGAAGAGATGATTAGATTTTGGTTATAATTGGTCAACCGGAAGTATCTTCATTTTAAGATTTTAACAGTTTTTCTTGAAAAAATACTGTTAAATATAATTTTTCCATATTTAATGTTATTATAAATATTAAATAATATATTATTCTCTATACAATTTGATTAAATTTTATATTTCATATTCAATGGATATAGAGTTAAAAAAATATAAAGAAATTAAATTTCATAAAGCAGTTAGCTATGCTATAACCATGGAAACCGCTACTATATTAAAGGCGGTTTTTATTCAGACCGGTTACCTCCGGATACGTCAAACATGTAACCGCGATATGCTGGGCGGTTACATGTCAGGTTACTATTACTACCCTTTTCTAGCTGTCAAAACGTTGACATTTTGGCAGTTAGGCAACATTCAGTAAAAATAAAAATGGAATCTGTGACATTTTTTGTCAACTTATTTTGTATTAAATCAATACGCTTTAAATTAAATGTATCACACTATGAACAAGATAAATATTTGACAAATGTCAAATAATTAATTTAACAGAAACGTCTGTAGTAACCTGGATTTTTTTATTCACACCGGTTACTTGCGCGGTTAACCAAATGTAACCCGGTTATATAAATAAAAAACGCCTCAAGAAAATGCTGATTGTGAGATGTCAGTGTCAAGTGCAGTTGACATGCTTGTTACAATTTTACTGGCAATATAGAATCTCTTAGATACATGAAACTTTCTGTATGGAACTTGTACAAAATACATAGAACTGACAGAAGGTAATGTACTAGCCACGTCAGATTTTTTAGGTATAAAAATAATACAAATTTACTTAATGTTTCAATCTCAAAAATGCAATTTGGCAAGCATTTCTTTTTATACAATATTCGAAAAACAAACAAAAGGTAGGATATACTATTTCTAGAAAGTAATATTATTTTAAGAGAAAATCTCCTGACAATAATAATTTACAGTTAACAATTTAATTATTGTTCGAAATCACTTATATAAAAGAGTTTTATTGTTAAAAGTTTAATATGTTTTTTGTTGGATTTACAAATACATAAAACCGAGCATAAAACTGATTTTATCTGAGTTTCCTATATCATCCGTAATTTGCTTAGTCCGGTGGCGAACAATAGGTACTAGATTTTTCGAGAAATGTTATTTAATTTTGGACATAATGCAAAGCAATGACGTTATGTATTTCAATAGGTCAATTACAAGTTATTCAATGCTCAGTACATATTTAAGCCGGATTAGTCTTATCTTCAGAACAGAAAATTCCTTAGCACATCAAATGCATTAAAACACCTTATAAGCATTGCAACAAGAAACAAGTAGATGCTACTGCTCTTTTAATGTATAGTAGGATTATATAAGTAGATTTAAATCAACCAAAATAATTTACGATACGAGTGTGCACTAATATGTTAAATTATAAGCTAGTTAAATATAAGATTTTTATGCAGTTAATTTCATAAGTATAATCCATTTCTTTGATGAAAAAGTTGTCTCTTTCTAAAAAAAAAACTTTGTCAACTTTTAAAAAGTTTCATGGTAAAACTAGACGTCACTTTTTCAAATATTTCAGGTAATCATTTTTTAAGTTTGTCGGCTTAAAGAACATCACATTTTAATTTTTTTCTGCAAATTTTGACATTTAGTAAAATATGATTAATATTGATACGAGGGTCACGCTACAATGATTAAAAATAAGACACAAGTTCATATATTATAGAATTTTATTTTAACTATTTTCATTGTACTTTCCTTCAACAATAATGCACTTTTCCATTCTCTCTTTCCACTTTTTTTAAAGCTCACAACAAATCTTCTTTTGTCATTCTTTCAGATTAATCATGAATTGCAGCATCAATTTATTCTTCACACGAAAACCTACTACCCCGTAATTTTTTTGTAAATCCAAAAAATACCATAAGTCTTACATTGTTAAATGGCGGGTGTTTTGTTTTTAATAATTTTACTTTTTTACCTCCCGATACCCTTGGTAAGGGATGTATAGGGATCGTGCTAAAAATCGCATATCGAGATTTTGGTAAATGACAACGTTTTAAGGTCCCTAGAATCCAATTTTAACATTTTCACGATGATGACTGTGTGCATGTTTGTATGTATGTATGTGTGTGTGTATGTGTATGTGTGTGTGTATGTGTGTGTGTGTGTGTGTGTGTGTGTGTGTGTGTGTGTGTGTGTGTGTATGTGGAACCTCCACTCTAACTCAAATACTATCATTCAGAAAATTTTCAAACCTTGTATTTCAAACTTTTTCTATTATGGAAAGAGCCCATTAGAATTTGGTGTAAATCGGATAACAGGAAATGACACTATACTTGAAGCTCAAAATAGTTTTTCTTCGAAAAATACATTTAAATGTTATTTTTTGAGATTAATGTTAGTATAAAAATTAAAGATAATTAGGTAAATTTTCAACAGATTTGCATTAATACTTTTTCTACATATATTATACTTAAAGTTATAAAATATTCTATAATTTATATCCCGGAGCCTACGCTTTAAACAAACAAAACTTCTTGGTTACGAAGTTATTCAAATGTATGTAACTGACAGAGAAATTCACTGGCAAAGAACTAATCATTTCAAATTAATAATAGTAACGTTTTAACAATAGGAAAAGAAATCAAAACAGTTTCCAGCATAAATAAATATGTAGGTATGTATTTAGATTAATAAAAAGTAACGATTCGCAAAAAAGTTTAGGCTAATTCTCATTTTTGGATTAGTGAGTTCTATTATATCTCGGTATTTAAAATTTAATCTTCATTTTATTATCAAAAAAAGGTAGTTACTTAGATTAGATTAGACTATATTTTAAGAAATAAATTGCCAAAATTAGAGTAAAATTCGCTAATACAAAAATAAGGATTAGCTTAATCTTTTTTTGTAACTCGGGCGGTAACTGGCGGGAGGTATTGTGTTGGCCACACCAGATTTTTGCCAAAAAAAATTATGAAAAATCTCTTTGATTTATTTTATATTTTGTTCCACTACGATACTTAAAAAATTGTTTAACTAAGTGTTAACTACACTTTGACAATTTAATTTCAAATGACAGAAAAACAACTGTTTCAAATTTGGTTCTTCACGGTGTATCATATTTTCTTCTTATCAATAATTTTAGCGTGACCCTCGTATATAAATAAAAATTTAATGAAATGGAAAAAAAAATGTTTTCTAGTCTACTAATAAAGTTTTTATTTTGTACTAAAGTTCTATTAAACTACCATTAAAGTACCAATCTCCTAATCGGTTTATTTTTGCAGATTTCGGTAACGTTAAAATTTCATGTAAACATTTAAAACTTTTTCAAGACAGGCCCGATATCTTCATCTCTGGTTAAACTGTCTATTAGCTTAACTGTCTATTAATAAAACAACAAATGTCGCATCGAAAAGTTGAAATGAGTGCAATTTTACAACGTATTGTATTTTTCGTTTTAACTGGACAAGGGCCGATATTTCCATCTTCGGATAAAGCGCTGGATAACTTATCTGTCGGATAAATGAACAATATCGCATCGAAAAATGACATTCAATATAATTTACATCATTTATGCTTTTATTTTCGATGCGATATTTTATCATTTATCTGACGGATATTTATCCTGAACGTTATCCGGAGATGGAAATACCGGCCCTAACAGACAATTTAACGAGAGAAGAAAATACCGAGCCAAAGGTTCACAGTATATAGTCATAGGATTAAAAACATCAGAAATCATCAAAGTCATCTTCGTTGTCGAGTTTGATAACATTGGTTGTTATACCTGTTCACCACATGTTAGTAGAATTAAATAAAATCCAACTTACTTTCATAATGCGTGTTGTAATTAAACTCAGTAGCAACTATCACTTTGATGCTACTCGTTTGAACAAAGTGCTCTGAAGCTGTGTCGGTGAATCTGCCGCGCATCTTTTATATACTGGACTACATTGGTAGTGGGTGTCATCCCTGTTACTTGCAATGATCCTAGCAGGCCTTGCTCTTACGTAGTCAATCCATCGATCACACACGCATGGACTGACACACGTACAGAATACCTAGGCTAGCACTATGGGAAGTGAAGTGAGATGTATCTCAGAATAAGAATCGTTTGCTTATATGGCAAAATGACTATTTAAGAGACGTTCATTGAAAATTTACTGGAACATCGATAATTAATACTATTGAAAGTTGTGAGCAACAACATTTTGAAATATTATCGGTCTACTTTTTATAATTATTATGTAACCAAGGTGTAAGTATATTCTTCGCTCAACTCTTTTCATCATGTATTAAACTAACTTAAAACTAATGAACAATTAAACCTTCAAATCATTTTAGTAATTATATTTTTTAAACTGCATAAATTGCAAATTTGATGTATTTCATTTTCATACGTAATATGACAAGTGATACAGTTCCGGCTTAACGGGGGAGCTTTTGGGGTCTATAGCCCCCGGCGGTAGATACGAAAAGGGCGGTACATCGAGCAGAGCACGTTCTTAAATTGAGATAATTGGTACTTATAGATTGAAGGTGGGCGCTTTTAAATGGTATATGTAAAGGAGGCAAAACGGTAAAAATCCTAAGATACAGGCCTCAGAAATTGTAAGACAAGATCTAAAAAGGATGACGGTCCAGGCATCAGGGTATAAAAATCTGATGTGGCCAGCACATAACCTCTCGCCAGACATTTTACCTGGTTGTACGCATAAAACGAAAAATATTTTTAAATACAAATACATATACTCATGTCTCACTACAAAATAATTATTTTAATATAAATCATGTACAATACATACATTTTTTTTATATTCAATATCCTGATTTTTTTTCTACTTTCCTTTTCTTTTTCTTTCATTCGTCATTTTTTCGCAAATTCCTTTTATATTCTTTTTTAGGTATATTTTTAGGTATCTTCGTAATGATGTACAAATATTTTTGACAGTGGCATACTAATATTTTTGACAGTAACATTTATGAGTGAATTACAAACATTTTGAATTTCTTACCTTGAAGTAGTTTGATCTAAGAATTTTTACATCAAATTATTTTATATGCATTTCTTTATCTCTAAATGTATAGAAGATATAATAATGAATTTATATTTATCGAATAAAGAATTTAACGTTCTTTAATATAAGTATTTACATAAATTTTCGATAAATAATATTTAGATGATTTTTTTCTTGTAACTACTACTTCCGGTTGTATCGTAAAAATGTTATAATCGGATTCTAGGGATCTTAAAACGTGCTTATTCACTAAAATCTGGATATGCGATTTTTAGCATGAATACAATACCTCTCTTAGCGAGAGGTAAAAAGATGAATGTTCAACAGCGATATCCGCGAATTATAACTTGGTCATTCGATTTCTGTTCAGTACTCGTACTGAACAGAAATTTGTTAATCTAAGAGCGGTGTCAGTGGCTATCTGATGAGATTCCGTAACTCAGTAGTTAATTTTTAGCAACTGGTTAAAAATTTAACCAATTAGTACCTATGTTGACATAATATAACAAACAATTGGATACAATTTTTAACTAGTTGCTAAAAATTAATCACTGAATTACACAATTAATAAAACCACCAAACGACGCAAAAAGTTTGGACGAGTGACTGATGTAGTGAAAAAGCTCCGACTGCAAAGTCGTGACCCTGGTGAAATTTTTTTCAGTGAACATTTGAAATGTTCTATTAACCAACGTTTAATTTCAAAAATATGAAAATTCATGGACTTTCATAATTTCTACCTATAGTCTATTCCACGAGACCTTTCCTTAAACCAGGACTTCGAACCGGAGCTCGATCGAAAACCGTAAACCGGCAAAAATAACGGACAAATTCTGTTAGGTCCCGCATAAGTTGAAACTTGACCCATCTGTGGGTATAATAATTTTTAAAAATGACCAATCTGAGTTTCGAAATAAGATTAATATACTTTGTCATTTCAAAAACATTAGATGGGGTTTCAAGCTATAAAATTCGCGTAATGAAAAAAACAAAATTGGTAACATTTATCTTTTATACTCGTAATTCACGTTTCGATTTTAATAATTTTTTTTTAAATATTTGGTTTTGTTTCATTTTTTTCTTAGCTGACTTTATATACCCTTTATAATTTAAAACAATTTTTTCTTTGTTGAGAATGGCGGTTTTTAAAAGTTAGCCCCGGGCAACTCGGCACTGAAGTGATATGATTATCATCGATGATATTCTCGAGTGCAATGTGCTGCTTCGATTTCACTAGCAATATCTTCTTCGATTATTAATCATATCACGAGCTTATATTTAATGAGAGAATATAATGAATTTTACGTTATACCGAATCGTAAACGTCTTATTACAGAGTTCTGTCTCTAGTGTTTAAGAAAATTTTTACGGGCTCTTAAAACCATGGCAACATGCATACAGATTTATTTATTTATTATTTCGTTTCGCCATATATTTCCAAAAACTATTTCGATCAAATATATTGTGTTTTTCAAATTATTTACGATTCAGTATATAATAAAACATTGTACAATGCTCACCGTTGCATATAAAATATTTTGATGTAAAAAATCTCAGATCAAACTACTACAAGGTAAGAAATTCAAATGTTTGTAATTGACACATAAATATCACTGTCAAAAATATTTGTATGCCACTGTCAAAAATATTTGTACATTATTATGAAGATTATGAAAATAAAAAAATGTCAACAACGCAAAAGAATATACGTAAAAAAGAATATAAAAGGAATTTGCGAAAAAATGACAAATATAAAGAACAAGAAAAGGAAAGTAGAAAAAAAAAATTTCAGGATATTGAATATAAAGAAAATGTATGTATTGTACATAATTTATATTAAAATATCCCATAGATTTTGCAAATATATGTGAGAATTATTTTGTAATGAGACATGAATATATGTATTTGTAAAGTTTCGGACTAGCAGTCAATATTACAAATTTATTCACGCCGACGTTTCGACTATACAATAGTCTTCTTCATGGCTAGAATGGTCCAGTCTCTTGGTGTAAAACACATCTTAACAGTTACCATTTTAAAATATTTTTTTATATTCAGCAAAGTTTATTGTAGTCATCCAGGACAATTTTTATTAATTGACGATTTTCACTCTGTGATCTGTGATTTTTAACTATTTATTTATTTATATTTTTTAAATGTCCGACTTGTATGTATCTACGCTTATCCACACGTGTACTTTTTCCTTCAACTGGACCATTCTAGCCCTGTAGAAGACTATTGTAAAGTCGAAACGTCGGCGTGAATAAATTTGTAATATTGACTGCTAGTCCGAAACTTTATTAATTCCATCCCCAACACAGTCGAACATCATTTTTACCTTCCGTCACCTTTAGGTAAGGAAGGTATTGTCTTTGGTCAAAAAATTCGATGATGAGTTTTTAATCAATAAGCACGTTTTAGGGTCCCTAGAATACGAATTTACTATTTTTACGATGATGTCTGTATGTGTGTGTGTGTGTGTGTGTGTGTGTGGATGTGTGTGTGGATGTGTGTGTGTGTATAACAAAATTTTCGTCTGCGATAACTCTAATACTACAGTTACAAAAATTAGAATTTTTCGTGTACTTCTTCGTTACATCCTTATGAAGAGCTGATTAGATTTTGGTTACAATTGGTCAACCGGAAGTACCATCATTTGAAGATTTTAACAGTTTTTCTTGAAAAAACTATGTTAAATATAATTTTTTCACATTTGATGTTATTATAAATATTAAAGAATATTTTATTCTTTATACGATTTGACTGCATTTTATACTTAATATTAAATGGATATAGAGTTAAAAAATTATAAAGAAATTAAATTTCATAAAGTAGCCATAGCTATGGAAACAGCTACTATATTAAGAAAATTCTGATTGAAAGATGTCAGTGTCAAGTGAAATTGACATAGTGTGTTTGTCTTATAATTTTTACTGGAAATATAGGATCTTTTACTTTCTGTATGGAATTTGTATAAAATACATACAACTGCTTTAAGGTAATGTACAAGAAATAATAATAATAAATCTTTTATTTCTGCAGATACATTACACTGTATATAGAAAACGTCGCAAAATAATAATTTTCTGTATGAAATTTGCATAAAATACATGCAACTGCCGGAAGGTAATGTACAAGAAATAGAATATTTAATTTAGCAAGGAACTTTCCGTATGAAATTTGTAAGAAATACATAGAACTGACGGAAAGTAATGTGCTGGCCACATCAGATTTTTTGGATATGTATTTGTATTTAAAAATATTTTTCGTTTAACGCGTACAACCAGGTAAAATATCTAGCGAGAGGTTATGTGCTGGTCACATCAGATTTTTTTCAATGCGTTTCTACAAATTCCCTAAAAGGCGATATTCCTTGGCCCGCGAGCTCGCCAGGTTTAACATCATGCGTGTTTTTCTGTGGCGTATTTTCAAAGTCGAGGAACCTGCGAACCCTAAAGAAGACAAACCACAAAAAAATCCTTAGTATTCATGCTCAAAAGTCGCATGCAACAGTGTTTGGATAATGATGGATGGACACCACTTGTCCCATATTATTTTCAAAACCACATGAGATAAAACTTTGCATGTTGCAAGTTCAGGATGTGAAAATATATTTATTTATTTTTTATCTCGAATATTTATTTCTTAATTGACCTTCAATACTAGCGAGATTTTTCTACCGCATTTTGTATGTCTTACCTTCTTTACTTAGAATAATTCCAAAATACGAATAAAATCCGTGAAGCGCTATTTCCATAATCTGATTCGTTTTAGAAGTAGAACATGAGATGGGAATGCCACCTGTTTCTCGATAATTTTTATATGCATTCCAATTATGCGGGTTGTTGGTTGTCGATCTACCGCTTTAATGGTTTCTAAACGTTTGGTTTGAACGTACACTTTGAATATTTTTGTCGGCGATTGTGAAATTCCACCTGAGATGCTCCCAGCTACTAAAAATTTACATACTGCACGACTAACCCGCGAACTGCTAAATAAATCACCTTGTCAGTTCTGCTATCTTATTTTAATTTCACTTTATTCGACACATGTCGACATAATAGTAAATGGAAAGTAATATATTGTATTATAGAAATTATAATATTCCTGTCTTTAACAATGAATGTCAATTTTTCTTGTTAGTTGTTGTTCTTCTTTATCTTGTCTTTATATCAATTAAGGTATGGAAGTCTATGAAAATCTGATTATTATGATATGAAAACTATGACAGTATGCGGAAATTACATTGTTTTCGTAAAAATAAACAATAGGAAATCACACAATAATGCTTGCCATTATAATCGAAAAACACATTTTTGTGTAGAAAGAAAGTACCTATTAATTTGATTCACAAAAATTTATATTTCCTCTATAAAGACAAGAACTAAAGTTCTAACTCTCCGTAGTTTTATTTTTAAACGTTATAATCATTTTTCATTTTCATAATTTTATCATTCGATAATGCGAAAATCAATTTATTTAAAATAGTCACTAAAAGTACAAAAATCGGCACTAAAGTAATCCATTATACGACGATTTCATGCAAATGCAGTGTTGCCAACCTTATTATAATTACTAAATTTGTATATAAAAAAATATGTCCCAAGAAGACGAACTAAATAATTTCGATGAAGAAGTTTGAGATAAAACTTTTTTGAACATATACAGGGTATTAATTTTATTTGGTCCACCATTGCTATCTCGAGATCTATAAGAGCTACAAAGACGGTTAAATAGATAAACAATTTCTATTTTACAAGACAAATTTAAAGAAAAAAATATTCTCAAAATACGGGACCTAACTTTTTAATTTTAAATGGGATCATATATTTTATTTGCTCATTCGTTAAAGCCCTTACATAACGATTTGTTTGAGAAAAATGCATGTAAAGTTTCATATTAATTTGATTAAAATATGGCTATAATAAGAGTGTCATGAATGAAAAAACGAATACTTGTTTTTTTTTTGTCGGAATGAGAATGCCATAAAAGAAATATGTGAATATTTTGTTTATGTTAACATTTAAGATCAATACAAAAACAAAACGTTCACTTCTTCCGGTCACTGCATTCTAATTCTATGTAATAAAAATGACATGTAATCATTTTTCCATTCATAGCACTCTTATTATACCCATATTTTAATCAAATTGGTATAAAACTATACATACATTTTTCTCAAAAAAATCGTTATGTAAGGGTATAAAAATATTATATCATTGAATTCTCTAACGAATGAGCAAATAAAAAATATATTTTATTCTCATTTAAAATAAAAAAGTTAGAACCCGTATTTTGAGAACCACTGGTCGAAAAATTTTTTTTCTTTTATTTAAACTTGTCTTACGAAATAGAAATTGTTTGCCCATTTACCCATCTTTGTAGTTCTTATAGTTCTCGAGATAGCAATGGTGGCCTATTTAAAATGAACATCGTGTATGTATATATATATATATATATATATATATATATATATATATATATATATATATATATATATATACAGGGTGTTAATTAAAAAGCGGACCATAGGCGTTTAGCATGGGATATCAGTTATTCCATGTGCAAAAGTTCCCAATTAATTTTAGACAAAAATGTTTCAAATAAAAGTTGTAGATAATTAAATTGTACGTCTAAATCGCTAAACATATTTAATTTTGCACGTTTGGTATCGTGTAAAATTGAATTTGAAATTTTATAAATATTGCTTATTTGTGGCAATAGCCATGGAATAAAAACAATGTTATGAAGAAATGCATTAATTTTGAACTGTCAGAAATTCGATTTTCAAATAAAAATTACATGTAATTATATTCTATACCTAAGCCGCAGAACATATTTTGTTTTTATAATCTAGATCTAAATCACTGGAGAGATTTTATTTCAATTTTATTTGGTAACCTGAAAAATTGAAATTTTGACAATTCAAACGATATGTATTTCTTTGTAATTTTGTTAAAATTCCATGGCTATCGCTACAAATGAGCAATTTTTCTACAATTTAAAATTCGATTTTACACGTTACCAAACGTGCAAAATTAAATCTGTTTAGTGATTTAGGCGTACAGTTTAATTATCTACAACTTTTATTTGAAACTTTATTGCTTAAAATTAAATGGGAACTTTTGCGCAAGGAAAACCTGATTTCCCATGTTAAACGCCTATGGCCCGCTTTTTAATTAACACCCTGTATATATATATATATATATATATATATATATATATATATATATATATATATATATATATATATGTATGTATGTATGTATGTATGTATGTATGTATGTATGGATGTATGTATGTATGTATGTATGTATGTATGTATGTATGTATGTATGTATGTATGTATGTATGTATGTATGTATGTATGTATGTATGTATGTATGTATGTATGTATGTATGTATGTATGTATGTATGTATGTATGTATGTATGTATGTATGTATGTATGTATGTATGTATGTATGTATGTATGTATGTATGTATGTATGTATGTATGTATGTATGTATGTATGTATGTATGTATGTATGTATGTATGTATGTATGTATGTATGTATGTATGTATGTATGTATGTATGTATGTATGTATGTATGTATGTATGTATGTATGTATGTATGTATGTATGTATGTATGTATGTATGTATGTATGTATGTATGTATGTATGTATGTATGTATGTATGTATGTATGTATGTATGTATGTATGTATGTATGTATGTATGTATGTATGTATGTATGTATGTATGTATGTATGTATGTATGTATGTATGTATGTATGTATGTATGTATGTATGTATGTATGTATGTATGTATGTATGTATGTATGTATGTATGTATGTATGTATGTATGTATGTATGTATGTATGTATGTATGTATGTATGTATGTATGTATGTATGTATGTATGTATGTATGTATGTATGTATGTATGTATGTATGTATGTATGTATGTATGTATGTATGTATGTATGTATGTATGTATGTATGTATGTATGTATGTATGTATGTATGTATGTATGTATGTATGTATGTATGTATGTATGTATGTATGTATGTATGTATGTATGTATGTATGTATGTATGTATGTATGTATGTATGTATGTATGTATGTATGTATGTATGTATGTATGTATGTATGTATGTATGTATGTATGTATGTATGTATGTATGTATGTATGTATGTATGTATGTATGTATGTATGTATGTATGTATGTATGTATGTATGTATGTATGTATGTATGTATGTATGTATGTATGTATGTATGTATGTATGTATGTATGTATGTATGTATGTATGTATGTATGTATGTATGTATGTATGTATGTATGTATGTATGTATGTATGTATGTATGTATGTATGTATGTATGTATGTATGTATGTATGTATGTATGTATGTATGTATGTATGTATGTATGTATGTATGTATGTATGTATGTATGTATGTATGTATGTATGTATGTATGTATGTATGTATGTATGTATGTATGTATGTATGTATGTATGTATGTATGTATGTATGTATGTATGTATGTATGTATGTATGTATGTATGTATGTATGTATGTATGTATGTATGTATGTATGTATGTATGTATGTATGTATGTATGTATGTATGTATGTATGTATGTATGTATGTATGTATGTATGTATGTATGTATGTATGTATGTATGTATGTATGTATGTATGTATGTATGTATGTATGTATGTATGTATGTATGTATGTATGTATGTATGTATGTATGTATGTATGTATGTATGTATGTATGTATGTATGTATGTATGTATGTATGTATGTATGTATGTATGTATGTATGTATGTATGTATGTATGTATGTATGTATGTATGTATGTATGTATGTATGTATGTATGTATGTATGTATGTATGTATGTATGTATGTATGTATGTATGTATGTATGTATGTATGTATGTATGTATGTATGTATGTATGTATGTATGTATGTATGTATGTATGTATGTATGTATGTATGTATGTATGTATGTATGTATGTATGTATGTATGTATGTATGTATGTATGTATGTATGTATGTATGTATGTATGTATGTATGTATGTATGTATGTATGTATGTATGTATGTATGTATGTATGTATGTATGTATGTATGTATGTATGTATGTATGTATGTATGTATGTATGTATGTATGTATGTATGTATGTATGTATGTATGTATGTATGTATGTATGTATGTATGTATGTATGTATGTATGTATGTATGTATGTATGTATGTATGTATGTATGTATGTATGTATGTATGTATGTATGTATGTATGTATGTATGTATGTATGTATGTATGTATGTATGTATGTATGTATGTATGTATGTATAAAGAGTCAAGAAAATGTTACATTACTGACGAGGAGCCGTATAGAAACAAGTTTTTGAAAGATCTGTCAAATTATTTTCAATTTATTATCACTATCTTATTATATTATTACTGAGAAAAATTTGAGTTCGTGAAAATTTAAATTTTTGGACATATTCGGTTGTTGTAAAAACCTTTCTATTATATTTTGCCGCATAAAATAAAAGAAAAATAAAATGTATATATAAATGTATTGTTTAATCTGTAAGCATCCTATCTAGTAGGAGTATTAAAATTAAATTATTAATATTTTTGATTTTACATATTACATAGCAAGTTATTATAGATTTACTGTCCTCTGTGCCTTCTTCTTAAAGATGATGCTCGCTTCAAAGAATCCCTCTTTAACGAAGATGCCCTGTTCGGCCAATGTAGCTTAGAAGAATATTTTCTTTTTCGATATTTTCTTCTTAAAGGAATTTCTCTTTTAGTTATTTTCAGTTTCCTTAATGCTTCATCTAATTTTACAGAGCCACATCCTCCTTTTCCTCCACATCCACAAGTTGGAGGATTGGGGCATGGCGGTCCAAAGACAGCTTCATCGTCTTCTTTTTTGCTATACTTCATCATAGGCATTTTTGGCATGTACCCTTCGTGAGCGGCGTTGTTCAACGATTGTTTACCTTCTGGCACCAATATGTAGTAACCTCCTTGAGAGTTGCCATTGTCATGCAATTGCAACTCGTCGTGTTTGTCTTCTGAACCAGATTCTCCCTGGATATAATCGAAGAGGTAGTTGGCAGGTTCTTGCTGTAATATTTTTATATAGATTTAGTCAAGCTTGTAGGTAAAAATATGCCTATGTTTTTTATCATAACATTCGTTAAAATACATCAAATATCAGGTAACCAAATAAGTTTGTGCGGTAAAATATAAATATTTATTAAGAAACAATAATACACTATTATTCATCGAAGTAATTACCATCACATTCAATGACCTTTTGCCTATGTGACACCAGTTTTTGTATGCCATTCTTATAGAACTCTATGGATTTTGAATAAAAAAATTGACGGACTGCATTCTTTGCATCAACTCGAGTTTTGAACTGTCTGTCTCATACTGTTGTCAAGAGACAAAAAAAGGTGGTAATCACTTGGCGAAATGTCAGGGGAATATGGAGAGTGTGGTAACGTTTCCCAGCCTAGTTCAGAAATTTTTCCCGGGTCAATCTTGGGGTATGTGGTCTGGCGTTATCCTGTAAGAATACCACTTTCTTTCGATTGACTAAAGAAGGCCGTTTTTGGATGAGTGCTGCTTGTACACACTCAAGCTGTTCACAATACAAGTTCGCAGTGATGGTTTAACCATGTTCCAAAATTTTATAATGAACTATTCCGGTTGCTGTCCACCAAACATACAATATGTTTGGGTGCAAGGAAGCCTTGGGAGTGTGTGGTACAGAATCAGTAGGCGATAACCAATGATACGAACGCTTAGAATTTGAGTGCAATATCTACTTTTCGTCGCAGGTTAACAACCGATCAAGAAATGGTTCATTATCGTTGCGTGAAATGTTTGCCAAACAAATGCTAAGGCTACTTAGTTGGTTATCATTTGACAATTCATGTGGGACCCATTTGCTTAACTTTCACGTCTTTCCTAGCTGATGAAGGTGCAAACAAATGGTTTCATCACTCACATTGAACCTTTCTGCATGTTCTAAGAACGTTGTATTAGAATTTGCCTCCACAACTTGTTGAAGATCCTCGTTGTTAATGATCTTCGGTCAAGGTGAGATCTCCCGAAAAAAATTTCTTGAACCACTTCTGTGCTGTTCCATCACTTACGGCATCATTCCGAATGCGGTACATATTTTTCGCGCCGGCACTGCAGCTTTGGTACCAAGTTTGTACTCGCAGAGTAAACAACCTCGAATTAAAGTTATATTCGTTGCCATTTACAACTATTCAAATTAGGAATTAAATTTTTTTTACCATATGTTTATGTATCCGACAAAAGAAGGATTTATATTAAAATAGATGACAGATATCAAACAAGTGCTATCGATCAACAACTTAAAAAATATTCATGGCGCTCTGCTGTATACAAAAACCGCACGAACTTATTTGGTTGCCTGATATATTAAGGTTTTGCAGTATACAGATGTCCAAGGTAACATGTCCAACTTAGTGACCTCGAGAACGGTAAGGCCCAGTTGCACCGCATATAATTAAACTTCAACTATTTGTTAAATTGACAATATCGTATCAAAACATGGGACATGGCTTAACCACTGATTCCTGGGCCCATAATAAGACGATTTAACTAAAGTTTACTATTAAGTGTATCTTTCTGAAAAACAGTATTATTGGCGTTGTCATTAAAAAGTTCTGGTCTACTTATAGTTGTGACACCCAAGTTTCATACACTAGTGGTTCACTAACAATAACCAAATTTCATTCAATCGCACAAAGCGTTTCGTTATTATAAACAAAACTAATTTTATTCAGAAAGACTTTGAAGCAGAATACTGGCTAAACGGTGCACTGTCAGATATAGGTAAGTTTAGTTAAATCGTCTTATTATGGGCCCAGATATCTGTGGTTAAGCCATGTCCCCCTATTTCCACACCGTGTATATGCAGTATGCAGATTACAATTAATTTATTTATTTATACCAAAAAATTTGCAAAGATATCTTTACTTTCATATTATCGCTGAAAATATATTTGTTAATGAAATTCACATAATTATGTACTACAGGAATAACACCACACCACTGCAAGAGAACCACTGACAGCCAAACAATTCTCATAACATTGTTAACTTTTAAATTATACATCGCACTTCAAGTAAAAATTTAAAATACTTTAAGTACAAACGTCGGTGAAATATTTCATTATATCTCGGACTATAGCTAACCTCAGCGTTTCGCGCCTTGATTAGCTATCTGCGCCCTCGACATTAAATAAACACTTTCCATCTCGGTTAGTAATATACTATTGTTTAAATTAACCTGTTTTGTATTTCTAATAGTTCTCGAGATCCCTATATGGGGCACGTTATCGTAGAGTGACTGTGTATTACAGCATAGAATACTTACAATATCTTCTTTATATCCGTTTCTATCATTTCGTTCTGCATTATTATTGCGTAGGTTATATACCTGACCAGATGATCCCAAAACAAATGATTGATCCATAATTTTTTTAACCGGATTATTATAACGATAAGACAAATTGTTGTTATAATAGTTTGCTTTTCTGGTTCGATATTTTTGATTATATCGATGACCATACTGGGTAGGAGATTCTCGTTGTTTTGTTATTCTAAAATTGGTTAAACCATGTTGCTGAGAAGAATCACGTTGGTTAACAGAACCTCCATATAGTGGAGATGGTTCTTCACGTCCATATCCCTGCAGAACTGGAATACTATATTGCTGATATGTAGGTTCTTGTTTTACAGCAGGTGAACCATAGTTTTGGGTAAGAGATTCTTGTTGAAAAGCAGGTGGACCAAATTTTTGGGTATGACCTTCTAGCTGGAAAGCAGATGGACCATATTTCTGAGTAGGAGCTTCGCGTTGTAGACCAGAACCACCATATTGATACGGTAGGGCTTTAACTGCATACTCTTTCTGAGGAGCCTCATATTTTTGAAATGAAGAACCATATACCTTGGAAATACTTTCTTGCTGGGCTGGAGGATTATATTGTTGACCAGGAGGATTAAACTGTACAGATAAAGCTTCATTATTATTAGAAGATTCACGTGGAAGACTATTTTGTTGAAAGGTAGTATCAAATAACTGGAATGGATCTTCTGGAGCTGGTGGACCATACTGAGTCGTAGAGGAACCATATTGATTTGAAGATGAACCATACTGATTTGTAGAAGAACCATACTGAGTAAAAGGAGCTTCATGTCTTTCCAAAGGATAACCAATTTGCTGAATTGATCCTTCATGATATGATGGCTGAAATGGATCTTCATGTCGTTCTGTAGAACTACTTATTACACTAGCCGGTGGAGAAGGGTAATAGGTTGAAACAGAAGGTTCATACTCTGGAGCTTCGCGGGTTTGAAGAAATCCAAATGATTCGGTAGCAGGATTTTGATTGGTTGCTCTGCCGAGGTTGTGGACTTTGATATATTTTTCGAAATCAATTTGTTTTGAGACAGGAAAATAGTGAACATTATTGACAGAGTGATGTTCAGCATGTACCATTAGTAGAAAATAACACATAAATAATTTCACCTACAAATTAAATAAAATCAACACTTTTGAATCACTACAGTCTAGCACCATTTAAAAATATGGGTACACCATTAATGAAAGTTACAAGTTACTGTAAAATTTAACATAATAATATTAGATTTCGTACATAATAAAATTTAAAATTACTCCTAATACGTATTCAAATTTAGTGAAAATAAAAACTATGTACGTATTTCGAGAACAATATCCTTATCTTCAGTAGTAAAATTATAATTGTCAATGGTATTCTGTTTTATGTAAATTATTTTAGAAATATCATACGTACCGTTTTATACATATGAATACAAGGAAAATACTCGTATATAACATAAATTTATAATTAATCCAGATTTATTTGTTCATTTAATAAAAATATAGTATTTGAAAATCAGTAAAGAAACGTCATAAAATTGTCATTAAATTTTATATATTTGACATTAACTGTCAAATTCTTTTGTTCTGCATATACCATCGCTACTAGAAATACTAATTATTTCATTTGTAATTAATAATATTATTTATTTTTACCTCCCGCTACCCTTGGTAAGGGAGGTATAGGGATCGTGCTAAAAATCGCATATCGAGATTTTAGTAAATGACAACGTTTTAAGGTCCCTAGAATCCAATTTTAACATTTTCACGATGATGTCTGTAAGTATGTGTGGGTCTGGATCCTGTTTACGCTCTAACTCAAATACTATCATTCAGAAAATTTTGAAACCGTGTATTTATATCTTATTCTAATATGGAAAGAAGCCATTAGATTTTGATGTAAATCAGATAACCGGATATGGCACTTTACTTGAAGCTCAAAATAGTTTTTCTCCGAAAAATACCTTTAAATGTAATTTTTGGAGATTTATGTTATTATAAAAATTAAAGATTATTAAATTTTCTATTGGCTTGCATTAATACTTTTTCTATACATTTTATGGATAAATTTATAAAATTATTTATAATTTAAATCACAGAGCCTGCGTTTTGAACAAACACAACTACTTGATTACCTCAAATTTATGTAACTGACAGATAAATGTCACTGTTAAAGAACTAAACATTAATTAATTAATAATAGTAACGTTTTAAAAAGAAAATAGTAAATAGAACTATAGTTATATGGAATGGATTTTAATAGTTTCTAGTATAACTAAATATGTAAGTATTTATATTTAAATTATTGAAAATTAAATAGCGGGAGGTGTTGTGCTGGCCATATCAGATTTATTATTATTATTATAATCAGGAACTGTAGTGTTATAAATATTAAATAATATTTTATTCTCTATACGATTTGAATGCATTTTTCACTTCATATTAAATAGAGTAAAAAAATTATAAAGAAATTAAATATCTTATATTAGCCAGCTATGCTAAGAAAATTCTGATTGAAAGGTGTCAGTGTCAAGTGCAATTGACAATATGTTTGTGTTATAATTATACTGGAAATATAGGATCTTTTGCTAGAAACTTTTTGTATGGAATTTTTATAAAATACATACAACTGCCTTAAGGTAATGTACAAGAAATAGAATCTTTTCTATATTACATTTGTACAAAATACATAGAACTGACGGAAGGTAATGTGCTTGCTACATTAGATTTATTTTTGTTGATTTTAAATTAGGTACGAAATGCGGACATTGGCTGTTCTTGCATTAAGCAACAAAAATATTAGTTTACATAAAATGAAATTAAAATTTCGAGAAATAATGTGCTGGCCAGTATCAGACTTTGGGGCTGTCCTTAAATTACGTAACGCAAAATTAGGAAATTTTTGATACCCCCTCCCCCCTTTGTAACGCACCCGTAACGCAAGCATGAACACCCCCCCCCATATATTACGTAACGCAGTACTTGACCCCCCCCCCATTTTTTTACTGGATATAAAAGTATATGGCCTCCTTAATATTCAGTTAAAATTTGAAACAGAAACTATTTAAATTAATGTACATAAAGATGAAAAATAACAGAACAGAACAGAAACTATTTAAATGAATGTACTTACATAAAGATAAAAAATAATGTACTACTCTTGACCTACGGTTTGTCACCCCAATTTTTTTACTGTATATAAAAGTATATGGCCTCCTTTATATTCCCTTAAAATTTGAAACAGAAACTAATTAAATTAATGTCCATAAAGATGAAAAAATAACAGCACAGAAATTAAAAGCATATGCATTTCCATATGCTTTTAACAAACTATTGAAAAGTTTTTCCTTTTCAACACTACTTGAATTCATGTTTTAATATGAATTGCATTGCACGAATGAAAGACCACTGGCCCGAATTTGAACTGTGCCCGACATATTATGTTGACTGTTATTGAAAACAAACGACTGCCTGCATATACGAATTAGCACCGCGAAATTTGAATGTTTCAAAACTATTAAAGCAAGTTTAGCAATATTTTTTTATATTTTATCGTTACGTAACGCACACATAAACCCTCCCCCACCCCCTCGTAACACTGCGTAACGCTACTCTTGACCCCCACCCCCCCTTTGAAGCGTTACGTAATTTAAGGACAGCCCCTTTTATGAATCGAAGAAGGATTAACAAAAACAAAAGATATATATTGTATAATTTTATTCTTATTGCAATGTTATATGTACATAAAATTAAATAATTATTTATAAAAACCTGTATAAAAATTGTACTTTAACACATTAATAGTTGTATCCTTCATTTCCTGAAGGATAATCATTTCCATTTGAGTATTCAGCACCTCGACTCGAATATCCTCCATTAGAATATCCTCCGTTGCGTCCGTTTCCACGTCCAGGATATCCACCTTGTACTCCCTCATCCTGGTAGTTGATCATTGGATGGAATCCATCGGTATCAGCGGTGTAGTCCACGGTTTGCCTACGGCCATCAGGCAAAAGGACGAAGTATCTTCCTTGGGCAACATCTCCTTCGCGTTGTTCTTCGTGGCCGAAGTCGCTACCGGATTCGGCGTCTTGGACCATGTAGTTGAATTGGTAGCTGGCGGGTTCCTAGAAAAATGAGGATTGTTTAGTATATTAAAATACTACTCTCACCGAAAAAACTCAAAAACAAAAAAGGGACCGACATCTTAATTATAATGACCTCCGATCACGTAAGCTCAACTATATTTTGACCTATTAGTTAAAGCCGTTGTATTTCTGGAAGGGTCTGCACTATTTCATAAAAAAAAATGTAAGATGCAACTGAACTTGAACCGACATGTACCTCCGCCTGACATTCAAAGTATGGCATACGAGGCTCATACTAAAATGATTGAGAAAGTAGTTCCCTTCAACATTCACGCAATTCACCATTATTTCCTTCCAATTCTAAAAATCTTCTTTTGAAATGCTTTCAAAATAATTTGTGTTCTTAGCGTGTACATTTTTTAACAAATTGCACAGTGATCGTTCGGGAATTCACTTATACGTACTCCCTACTCCCTCTAGTACGCAATACTATGCTGTGTAGATTGTGCATACAAAGTTCGCTCGAACTGTGCACATACAAGTTAGCGCGGAGAGTATGAAACGAGAAGGATCGTACGAAAGTCGAAAATACAGTGACAATGACAGAAAGTGAAGAAATAGAAATATTGATTTATATCTGAGAAATATGTAAATTTTCGCTAATTTTGTAAATATATAAGCTATTTCATTAATTATCGGAAGCTTTCTGGGTTTCCTAAACAAAATAAAATTAATAAATATATCATCACGGCATATTACCCATTGCCGGATGTGCCAATCTGCTTTGTACGCAGATATCGGTAATGATGATGACATATTTGTACCGTGCGGGCGTTAACCAGGCGCCACCTCACGGGCACTCATTGCTGGCGTGGAGAGTGCACCACAGGGGTCAATTTTGTGCCATTTAAAATTCGAAAAATTTGGTGTCGGTCGGGATCGAACCCTGTTTCCCTGATTCGCGACCAGACACTAAACACCAAGTTAAAACCATTTCCTATTTTTCTAAGCCATTTTCGTATGTCCTCAAAGTTTTTTTTCTTCTCATATTTATATAATTCACGAACAAAATTAATTTTATATAATAAATATTTAAAAGTATCAGGATACAATCGCTGTATATATTTGTTATTGTTCAGCATAATTTACGATTTCTGAAATATTTAAATCATACTCCCCTTCTTCGTCCGACTCATCGAAAAATATTTTACGCGCTATTATTAATACACTTGTTAAGGCCTGTGTCCACGATGTTAGAAATCGTTGCGAGTTCTCGATCACATTTTTTGATCATACACATTGAACTTGTATGACTACAGAAGTCAGGTTGGTCGAATTTATGAAATTACTTTCAGCTATTTCTACCAATACTAAAAACTAATAAAACAACCGAGAAATTATCCCGGCAGTAAGTAAATTAAATTTTTACCACTAATATATTAATTTATTTATAAGTAATTATTTATAATAACTTATCAAAAATGAGTAGAATTAGGTAATATTTTATAACCTTATAATTTTTAATCTTATCAAACATCAAACGTCAAGATTTTAAATTGGTAACATGTAAATGAAATTAGCAACTTGTACGAAAAAATGGGACAGAACGCAATTTTCCATTTTAGTTTTCTATTCGATTTTTGCTTCCGAGTTAGTAGTGTCCACGATCCGAGTTATTAAATTGCGGACTATATCCCAGAACTCGGATCGATTTCTAGGATCGTGGACACAGGTCTTAAGAACACCAAAATCCATATTCAGCCGTCAACACATTCGGTTAATAAAAAATCAATATTAGCAATTATAATCTGACCTTACACCGATTTTCATTTGCTAAATTTATCTGTCACGAAAGTATCTAACGCACAGACTGCACAATTCGTTCTTTTAATTCCAATCTACATAGAGAACACCAACAATGATCGTGTGACACTACTCATGCACAGCACAAAATAACCGAACGCACCTACTGTAGGATATAACATCTGAGCATCTGACACGCACTCTATGTAGTTTTGATCAAGAACCAATACTTATTAATGAACGAATTACTAATATGTACACTTACACTTTGGTCATCATAACCGTTGCCGTTTCTGCTGTATCCATTGCCATTAGGAGCACCATATTGTTGACTAGGGGCACCATACTGCTGACTAGGAGCACCGTACTGCTGGCTAGGAGCACCATATTGCTGACTTGGGGCACCAATTTGGCTAGGAGCGCCATAACGAGAAGCAGGCGCACTAATACCACCATTAGGAGCGCCATATTGCTGGGAGGGAGCACCATACCTCGAAGAAACCCCTACATTAAGATGCTTTCCATTTCCACTGCGGGCAGGAGCTCCATATTGCTGAGAAAGACCTTGTCGTTGTTGAGGAGCCCCGTACTGTTGAGAAGGAGGTCCGTATTGTTGCTGAGGTGCACCGTATTGTTGAGAGGGAGCTTGACGTTGAGCAGGCGGTCCATATTGCTGGGCAGGAGGGCCGTATTGTTGAGCAGGAGGACCGTAACGGGATGATATTCCACCGTTGTTACCATTACCATTGCGGAACTGTAGCGATGGAGGTAAATATTCTCGGGAGTTGGCACCGTTTCGGTTGCTGGGTAAGTACCTGTTGCTTGGTACAGGTGGTTCAGCAAGGGCTAACGCCAGGAGGAGAGATATGCAAAAGGTGATCTGAAAAAATATGAACAAGGCGTTAATAAAATATGAACTTATACCGGGTCACACTGAAAAACGGCCACTCAAAATAACTTTATGTATAATTATTTTTTAATTTTCTTTTTATATTTGCCAAGTAAGCTTAGGGGCTTACAAATCATGGTATTTTGCAAGATGGTAGCGCTTCCCATTTAACCGGAAATTACACTTTCATATTTCAAATGAGGTATCCTATATGTAAAATTACGAATTCAGCGATATTTTTAAGGTGAATTTTTATTGACGAAATAGATTATAAAAAAACCTTATAAATAATTATAACATTAACTTTTCATTATTACTAAACATGGCAAAAAATTAAATCACAAAGAACAACTTTTTACAGTAAACAATGGAATGGGCTACTTCCGTTGTACTGGAAATGCAATATCTATCACAATAAACCTAATGTTATGTTGAAAACGTACGCAAAAATATAAATTTTATTTCAAAAAATATGTTTTACCTTCCGTCACCTTTAGGTAAGGAAGGTATTGTCTTTGGTCAAAAAATTCGGTGGTGTTTTTGATGAATAAGCACGTTTTAGGGTCCCTAGAATACGATTTTACTATTTTTACGATGATGTCTGTATGTGTGTGTGTGTGTATGTATGTGTGTGTGTGTGTGTGTGTGTCTGTGTGTGACAAAATTTTCTAATGCGATAACTCTAATACTACAATTCCAAAAATTATAATTCTTTCGTATTCCTCTTCGTTACATCCATGTGAAGAGCTGATTAGATTTTGGTTATAATTGGTCAACCGGAAGTACCTTCATTTGAAGATTTTAACAGTTTTTCTTGAAAAAACGGTGTTAAATATCTTTTTTTCACATTTAATGTTATTATAAATATTAAAGAATTATTTATTCTCTATACGATTTTAATGCATTTTATACTTCTTATTAAATGGAAATAGAGTTAAAAAATTATAAAGAAATTAAATATCATATATATTAGTCAGCTTTGCTATAACTCTGGAAACAGCTGCTACATTAAGAAAATTCTGATTGAAAGGTGTCAGTGTCAAGTGCAGTTGACAGTATGTTTATGTTATAATTTTACTGGAAATATAGGATCTTTTGTTAGAAACTTTCTGTATGGAATTTGTATAAAATACATACAACTGCCTTAAGGTAATGTACAAGAAATGTAATCTTTTGCAAAGAACTTTATGTATGACATTTATATAAAATACATAGAACTGACGGAAGGTAATGTGCTGGCCACATCAGATTTTTTAAATTTAAGAAAGAACATTTTCTGTGACGTCATTATTTTGAACCGGCGAAAGGGAAGCATATTTAAGAATGTAGCCAGTAGATGACTTGCGAGTGCAAGTATTAATTTGATTTTGACATTAGTTCATTTTTCTTTCTCCGTCTCTTGTTTATTATTTGCAATTTGTGTGGTTTTTGTTACTTTTATTACGTATTTCGATTTGTTAGACAGGATTTTGTCAAACTAAAATACAACTTCCAAACGTCAGACAGGTGATCTGTCATGTTTAAATTACCCACACATGCCGTTGCTATGGGGCGTACCGATGTTATGGCTCTGCGGTCATTCATTGGTTTAGCGTAATTCTTCGTCATACATGGCGGTAATTTAAATACTTAAATTTCATTAATTTCAAATAAAAAAATCTGATGTGGCCAGCACATTACCTTCCGTCAGTTCTATGTATTTTGTACAAATTTCATACGGAAAGTTGCTTGCTAAATTAAATATTCTATTTCTTGTACATTACCTTCCGGCAGTTGCATGTATTTTATGCAAATTTTATACAGAAAATTATTATTTTGTGACGTTTTCTATATACAATGTAATGTATCTGCAGAAATAAAAGATTTATTAGTATTATTATTATTATTGTTATTATTATTATTTCTTGTACATTATCTTAAAGCAGTTGTATGTATTTTATACAAATTCCATACAGAAAGCAAAAGATCCTATATTTCCAGTAAAATTATAAGACAGACACACTATGTCAATTTCACTTGACACTGACATCTTTCAATCAGAATTTTCTTAATATAGTAGCTGTTTCCATAGGTATGGCTACTTTATGAAATTTAATTTCTTTATAATTTTTTAACTCTATATCCATTTAATATTAAGTATAAAATGCAGTCAAATCATATAGAGAATAAAATATTCTTTAATATTTATAATAACATCAAATGTGAAAAAAATATATTTAACATAGTTTTTTCAAGAAAAACTGTTAAAATCTTCAAATGATGGTACTTCCGGTTGACCAATTGTAACCAAAATCTAATCAGCTCTTCCTATGGATGTAACGAAGAGGTATACGAAAAAATTATAATTTTAGTAACTGTAGTATTAGAGTTATCGCAGACGAAAATTTTGTTACACACACACACACACACACACACACACACACACACACATCCACACACACACACACACACATACAGACATCATCGTAAAAATAGTAAATTCGTATTCTAGGGACCCTAAAACGTGCTTATTGATTAAAAACTCATCATCGAATTTTTTGACCAAAGAATACCTTCCTTACCTAAAGGTGACGGAAGGTAAAAATATGGGTAACAAATTTTTATCGTCTCTTCAAAAATAAATAAAAAAATGGCACGCAAATAGACCATTGTCTCAACCATTTACACAGCCTATCATTTATCATGATATAAATGATTACTAGATTAATTATTCATAATTTTTATTTTTTTGCACGATCGGGTTTGTTTTTTAATGTTTACCAAAAGGCTTTCCAAGGCAGTAGATTTTATTTACAAGTTTTTGATCGGTAAGTGATTGTGATTACTTACCGATCAGGAAGCGAGGCGGGAAGTAAATAAAAACAACGATCAAAGTTTACTATAAAATGAAAACTAAATATTTTTTAAATCTTATTTTTTACCTCCCGCTACCCTTGGTAAGGGCGGTATAGGGTTCGTGCTAAAAATCGCACATCGAGATTTTGGTAAATGACCACGTTTTAAGGTCCCTAGAATCCAATTTTAACAATTTCACGATGATGTCTGTGTGTATGTATGTGTGTATCCTCCACTCCAACTCAAATACTATCATTCAGAAAATTTTTAAACTTGGTATTTAGAACTTTTTCTGTACTGGAAAGAGCCCATTTGATTTTGGTGTAAATCGGCAATGGCACTTTACTAGAAGCTCAAAATAGTTTCTCTTCGAAAAATACCTTCAAATGTTATTTTTTTCGACAATAATTTTCTACAGATTTGTATTAATACTTTTTCTATATATTTTATGGATAAAGTTATAAAATTATCTATAATTTAAATCCCGGACCCTACGCCTTAAACAGACAAAACTCCTTGGTTGCGCAGTATTCAAATGTATTTAACTGACAGATAAATGTCACTGTCAAAGAACTAATCATTTCAATTTAATAATAGCAACGTTTAAAAACGAAAAAAGTAAATAGAACAATGGGAAAGGAATTCAATACAGTTTCCAGTATAAGTAAATAGATAAAATTTAGATTAATAAAAATTAACGATTCACAAAAAAGTTTAAGGTAATCCTCATTTTTGCATTAGTGAATTCTATTCTATCCCGGTATTTAAAATTTAATCTTCATTTTATTATCAAAAAAGATAGTTACTTGGATTAGATTAGACTACATTTCAAGAAATAAACTGCCAAAATTAGAGTAAAATTCGCTAATCTAAAAATAAAGATGGTCTTAAGCTTAATATTTCTTGTTTTTCGATTTTGCAAAAAAAAACATAATAAGTATTGCTGTCAGTAAGTGCTCTTCTGCCGGTATCGGATGTATAGTATCACCCTTAACCGCTAGGAAGCACTTACTGCCCTTAATATTTAAATAACTATCACACCAAAAAGTGGCATTTAAGTTCGCCCCCAACGTTGTAATTTAAAGTATAGATAGACCTAAAATTTAAAATTAATAATAAAGAAAATATATAGCCATATATTCCCATTCTTCACCCTGTCAAAATTTGCCGAAAGAAATTTCAAAATTTGATTTTTTTATAAAACCGCAAACTTTAAAACTGATCTCTTCAAATATGTGAAAAAACGTTGACGCCTATGGATGTCACTATGCTCTTCTCTGCGTATCCAAACAGGTAGAAACGTTTGAATTGTGGAACCTCAAGTTCAAGAATGACATCATTCAGTATACATTATACAGTATTCTTTACAGTGAAGCAGCGAACAGTGTGAATTTTGTAAATAAAAACTATAATTTAGGTTTCGCTGCGCATTGAAAACAAATCTTCTTCAATGATTACAGGTATGGTCGAACGAAATTTGTAGTTGATTGACATATAACAGATTAATGTAGTTACCAATGTAATGATAATACACACCGACTTAATTACAGATCAAATGTAATAACACAAATGTAATAACACATATGTAATGATGCATGAATACCTGTATTAATGTAATCTCATAAGTTGCAGGGGCGGACTTTGGTTAAGGAAATTTTTTGATATATTTACCTCACGTATCATTTATTTTTAATTATTTCGAACTATTCGGACTATCTAAAATCTGTTTGATACGGTTATAAATTGTTTAATTGAAAACGAATGTCTTCATGACTTATAGGATGATAAGGCTGTTCTCTTCTATCACGAATATCGCTATAATTTATGATATATTTCTTTGACATGATCACAAACTTTTGGTACCAAATTATGATTTAAGTTGGCCGCAACTTTATAATTTAAATTATAGGTTTAACGTTAATAGTAAAAAAATAATCATTTGTCTCTATTATTTTTACCTTCCGTCACCTTTAGGTAAGGAAGGTATTGTCTTTGGTCAAAAAATTCGATGATGAGTTTTTAATCAATAAGCATGTTTTAGGGTCCCTAGAATACGAATTTACTATTTTTACGATGATGTCTGTATGTGTGTGCGTGTGTGTGTGTGGATGTGTGTGTGTGTGGATGTGTGTGTGTGTGTAACAAAATTTTCGTCAGCGATAACTTTAATACTACAGTTACAAAAATTATAATTTTTTCGTACACTTCTTCGTTACATCCATATGAAGAGCTGATTAGATTTTGGTTACAATTGGTCAACCGGAAGTACCATAATTTGAAGATTTTAACAGTTTTTCTTGAAAAAACTATGTTAAATATAATTTTTTCACATTTGATGTTATTATAAATATTAAAGAATATTTTATTCTCTATACGATTTGACTGCATTTTATACTTAATATTAAATGGATATAGAGTTAAAAAATTATAAAGAAATTAAATTTCATAAAGTAGCCATAGCTATGGAAACAGCTACTATATTAAGAAAATTCTGATTGAAAGATGTCAGTGTCAAGTGAAATTGACATAGTGTGTTTCTCTTATAATTTTACTGGAAATATAGGATCTTTTGCTTTCTGTATGCAATTTGTATAAAATACATACAACTGCTTTAAGGTAATGTACAAGAAATAATAATAATAATAAATCTTTTATTTCTGCAGATACATTACACTGTATATAGAAAACGTCACAAAATAATAATTTTCTGTATGAAATTTGCATAAAATACATGCAACTGCCGGAAGGTAATGTAGAAGAAATAGAATATTTAATTTAACAAGGAACTTTCCGTATGAAATTTGCACAAAATACATAGAACTGACGGAAGGTAATGTGCTGGCCACATCAGATTTTTTTTCGAATTATTTCGGCTTTCTGAGGTTGCCGCCCCTAGAGAATGCCTTGAGTTGCCTAAAGTATTTATAACAGTCCTGGGGTAGGATTCTGTAACTCTTCCGTTATTAAACGGTACCGTTATCACTATGGTTACAATCGAAAGTGACAGTTTATTTGACAACTATGACGTAAATATGCCAATCATCTTATAAAAAATACGTTGCTATAGTGATAACGGTTCCTTTTGATAACGGACGAGTTACAGAATCCTACCCCTGGTTATTTATCTATTGTTAAAACATTTGAGGACTACAAGGAAAAATAATTAGACGTCACTTTTTTTCAAAATTTAGTTCTTCCTTTAATTCTCTACTCGGAGGCCCAACTTTTATGACTTTAAAACTGAAAAAAACAGTTTTAGCTTACAGATAAGAATGCATGGTTTTTCTCATATAATATCATAAGTGGTAAATTTTTATCAGAAGTTATATCACAAGACCTCCTGATTTTATCGATAAATTTTTATTTTGCACGATTTTTTTTGCTTAGCAACAAACACGAAAGCAAACTGCGTGGTAAATCCCGACTCCGAAGGAGGAGGGGTTTTACCTAATGTCAGTTTGCTTGAGTGATTTTGCTTAAAAGCATAAAAAATGAGTGCAAAATAAAAATTTATCTGAGAAAATCTGAGAGGTCGTGTGGTATTTGGTGAGATAAATTCCAAAGACAAAGCAAAATGAAACAATTTAATTATTAATATTTTATTTTTAAACTTGAAATATTAATTAACTGTCACACTGACAGTTATAAACAATAACAACTGTTTATTTACTTGGTAGCGGAGAATTATCGGGGTAACGGGGTTTTATCAGTATAATACTGTTACCATTGGTTGAATTTTCAAGTGTTTTGCATCATGATTGGTTGAAACTAGTCGTTGGAATTTATCGGAAAATTTTTCAGATTGTTACGAGAGCTGGTTGCCTAGCAATGAGTTGTCAAACGAGTGATTTTTGATCAATGTCACGAGATAAATTGACAACAGGCTCGAGTAAAGCAATCGGAAAATTTTTCCAGGATAAAATTTATCCACGAATGGTATTCGGATGACTATTTCTAAAATAAAAATCAGGTAATCATTTATATTTTCTCGACAAAAATCTTCTAATTTTTATTGTGTTTTGTGGTGTTATATTTAAATTTGCTTTTTCAACGTTTTAAATAGATTCCTATCTGAATCGACTCGTTCTTAATAAAAACTGATAAAACTGAAAATATATACTTTGACAGGTATGTAAACAATATGTTCCTAAAACGTCAAAAAAATTTCGCTTATGAAAACTAACTTGTAAAAATACGACATATTATTGGCTTAAAGGGTGCGAAATTTTTTTGTGACGGTGTTTTGTTGAAATAAAGCTTGGTAACCAGGTAGAATCCTGAATTTGGATTGGCTTATAAATTTATGAGTTAAATAATCATAAAAAATACATTGCCGACTTTTTTGAGCTCAAATATCATTGCATAATACTTTCGAATGTTCATTTAAAAGAAATTTTATTATATTTTTTGGAAGAACGCAATGGAGTGTAAATTTTAATTTTTACTTGAATATTAGACAAATAATAAAATATACGTATTTTTTTAAATTTAGTAATTATTTGTAGTTTACGAAAAAAACATTATGAAAAATTTGGTAATTGCCATAGCGGTTGATAGCGGTAGAGATATAATTACAGGCCATAATGACGTCACCATATCCTTTCTTCATAATGAAAAGCTATTCGCCATTCAAATTGAGCAACCTCTATCTGGTGGCTAGATTTCGAACTAAAAATATTCTCAGAATATATTATTTCTTCCCCCTCACAGAATTTGTTTAGAGTTTTAAGGTCATTTATAGTATTTTATGTACCAAGGGCATTATCATCTAGTAACGCTCGTGGTGCATACAAGATTTTATGTCTCACTAGATTATGTGAAATAAGTTTTCATTTATAATAATTTTGATTACAATAATACTTAAGCTTTGACCTTGCTAAGGATGTTGTTTAATTGTTTTATTTATCAACATTTATTTATTTTTAAAACACCAACGTTTTAAATCGTTGGAGATGGTGGAATGGGTGAATTTGATGTTTCGGAAGATATTTTGTCGAAACGATGTAAAGAATTTATTTTGAATGATTCTGTATACTTTGAGGAAGACAAACATATAAATGATCTCCTAATTATTCCATTCTCGTCTGTAGAAGATGTAAGTATTATAATTTGAGGTTCGTTATCACATGACATCTCAGTTCTTTATTTCTTATGCACTTATTTGTGACTATTATTACATTTTAGAGAGCTTGTACGGCTGTGGATGTGTCACATGTGACGGTAAATAATATCAAAAATGAATTCAAACGTGGATAAATATCGTCCCCAAAAAATTAGTGATCCGTCATCTGTCAAAAATGAATGCGAAACATTACAGTTTGCAATTCGACGGACTTATTTCATGTATGGTGAAAGTAAATGGCTTTTTAAGGTTTTTTTGATAATCAATTTTAAGTATTATAATTATATTAAAATTGATTTCTGTGTTGTGCTTTCAAAGCTGTTTTCATATATTAATTGTTGTAATCAATTAATATATTAATTGTTGTAATCAATCCGTATTATTATTGTAATGAATTATAATTAAAAAGAAAAATTCATTAAATACCGTTCATATTATTTTTAATTTAAAGTCCATAAACGATGATCGGATTATAATGAGGGCATAATGAAATATTATGCCCTTCCATTATGCCCCGGTTGTTATAGATATGTTTATATACACCGTATCCTAGCAATAAACAGTTCATAATACTTTAGTGAGACATAAAATAATTTAAAAGTCCTTTAACACAAGCTTAATGTTATTAAACTTCTTCTATTATATTTACAGATTGACAGATCGTACAGCCTATTTGTGACGTCACAAGTAGGCTTTACAATGGCGGGAAAAGTAAATTTGAATCGCGAATAGTGGTTAATTTTTATATTTTATGACCGATATATTGAAATTCCATTAGGGTCACATATCCCACTGAGTTTTAAAATTTAAAAACACATATTTCTCGATTTAAAAAAAATGTGATATCTGCCAGTCCGGTCTTGATATGATCCATTAAATACACAGTAATAACAAAGTAATTAGATATGAGGTTATTACCTTCATTTTGATGTACTAGAGATGTACGTTTGTAGAAGAAGTAGTAAACTTACTATGAATATTCTTTCGATGGAAGATGTTTATATACCTGGTCCAGTTCAGTAGTGGGTGATAAATCATGGTGATGGAATCGCGCATATTGCTCTACTATTATAATTATTACGCATCTCATATAATGAATGGATACTATCTCTTTCTTTGCATTGCTGCGTGAATGTTGTCAAACTGCTGGTTTCGAAAGGCTCATCTGCACCAATTAACGCCAATAATTATTCATTTCAGGGTTAAATCAATTCGGTAATTTAACTTATTCTCATTATAAATTACTATCGTATGCTTGTCATAAATAATATATTTGTTTCTTTATCCTTGCAATAATTATTTACATTAAAAGCAACATGATTAAACTCGCTTGGTCGGGAAGGTAATTTATCTAGGTGAAGCGAATGCCTAGGCCTGGAAAACTTCCGATGCCATCGAGGCTTACACAATGTGTAGGTACTGTATTTTTTATTCAAATAGCACAAAGTTGACTTCTTGATTGCTTCCTTCTTGATATGTCAAAATTTTAAATTTTCTTCTTATTGTCCCTTTTCCCCCATGTATTTTCCCATGAATTATAGTTTACTGAATACAATCCCTCCATCAAAAATGTTCAATACATTTAACTTACCTTACTTTTCTTACTTCTCTCAAAATTCTTCTATCTTCTTCGTCTTCTTGTCTTTTTATCTTTACTGAATACTGCAAATACATAAAAGCAGAAGCATAATGGCATACTTAGAAATGAGTAATAAACCGTATTATTAAATTTGTTTATTTTATTTATAATTTTTTTATTTTGTTACAATAAATTATTTGAAGCATACAAGTTAAAAAGATTTACAAGAAATACTAGTTTATTACATTTAATTACAATATAAAGTAATACGATTTCTACTAAACTGTGGAAGTAGTGTTGCCGCAAGACCAAGACCAGTCTTGGTCTTGTCTCGTCTCGTCTTAGTCTTGTCGAGACAAGACCATAATTTTAGTTTCGACTGAAAAGTCGAGACGAGACGAGACTAATATCGGGTCTTGTCGAGAAAGTCTTGAAGTCTCGACAAGACTCTCGACTTCAGTTTGTAGGTATTTTTTGGAATATATTTGCTAAAAGTGCTTCACAACTCAAGAGTAATGCTATAAATATTGTTTGCGAATTAGTAAAAAGAAGAGAGATATGAATTTTTCAAAAATTATAATTATGTATTTTCGTTGTGATCCTGAAACATTAATTTATTTGAATATAAAAATTTGGATACTGTATTAGAAATTCACAAACAGGGTTTGAAACTTGGCTTAAATAGTAAATATTGCAAAATAAGCATAATACTCCTATTTATGATCTATACGTAAAGAAATAAATGAGCATTAATTGCATAGATTTTGGTATATAATAGAATAAATAATTAAACAGTTAAATCGGAGAGATGAACTGACTTGTAGAGACCTGGAGAAAACACATTGTAGGGATGTACGAATTCTTAGAAAACTTAAGAGAAAGCGAATTTTTTGGAGCCTGAGATTACCAAGGTCACTGCAAGGGATGTTGTATAAAAAATATACGTGACTTTGACAATGAAAAGAAATATTGGGGAAGGGAAAATAAGGACAGTGACACGCATTTTATTTACAACTAACTATTTACACTAATAACAACGATAATATATATATATATATATATATATATATATATATATATATATATATATATATATATATATATATATATATATATATATATATATATATATATATATATATATAATATATTACAGTGGGTTAGAGCAGCCACACCGTTATTATATATTAAAGACGCTGGTCGACCAGTCGGGGAAAGTGCCCTGACAAATCTGGCTACGGCCCTGATTCCAATAAAAATAAATGGGACTTTCTTTTTAATTATCCAAAAACCCTAGTATTAAGATTACGTCTTAAAAAAATTTCTGATATACACAGTTCGCTGTGCTGATTCTCAATCGAAAAGAATTTTTTCCAAAATTTGGAAAATTATTTCTTGTTATGTATTTCTTGCAGTGTTCTTTTAGTGCGCCACTGCCGACATGAAATTTGTATTAAAAATAATGAATTATATAATAACGTACCTAACTGACGTTGAATAGAAAATAAATTCGCAATTATTTTTAATACATATTTCATGTTGACCAGTGACACTAAAAGTGTACACTTGCAGAATTAAATAAAAAATAAGAAATAATTTCGGATTTGGGAATGCTGAAACCCGTAATAAGCAAGTAAGTTTGTAAAACGATATATTAAATTATGGAATACAAATATTAACTGTAAAACAATATCTAGCTATTTCACCTACTTAAAATACGTAAACGTAAATAAATACTATAACTCACTATGTACACAAATTTTCATATTATTTGTTTGAATAGATCAAGTAGACAATGATCCTAGAAGACTTTAAAAATTAATATCTCAAATATTTATTAGAATTTTTTAAACATGATTGTACTGATTTTCTTAGATTTTCATGCACTATTATATGAGACTGACTGCAAGTCTCGTCTCGACAAGACCAAGACAAGACCAAGGTAGTCAAGACTTAGTCAAGACCAAGACAAGACCGACCTCAAGTCTCGTCTCGTCTCGTCTTGTGGCAACACTATGTGGAAGTTTATTCATAGTATTTTTATGCCTATACTCTTCTAGGTTCTAGCGAACTTGTAATAACCAGCTCGCTGTGCCACTTGTATTTTGGTTTCTGGATGAACATACTATTTAGTTAGTAGTTGAGTTTCAAACATAATAGTCATCATGCCGAAAGTAGGGGTCCTGGGAGAAAACAGTCACTAGATTTGGCAAATGTTGATAAAACAAATGCAAACGTTGTGATATATTAATAAGTTAAAAAATAGAAAGAGTTAAAAACATTTGCAAAATTGTATAAAGTACAAAAAAATAGTGACAAGTGCAAGTTCATCATTGTCGTCAATACTACTGATGGGTTATTCGGACTTTGTTATATCGACATCGCAAAAAGAAAAATGCAAAATCGATAATAATATTGCTTTATTCTTTTATTGCAATAATATCGCTTTTAATATTACAAACAGCAAAAGTTTGAAGAACATGACCAATCCTTTACGACCTGGGTATAATCCTCCTAATCGCCATAAATTAGGAGGTAAATTACTAGACGAAGCAGCAAATACGGTGAATCAAGAATTATCAGATCTTTTAAAAAATGAAAATTGTTCCTTAAATTTATTATTAGACGGGTAGTCAAGTATCAGAAATGATTTAATAATTACCACAAGTGTCGATCTTTATGAACTTGTACAATTCTTTAATCAATTCTTTAACATGCCTAAATTTGTATAATAACTGGGTTTTTTAACGGTTTTTTCAAGTGGGTTTTTTTATGACAACCCTGCTTTCCTTTCATGATCTATATCTACTCTCCATGAAAGGTGTGAGTTTTCGTAAAGTGACATCTATTTTAATTTCTCTTTGTTTAACATTTTTCTCTATTTTAGTAGAAAGCTAGGCGTATATTAATTAAGTTTTTTTATTTGTTTCAGAATTATTGCTGCTGACTATTATTCTCTCTTCTATCTGGATACCAAATTGTGAGTAGCCGTGGGGTAAGTTTTTTTTTATAGAATATTTCAAAATCATGAAATCTTTTACCCAGTACTGGTTGGAGACACTGGCCCGTATTACTAATCTAACTTTTATAGAGCACTTTTGTTAAAAGTGACGTTTAATCCTATTATTGTAATACTGTGCTCGTAATACAAGCCATAGACTACCCATATTTTGAAAACAATTCTTATTTAACCTTAAACATAAAGTTAAATATATACATTTTCAAACTATATAAAAAAAATTATCCATAATTTATTTGAATATCCATCCCATTAGTATCTAATAAGCTCATTCTACGACGACTGAAAAATTAATTGGAACACTCAAAAATGAGTAGTAAGCCATAATAATAATGGTACAAAGTACTTATCTGTCACTGTAGACAATATTCGTTTCCAAAACATACATAAAATAATTTAAAATACCTACATAATAAATATATAATGCATTACAACAAATATTTCTCACTCCTTACATATTAAAGTCACCGATTTTCGGTAGCGAAATTCCACATCCGAACCACATGGAGTGAGTTAGCTGAGCACTTGTTAAAACCATATAAATAGTCAAATTTGGAAATTATACAACTAAGCCAGATGCATCGCCCGGCATTAACTATGACGGAGAGGATGCATCTTCTCCGGAGATTCTCTCCTTCATGCCAGAGGGAAAACCGTCCGCAAAAACTGGCGGAGAAGTGGCCTAGCTAAATAGTATTCATCCAAAAAATTGCACAGTTTATAGCAGTTGGTGTTGTCTTATCCAGATCTTCTCTAGTGCATTCCTTTTCTAAGTTGACGCACGTGAGCAGGTGGGCCATTGTTTGTTCTTGACTCTTGACCACAATGACATAAAGTGGGTCCTGCTTGTTACCCCCAGTTGAACATGTTTACTGCACATTTTCCTACTTGATTTCGTAGGCGATTTAACGATTTCCAAATGAGCCATTTCTGATCATTACCTACCTGGTGGTAGTTTCTCATCTGGAAGGATACCCAATGCTTTATCTTCTGGCTTTAAAGACAATATAACGAATACTCGCTAATTAAAATAGAGTATATTTGCATTTTAATTAGAATTTATTAGTTATTTAATTTTTTTTTATAAAATCAGACTATTCAAAGGGTTAAATACTTATCTGATAGCTAAGTTACTTATGGCCGTTTTCAAAATAAACTTTATCTTCACTTTAACTCTTTAATTAAAATTAGAGATGTGTTCGTTTTCATAATATAACTTTTGCAATTTAGCGAGCTCTGTTGCATTACTTTAAATTTTAAATTAAAGATAAAGTCTTAAAGCAATTTTAAGTCTTATCTTACAGTGAACCTAATTATGAAAACGACTCTTAGATGTGGTTTCTTAAACCACCAAGTGTATCGCCATGTTATATGAGTATATATTCAATACTCTGAATAAGGAAAGTGAACTTGTAAAAGATACGTGAAGAATTCAGTGACTTCAAGAGGGCTTTTTAACTCAGTTGGGAGAGCTACTAGATTTAGAGAATATTAAGAATGTTTCACAAATAATATTTCCTCAATAAACACAAACAAAATAAATTACAATAATTATAAAAATTATTCTTAAATACATTACAAGACGTTACAATAATTAATTTGATATTATCTCTCATTAAAATTAATATTCAATAACATTATTCTTCTAATATTAAATCAATTTTAGATAAAATGTTTCTTAAGCTGAGAAGTTAGTTTTATAGGAGTATATTTTATGAATGAGTTACATATAAATGCGTTACATATAAAAAAGAATTTATTTTATAACTTTTGAAACCATGTTTAAAAAGATATAAAATAAATTCTTTTTTATATGTAACTCATTCATAGAATTTTTGCCTATATATATAAATTACATGGTCTGACTTGATAATGGCCTTAACCAAGGCCGAAACGTCAAATATGTATTCACAACAATAAATTGTTATAAACTACATTGAAGCTTGAATCCAAAAATATAGTGCTATAAAATAAAATCAATTTTGTATGCTTTTATTTATTAATTACGTATTATTCATTTATTCTTATTGGCATAGCTTTAATATTTAAAACTTTTTCTTAAATATATAAGTGAAACATACTAACGTATCAAACAAAAGTTTCAACCATGATTTGCTTTGCTTTTTCCGAAGATGATCATGACAAGTGATGGACAAATACTGCATGGAGAAGAAACATGCACATGCATTGTAATAACACTTAAACTTGATTTACATTACTTTACAAAGTGAATGAAAAAATAGGGACAAATGGCTAATTTTATTTATTATTAATTTTAGATCTATAGTTAAAACTTTAAATTACAAAGTTGGAGAGCCGATTTTAATGCCACTTTTTGGTATAAAATAGTCCTAAATTCTGCTTCCAGTATATATATTTTTATATTCCCTGAAAGTAATTTAAAGTAGCTTTATTAATATCTGCTTCAATTTTCATCAAATATTAACCTAGTATTTAATTTTACAAAAGTATGAATTTATTTATCATCGCTGTTTAAAGAACTACTTTGACGTTTAATGATACATTATTTTGTTATTGATAATTTTTATTTTTTTGTAGTAAATTTAAGTTATGAATTGATTTATAAATTGCAGCGAAAAATTTTATTTTGTCCTAGCATTGTTCAAATATCTTAAAAGATCTTTAAGTGGTTAATTTTTAGTAAGTCCATAATAATTTTACTCAATGGATATAGCCGTGCCATAAATACTGTACCTACATAAACAAAATAAATCTGAAGATAGCAGCTTCCATACCCCTGGAAGTGGTGCGTTCTGCCATCGATGAGTAACCGGAACCTTTGCAGAAGTGTGTAAAAAAAGAAGGCGGTCATTTTCAATAATTTTATTTTTTAAGATTATTAGTATGTAATAATTAACATTGATTTTTATCAGATTTCTTTTATTTGTGTAGAATAAGCCGGCCTTGTATTAGGGACAGTATTTATGGCATGACTATGTAGATTAGACAAACAAGATTCATTTACATTAAGAAAACATTTAAGTCTTGTTTACATTCCGATCGAAGTTAAAGTTGATTTTCAAATAGAATACAAGTTACCTAGGTGGTGCTCTCACTACGACGCCTTCGGGAGCCGTAATAGTACAGATATACTATCATTAGATTGGCAAAGCCAGAAATGGGTAATAAGTAGTGAGGATAGCTACATTTTTACTTCCTTGTACATAATAAAGAAAGTAAAGAAATTCCGAACATTTTTTACAGGTACATAGTAAAGGAAATATTGTAATCGCGAATTTGGACCATCCCTGAATCTATTTTGACGTGCGTACGTACGTAGGTAGAAAGATGAAATTTTGTATTTAGGACTGCTATAACATCTAGTTGTGCACCTCCCTTTTTGGTCATTACATAATTTCCAGAAGGGGGATTTTACTTGAAGCCTATAATAGATTTTAATGAAAAACTATTTTAAAATATAATCCAAAACTTTTCAAATTTGGTATGACTTTTGTGTCATGGGAATAACATAGTAGATTTTGGTTAAAAATAGGCTAACCGGAAGTGATATACACTCTAAGAAGTTTTTAACCAATTTTAACACTAAAATTGATTCCAGGAGGTCCACCAGATTACGTGTAATATTAACAAAGTATCTGTTTGGTTAAAAAATACACTGGAAACTGGTTTAATATTTAACACAAAATTTCTAGTTAAAAATATAAGTGCGTGTTAAAATTTACACTGAAATTCGTATTTTAACTAAATGTACGAGTTAATTACCTTTTACACTAAATAGTGTAAAGTACGCGTTTCAATAGCACCTCTTGGTGTATTCATTTACTCGTATTTGAGTATTTTTTTACAGAATATGTGTTAAATAAGGTAAATAAGGATATCGTTGAAATATATATATATATATATATATATATATATATATATATATATATATATATATATAATTTTATTATATCAAAAAATACATAGGTAAATAAATCTTATATTTGGCTATCTGTGTTATACAAAAATATGGTAATGATATAATTTCCATTGGAACTCGGAACATGAAAGTTTCATATAGTTCTTTGTACACACGAATATTTAAAAATATTAAAGTCATTTCAGACACATCTAATTTTGCAATTTTAGTGACTATAGAGTTTAAACAAAATATATTGTATCCAAAGACTCAATAACTTCTGGCACGAGGAAGTTGGTTGGAATAAAAAAAAACACATAAAATCCATTTAGAACTATTAATTTTTATATCACATGGTATATCCATTTTAAAGTATGTAATAACACTTTTGTAGCAATAAACACGTTCGTACATCTCACAGACTAAACCAAGAATATGTATATCACAGTTGCAGAATCCAAACTTTGTTGCTGACTTGCTCGCTGCTTGTAGTAAATACACGTCAAATTAACAGATTACATTTAACGAAATATAGGGTAAAATGTACAGTAAGTAGAACATAAGTAACTCAAAAAATTGTTGGTAATTAAAAGCAACCATATTTTTGAGTAATATATCTTATTTACTCCATATGTGGTTAACATATTTGAAATTTATTTTAATTAACACGGACAAAATTTAATTAAACCGAATTTTTAACACGGACGAAAAATGTACTTATTTATGTGTTAAAATTAACACCAAATTACTTCACCAATCGATTTTGTTACTTTACATGGACGATATTTCTTAGAGTGTAGGTATTACCTGAAGTTGTTAACAGTTTTTCTTGAATAAAATGGTTTTATTTTGATTTTAGAAATAAATGCTTCAAATAATAGTGTTAGAGAATCAATGTCTGCGTCTAGCACATCCAATATTATTAAATTAGCCCTTTGTATAAGCGAGATATGCAAATTTAAAAATTATATACTTTTTGGTTTTTGTAATAAAGCTTGCTATGAATAAGGACAAAAAGTACAAAAAAATTAAAAAATTAATGTTATTGCCTAATGGACCTTTTCAATTTAAAGAGATGGAAGACATGCGCAATGGGTATCTGCGCATAGTAAGAACAACTAAGATCTATGGCGTTTGTTTGTAAAAAAATTTAGACGTAAAATGTGAGAATATCTCAAATAACTTTAAAAAATCTTATCGAAATAACTTATAAAAGCTTTTATTAAAGTTAAAATGTCTAACGATGCAAATTTTCACTGAGAATACAGGTTTTTTAATGACTGCAATATTTTTGACGTTTCGTTTGACAGTCCAACTGGCAGTTGTTCGCGCCATTTTCTTACTATTTGCAGCGATAGAAAGAGATAGCCGTTAAATTGAAAAGATCCATTACGCCAATTGCGTGCAATTTTATAATTGGGTCTATATTTCATGCTGGTCTTGCGTAGAAGGAAGTCGTGTGGTGTCCATATCAGATTTTTTACTTCGAAATAAAAGAAATACATTTAAAAAAAACTTGCTTTATTCATTTATGTATAAAAATACATTTTTTATGAAAATATATATAGTATATGGTATATGTTATATGTATTATAAATAATTATATGATTTGGTTGATGTATTAATAGCTATAGCCACCGTTTCTCGCGGGGTAGCCGTTACCATTTCCGTTACCGTTTCCATTTCCATTGCCATTTCCATTGCCGTTTCCATTGCCGTTTCCATTGTACCCATTACCATTTCCGTTACCATTGCCATTGCCGTGTCCATTGCCATTACCGTTTCCATTGCCATTGCCATTGCCATTTCCATTTCCGTTAGCATATCCTCCATTGGTGTATCCACCGTTTCCGTTGCTTGGATATCCTCCATTTCCGCCATTGGCTTCGCCTTCATAGCTCACCATGGGCTTGTAACCTTCAGTATCGGCGGTATATTCCACAGTTTGGGTACGACCGTCGGGCAAAAGGACGTAGTATTTACCCTGAGCGACGTCTCCTTCACGGGATTCTTCGGCGCCGAAGTCGAGGCCAGCTGCGGGGTCTTCGACAGCGTATTCGTATTGGTAGCTGGCGGGAGCCTAAGAGAATAGATAAATTTATAAACTTATAAAGTTATTTTTGTAACATTCCGAACCGTGAACGATTCAAATATTAAACACCGGAGAGGACATTAAAGACAAGTGAAAAATTCACTGACTTCACAAGTCTTTATTGCTCAGTTGGTAGAAACCTAAGAAGGTTCACTTCACAAGTATACACATATACTTCGTTATTCTTGCAAATATGTATTTTAACTTTTGCACATATGTATTTAGTTTGAAAGAAGTTATAATAAATTTAGTTTCTCTGTTTTTACAAGTTGTCCCAAAAGTGACCCCGTTCTTTTGAGATTCAGAGGTGGTAAAACGAATCGAAAATTTAGATTGGAAAATTTACTGATTGTCCTTCGTTATCAAGTTAATGATAAAAAATTAATTTTCGCACTCCCGAGTCTAAAGAGCGATTCTAATCTCTCATTTCAGGGACTAAAGTTCAAATTCAGTCCCAGAGGGATTAAATATGAAAAAAATCCCTGGTGAACTAAAATAAAAATAAACAAGATGTTTCCATAACATCATATAGTTGTCATTTCCATTGCCGTTTCCATTTATACGTATATGCACTGCATTTTGAGCAGGCGTTGAGTTTAAATTTGAACAAATTTTTTAACATTTGTATTGTCAAATTGTAAGATTAATTTCTTTTTCGCTAATATGGTTCCATTTGATACGGGAGTGCAAAAAATTGTGTATATACCACAGGACTAAAGTGCATTCAATCCCTCAGGTGATTATTTCCCTCACCTTGTTTCATTTACAGTGATTCACATCACTTACCGAGCAGTAAGTTGTAAATAAAACTTACTGCTTTGGAAACCCTACCGGTAAACATTTAAAAAACCCGACATGCAAAAAAGATTTTTTCTACTCCCGCATGCGTGAAGAGAGGACTTCACGTATCAATTTTAATGTGTGAAGTTTGATTTTTTGTACATTCTGCGTAAAGTAACTAGTTCAGATTTAACACACAGAAACAACTTCATGAAAAATGTGTTATTAATTTAAAAAATGTAATTCTAAATTTACAGCTTTGTTTCAATTATAAATCTAAGTCCAGTAAGCATTCAAAAGCTATAAATAAAAAATTCTGAAATGAAAAATTATGTTCATCAAAGCTGTTAAACCTCCGTAACGTTGGTAACCATGGTTACACAAGTCGATAATACAGAGGCTTTACGTTAAAAGATTGCAATGTGAATTTTAAATTATATTTTATTGCAAGGTCGTAGAAAAAGTATAGTATGTACCACGTGTGTGAAGCCTATTTTACATTCGAGTGGTTTGCAACACTTGCCTTCGGCTTGTGTCGCAATCTTCACCCTTATGTAAAAATTTCAGCTTCACACACTTGCCACATAATATACTATTCCATATTTGTTGTCACAAAAGCATGAAGTTTCAACGCACGATCACTCCAATTATTTGTCACATAAATAAATTTCGTGGCTATGCCAATTGGCGATGTTTCTATTCACGCTACTGTGGCGTCAATAAACGAAATAATGCTACAGAGCTTACATGATAAATCGGGCGAATGTTTGCCTTCAATTAGAAGGCAACCTGTTTGAATGCATTTTGTGACAACAGATGTAGAAAATATCTGAAATATTAATATTTGTTTATTTATCAATATAACGGAGGACAATTACATTTTTTTTCTTTTTTTTCTTTTTAGACCCCTGAACAAATTTCAAATCGTGGTCGTCACTTTTGAGACAATTGTATAAAAATAAATGCATTTACAAATTACATTTTCTTAAAATGTCTAAAAAATACAACTTGGAACTAAGTTAAAAATTAATTTATAATACTTTGAACATTAGTGCGGACATTACTAATATAAGTAGATGAATGTACTTACATTTTCTTCATCTCCAACATATCCGTTTCCGTTGCCATTGGGCACACCATATTGCGGGCTAGGAGGACCATATTGACCGTTAGGCCTGATGATGGCTGCCGTGATACCGTTATAACCATTGCCGTTGCCATTACCGTTACCATTTCCGTTGCCATTACCGTTAGCGCGACCGTTTCCATTTCCGTTACCGTTAGGAGCGCCATATACAGGAGAAGGAGGGCCATAGCGTGAAGAGATACCGTTACCGTTGGAATATCCGTTACCGTTGCCATTTCCATTAGCGTGGCCATTACCGTTACCGTTGCCGCGACCATTGCCGTTTCCATTTCCGTTGCCGTGACCATTACCGTTTCCATTTCCGTTACCGTTGGTGTAACCATTACCGTTTCCGTTACCGTTGGAGTAACCATTGCCGTTTCCGTTACCGTTTGAAGGAGCACCATATACGGGAGCAGGAGGGCCGTAGCGAGATGAAATACCGTTACCGTTGCCATTACCGTTGGCATGTCCATTGCCGTTGCCATTGCCGTTAGCATGTCCATTACCGTTGCCGTTACCATTGAGTCCATTACCATTTCCATTTAAGGGAGCACCATATTGGATAGAAGGCGGTCCATATCTGGAGAAGATTGCACCGTTTCCGTTGTGACCATTTCCGTTGGCACGTCCATTGCCGTTACCATTTCCATTGCGTCCGTTACCGTTTCCATGACCGTTACCGTTTCCATTACCGTTACCGTTTCCATTACCATTACCGTTTCCATTGAGGGGAGCTCCGTATACGGGAGCTGGTGCTCCATATTGCGATTGTGGGGCAGGAGCACCATACAGAGACAAATCTCCGTTTCCATTACCATTCCCATTACCGTTGCCGTTACCGTTTCCATTACCGTTTCCATGACCGTTGCCGTTACCGTTTCCATTTCCGTTGCCGTTACCGTTTAAGGCTGGTGCACCGTATTCTTGAGCTGGCGGACCATACTGAGGCGCCGGTGGACCATATTGCGGTGCAGGAGGGCCATAGCGAGATGACGGACCACCATTTCCGTTACCATTGCTATATCCGTTTCCGTTACCGTTCCCGTTGCCGTTTCTATGTCCATTACCGTTACTTGGTAGATAACTATTACTAGGTGCAGGTGGTTCGGCGTATACTGCCACCAGAAGGATTGATATACAAAAGGTGATCTGCAAATTAAAAATATATTGAGTACCTTTGTTCGTATGAGTAATTCAGATAATTTTATTTTTATTACCTACGTAAATATTGTACTACGAATATACTGTTTTAATAGTAAGAGACCCAAATTCTTTTACAATAATACAATTTTAATAATGTACTCAAATTGAAAAAAAATCCGATCGACGCCAAAATTATTTCGAATTTCAAATAACACATAAGTAACCCCTGTGGTGCACTCTCCACGCCAACAATGAGTGCGGTGAGGGAACGTCTGGTTAACGCCCGCACGGTACAAATTTGTCATTATCATTACCGGGAACTGGGTATACAGCAGATTGGCTCACCCATCAATTTTATTGAAAAATATGGTAATCCTGTTTTATATTATTCTCTTTTTTGCTAAATTTTATACTAGTTTTAACAAATCATCTAATAAATTAAAATAGTCTAGCTATTTTCATATTGTTTAACATAAAAATTTTGAGTCGAAAGGAAAAAAGGTACAACGAATTTATGTAAATTTTCAGACATTATTACCAGAATAAAAATGTACCGGGTGGTAACGATTATGGGTGATCATATAGATGTAACATATGATATTAGTTTTCTGAAATGGGCCCGTCCAAGTCTATGCCTTTTTAGAAATTACATGTTACATATGAATTTTGATTATAAATAAATGAAAATGAAATAAAAATTGTTATATATTTTGTATTTATATACCGATAATAATATAATTAAATTATTTGTGAAAAATGGTTGCCATGTTGTGACGTTAGCGTCACTACTGTTACCCTGAGGAAATATCACTGCAGTGTGGGCCATGCATATTTTGCTCATAAACACACGATTGACTTTGAAAATACTATATACATATATTTATTACATCCGAGTATTTTTTTTATAAAGATCAAAAGAAACTATACTTATTCTCTTATTCAGGTATTTTTTTAAAATTTATGTTTAATTATTGTAAACACAATACTTGTCATTGAGATAGGAAATATGATTGTAAATATTGGATTACTTTTTATTGTTAACTCCTAGTAGGTTTTGATTATTGTAATCAATTAATTTTAAAAGCAATACAGGTTAAATAAAGACAGGTGATGGTGATGAGTTTGATAACCTTCAATATTATATTGAAGGAAGTAACATTAATTAAAACCATTGATTATGAAAACGACCAAAAATTATAAATTTTACTCACCTGTTTTTTATTTTTGTATTCTTTCAATAATTATCGTTTATTTATATTACCATATTAATGGTAACGTATGTCGATTTTCTTTACTTATGGCGGAATGACGTTGACGTCACAATTTTCGCGCCAAAACTTTAATAACTACTTTTGGCATTATTAAGTATAATTTCAAGACAACAAAAAATACGGAATTTCTAGTTTCAAATTCTTAATAACATGTAAAAAATGCAAAAAAAGTTGGACGGCCCCATTACTTGCTATCATATTCATTTTGCTGCAAAAACTGAGTGCAAAGCAAAGCTATAATGGATGCACTTTTTAATGAGATTGAAGTTTGCAACTTGAGCGAGTGGAGCGATCAAGGGTTGTAATTATCAGAGTTAATAATAGCCATTATAGCTAGTTGTATACTATACTTTATCTACGATTTTATAGTATGTACAAGATTTTTTTATAATTTTGTTTATTATCTCAAAGTAAATACTCCACGACGTATTTTGTCATTAAAATTAGGTCAACATTGCATGTATTGTGATGTAACTATGGCTATGAAAATATGTAATTTTGAAATGTTGATTTTTTGCATATTTATTATATAAATATTCTGTTTGGTGCAATAATAACTATTATTCCCTGCTTGTTTATTATTCCCTTTGGGATTTATAAAGTGTGTTCGAAAAAATTCCTAACTCGGAGTAGGCTATTATGAACAAAGAAACATGTCAATTTAAAAATACTTAATTAAATGTCAATTTGACATGAGATATTGTTAAAAATGTTATCTAAACAAATCAAATCTTTTCTTTTTGTATCTTATTTTAGAAATGTAAACAAATTAGAGAATGGCGAATGTCAATATACTGTATCCTTCCTTTGTCTTTTCTCCTTAAAATTACATTTCAAGATCAATTTTTACAACTTGACGTTTGAATTTAATAATGATCAGACACACGTTTATCTTTTCACAGCCTACTCCGAGTTAGGAATTTTTTTGAGCACGTGAGGCCTATTCTGTAACTCAGTGGTTATTTTTTAACCACCGGTTAATTTTTTTAACCAATGAAATATGCTGACATATAACAAAAAAAGGGATTTTTAATTGTCAAATCAATATCTATTGGATAAAAATTTTAACCAGTGGTTTAAAATTAACCACCGAGTTACAGAATAGGGCGCAGTATATGGCATAATTTAGCAAAAACCACATATGTATTTAATATACATTTTGGTAATGACGATATATTTGTAAGATGTTCACTAGATGTCATCTATGGAATTCACCACAGAGGTAACTTTTATATAATTTAAAATATTTAGTAATTAACTTTGATCGAAATTTGAAGTTGAATAATATAAATAATTATTATGAAGAAAATAATGGATTTATGTGTCAAGTATAAATATTTGAATACCTACATCGATTGGTGTCTTGAATATTGAATTTTGAATACAATAAAGAGCGAAGACAAATAAACCAAGAATTCAATTTTATATAATTTTTATAATGAGACTGTATACACTGTCTGTATGCTGTGTATGCTGTCATGGTAGAACATAAAATGTATACAAATTTAAAATGTTTTTTTATTACCGCTAATTGAACATTAATTAGGGAATGCCATTGTTTTTACCCCGTAAAGTTTTGAGCTATTTCATAAAAATTCCATATATTTTTTTTGCGTAGTTTAAAATGATTTTAATTAATTAATTAAAGAAAGTAATTCATTATCTTCTTTCTTTCTTTTTTCTTTCTTTCTTTGTTACTTACCTTCATTGTTACTTACTATACACTACTAGAACTAAATGGTTAAAGGTACTAATGTTTCTAAAAAGAAGCTCGAAGTTGTTCTGATTATTCTTTCGGTAGCTCATGTTTATATAGGTAGTCTAGATCAGTAAGTAGTGGGTGATAAATCCTGGTGATGGAACCGCGCAATTTACTTTACTATTGCAACTATTACACATAACATATGATGGGACGAACTATCTCTTTCTTAAAAGGAGATTAAACTGTATAAACAACACTGAGATCATTAAATTGATGCGTGCGTCTTGTCAAACTGCTTATTTCGAAAGGTTCATTTCAAGCACTTAGTACATTTAATTATGTATCTCAGGGTTAAACCAATTCGGTAATTTCTCGACTCATCATTTTCGTTCGTAAATATTTTATACATGTCAAAATTTGTTTACACTATCTACTACAAGTACGGTGTCAATATATCACGTTTAAACATAATGAAGGTCAAAAGCTACATCTTTAGCTATGAAAAGTTAATGACAGGTTTGCCAAATTTCACTGCACTATCGCAATAAATAGATTCTTTATTTTAACAATTTAAAATCTATGAATCTTATTTATTTATTGTTCCTATACGGTTAATTGTGTAAATGTGAAATATATAAAATAAATATTCCCGCCACCGTTAAATTCTAGTTTGAACTAAATGAATGATAAAAATCTTATGTGATAGTAAGAGCCTTGTTTTGTGCATATTCTTAATTTAGCATTTCTTAATTTAATAAAAAAGTATAATTTTATTTATTTTATTTTGTCACAATATTTTATCTACAAACACTATTTTTTCATTTACATAAATTAATATTCCTAATAATTTTTAGCACGTCAAAATTATCAATTTGTTGTTTCATTTGCAATATCGAAGTAACTAATTTACTTTTAACACCAACACTAAGGTGCCACTTTCTACTCCTAATAGTATTAATTTTAAAAAATCTGATGTGACCAGCACATTACCTTCCGTCAGTTCTATATTTTGTACAAATTTCATACAGAAAGTTCCTTGCAAAAGATTATATTACTTGTATATTACCATCCGGCTGTTATATGTATTTTATACAAATTCCATACAGAAAATTTCTAGCAAAAGATCCTATATTTTCAGTAAAATTATAAGACAAACACACTATGTCAATTGCACTTGACACTGACATCTTTCAATCAGAATTTTCTTAATATAGTAGCTGCTATAGCTGTCTACTTTATGAAATTTAATTTCTTTATAATTTTTTAACTCTCAAGTATAAAATGCAGTCAAATCGTATAGAGAATAAAATATTCTTTAATATTTATAATAATGTTAAATGTGAAAAAATGATATTTAACAGTTTTTTCAAGATAAACTATTAAAATCTTCAAATGAGGGTACTTCCGGTTGACCAGTTGTAAACAAAATCTAATCAGCTCTTCATTTAGATGTAACGAAGAAGAATACGAAAGAATTAAAATTTTTGAATTTTTGTTACACACACATACAGACATCATCGTAAAAATAGTAAAATTTTATTCTAGGGACCCTAAAACGTACTTATTGATTAAAAACTCACCACCAAATATTTTGACCAAAGACAATACCTTCCTTACCTAAAATGACGGAAGGTAAAAATATATGATGCCATACCGCTGTACGTCGTGTACCAAACTAAACAAATTATATCGTATAGTTCTATGTACTTTAGAGCTAATGAAGTTAATTTGCATTCTTCAAAAACTATCAATTTAAATCATTAACATTTGCGGAAATAACTGATGATGATATATTAAATTTAAATACGCACGAATTTCAGAGATCACTGACAAATAATGCTTCATTTTTATATTGTCCAAATCAACCCTCAATCTCTTCTACAGTAGGTGCCAAACTTAGTAACATACAAGTAAAAAATTATGCCCGTGTTAAAATTTTAGTGTATAATTTTTACATTCAGTGAAAATAATATTTTTATTACTTTAATAGTGTAGAACACTAAAATAAATTATAGTGATATTTTTAAGATTCGAAATTGTGAGGTACACTACCTTATGTACTCGTACTTTCAGGACCACATTTTTTTGGGTAATAATAAATTTATAGTTTATTTCCACATACCTATATTCCAATTTAATCTAATCTACGAGGTTTAACCAGCAATTAACAAGAATTTTTTAATTTCTCGCATTTTCGTTTTCGATTGAACACTTTTTTATCAGTTTGGTACTACAGTCTGTGACACGCTCGGGGATATTTTTACCTCCCGCTACCCTTGGTAAGGGAGGTATAGGGATCCCTAGAATCCAATTTTAACATTTTCACGATGATGTATGTGTGTATGTATGTATGTATGTATGTATGTATGTATGTACGTATGTGTGTGTGCGTGCGAGCGTGCGGGCGTGCGTGCGTGCGTGCGTGTGTGTGTGTGTGTGTGTGTGTGTGTGTGTGTGTGTGTGTGTGTGTGGATCCTGTTTACGCTCTAACTCAAATACTATCAATCAGAAAATTATGAAACCTTGTATTAATACCTTATTCTAATATGAAAGAAGCCATTAGATTTTGGTGTAAATCAGATAACCGGAAATGGCACTTTACTAGAAGCTCAAAATAGTTTTTCTCCGAAAAATACCTTTAAATGTTATTTTTTCGAGATTTATGTTATTATAAAAATTAAAGATTATTAAATTTTCTATTGGTTTGCATTAATACTTTTTCCATACATTTTATGGATAAATTTATAAAATTATCTATAATTTAAATCACAGATCCTGCGCTTTAAACAAACACAACTGCTTGATTAGACTGTTCATACCTCAAATGTGTGTAACTTTCAGATAAATGTCACTGTCAAAGAACTAATCATTTCAAATTAATAATAGTAAAGTTTTAAAAAGAAAATAGTAAATAGAACCATAGTTATATGGAATGGATTTTAATACAGTTTCTAGTATAACTAAATATGTAAGTATGTATATTTAAATTAATGAAAATTAAATAGCGGGTGTTGTGTTGGCCACATCAGATTTTTTATTTAAAAATGACAACAATAAATAGGTGGGCATTGAAATTGAGCTGTGAGTTGCTACGTATGTTAGAAAAAACTTTTGGCGACAAAGCTATGTCGAAACCTAGGGTTTATGAATGGTGCAAATGTTTTCAAGGGGGCTGTGAAGACGTGGTAGATGAAATGAGAGCCAGGCGTCCTAGAACATGAACCACCCATGAAAATTTGGCAAAAATTTAAGATATTGTGCTTAGTAATAGCCGAATCACTTTAAGGGAAGTTAATGAGAAATTTCGTATTGTGGACAAATAACTCCTGGAATTTGCACCACGACAACGCATCGGCTCAGAGTTCACTAGGCATTCATAATTTTTGACTAAAAACAACATCGTAATACATTTTAGATAAAGGTTATGATAAAATACTTGGTTATAAGTTTCAAAATAATAATCCTTAATACTTTATACGTATTTCGGCAGTGATGCCATCATCAGAAGTACACGAAGAATGTAGAAGACATAATCAAGTTACTATATAAATACCTAAGATGGTCCAACAATATACAGGATTTCAAAGAAAGAACATACCCACAAGCATGGTTATAAACATAAAAATCTGATGTGGTCAACACCAAACCTCCCGCTATTTAATTTTTATTAATTTAAATATACATACATACATATTTAGTTATTGCGGAAACTGTATTAAGATCCGTTCCATATAACTATAATTTGAAATGATTAGTTCTTTGACAGTGACATTTATCTGTCAGTTACATATATTTGAATAACTGCGCAACCAAGGAGTTTTGTTTGTGTAAAGCGTAGGCTCCGGGATTTCAATTATAGATAATTTTATAAATTTATCCATAAAATATATAGAAAAAATAGTAATCTAAATCTGTAGAAAATTTAATAATCTTTAATTTTTATACTAACATTATTGTCGACAAATTACATTTAAAGGTATTTTTCGAAGAAAAACTATTTTGAGCTTCTAGTAAAGTGCCATTTCCGGTGGTTATCCGATTTACACCAAAATCTAATGGGCTCTTTCCAGTACAGAAAAAGTTCGAAATACAATGTTTCAAAATTTTCGGAATGATAGTATTTGAGTGAGAGTGGAGGATCCACACACACATACACACAGGCATCATCGTGAAAATGTTAAAATTGGATTCTAGGGACCTTAAAACGTGGTCATTTACTAAAATCTCGATAAGCGATTTTTAGCACGATCCCTATACCTATCTTACCAAGGGTAGCGGGTGGTAAAAATGTGGAAAAACCAAACGTTCAAAATAGGAGTTTTAACAAGGGTGAAGAAAATAAATCTAATTATTCATTCATAAGGTTTTTATTAGAGTTGACCGCCTTATGGATTTCCAAAGCTTCTAGGTAATTTAGTTTAAGTCCTTTGTTCTGGACATGTCACTGCCGAAATACGTATGAAGTATTAAACAATATTATTTTGAAACTTATAACCAAGAGTTTTATTATAACCTTTAAATTATTACTTGTTGAAACAAATGAAAATTCTTGCTGTTTTTGTATCAAAAGTGTTATTTTGCCATTACCGAAATCTACGAATTCCCGAAAATGGGTAATAATAAGCCGCCATAATATAATCAATTATTAAAGTAATGAAAAGTAGGGATACCTAAAGGAGACTTTAATGATTGGTAACAAAATCAACCTGCTCTCCAGAGTAACATAACCCCTAATTATAAATCAAACTTTCCGCAACGCAAAACAATTGCGAAATCAAAATTAATGTTTGTCGCTCATCTTCCTTTTCTGTCGTCTTTTATGAAAAGCTTCATAAATTGTTTTAGAAAGTTCAGTTTACAAAATACACCGAGGAATTATTGTATCAAATACGTGTTTCTCATCTAGAATTTATTTTGCACAAAGCATGATAATAGCGACAACGTAATGGATTACAGATATCTTCTGTTACCGTTACTGTTACGCTTTATTCCCGTTCCCAGAACGTTAACAATCAGTATAGAGTTTGTGATCAAATCAGATACAATCGAACCATTTATTTCGTCTGCACACTTGTCACAAGTCGCAAGGTACGTGTCACTCTAGATTATTTTTCTTTTCACTACATATATTTACCACCTGCATCCTGCATGATCTTGTTGTTTTAACATTCGAAAATTAAATCATTGTTGAATACAATGTCGAACAATTTCATGGTAACTGACATGTCAAATATACAAATTAATCTTTCAATGGTGATGTGTTTCAAACTATTGAATTCATTGCAGTACTGTACAAAAATACGGATACACTTAACAATGAGGTTCACGGTATTATTATTTTGTTAAACTTCAACAAAATTTAAAGAAAACTGTAGTTCTAGAAAATGTTAATTGTTATTCTTTAAGCTTTATTTTTTTCTTAATATTCTTTAACTTAAATACTAAGCTCATTTTGTTCCCAAACATAACCACGTAATATTTGTTGGTATTACTTGACTGTTTGTATGATTGTAGCGATGATGAGAATATTTAGAGATGCAGTCGTGGTAAACAATGTTCATCAGTACAGTTGGAAAATAAGATCATTACATTACAAAATCAAATTGTAAGATTGAAAATATCGTCAAAAAATATCAAAGGTAATAAAATGCGTACATGAAACTACTAAAGATAACTAATTAGTTATCTTTAGTTCTTTCTGATGTATGCACGCATTTTATTACTTTTGATATTTTTTGACGACATTTTCATTCTTACAATTTTGATTTTGTATTGTAATGATTTTATTATTCAACTGTACTTTAACTATCCCTGATGATGATTCATTTAGAACAGGGTTTCTAAACCTTTCTTTGGTTATTGCCCACTTTTTCATATTTTAAAAAGACGAAATTTGCCTACCGCCCTCCAAAGAATATATATATATATATATATATATATATATATATATATATATATATATATATATATATATATATATATATATATATATATATATATATGCGCAATAAAACCATTTCCATTAGGTTATTGTAGTATGAGAATATGGTACCTATAAAATTCATGAAAAAATAATGCACTTTATTATGTAAAAAAATATAATTATTATAACTATACAAAATTATAATCACAGATATTATTTCAAAGAAAAATAAAAATTATGGATATAAAAAAATTTGCCATATTGCAACCATGTGATCTGCACCCTAAAAATAAAAAATCTGATGTGGCCAACACATAACCTCTCGCCAGATATTTTACCTGGTTGTACGCATAAAACGAAAAATATTTTTAAATACAAATACATATATTCATGTCTCACTACAAAATAATTCTCACATATATTTGCAAAATCTATGGGTTATTTTAAAATAAATTATGTACAATACATACATTTTCTTTATATTTAATATCCTGAAATTTTCTTTTTCTACTTTCCTTCTCTTTTTCTTTATATTCGTCTTTTTTTGCGCAAATTCCTTTTATATTCTTTTTTGCGTATATTCATTTGCGTTGTTGACTTCTTTTATTTTCATAATCTTCATAATAATCTACAAATATTTTTGACAGAGGCATACAAATATTTTTGACAGTGACATTTATGTGTCAATTACAAACATTTGAATTTCTTGCCTTGCAGTAGTTTGATCTGAGATTTTTTACATCAAATTATTTTATATGCCTTTCTTTATCTCTAAATCTATAGAAGATATAATAATGAATTTATATTTATCGAATAAAGAATTTAACGTTCTTTAATGTAAGTATTTACATAAATTTTCGATAAATAATATTTAGATGATTTTTTTCTTGTAACTACTACTTCCGGTTATCCAATTGTTACCAAAACTGACTGGACTCTTACCATTATTGTTAGATTGAGGAATCCGTAGTTAAAAATGTCTTAAGTCTTATAGTATTTGAGATATAGTGAATCCAACATCCACACACACATCCACACACACACACACATACGGACATCATCGTAAAAATGTTATAATCGGATTCTAGGGACCTTAAAACGTGCTTATTCATTAAAATCTGGATATGCGATTTTTAGCATGAATACAATACCTCTCTTAGCGAGAGGTAAAAATAAATTATATAATTTTTTTAAGAAATTACTTTTAATGAGAGCCTTGTGCTTAATGCTGACTAACCAAATATGTTATATTTACTTAAAAATAATCGAAAATCTCCCCTTTCTTCAATATTCAAACGGTTTCTCTCTTTTGATAGTAATTTGTTCACGACACTGAATCCGGCTTCCACCAAATATGATGTTGGAAAAGCGATTAGCAATGGAAAGATTTTCTTCCATAATTTGGGGTATAGATTGGGGATTTTTTTTATTTTACCAAAGTTTTAAGTATCCTTCATAATAATTTTCTTTACTTTCAATATCATATTTTAACTGCTGTATCTCTTCCTGCAAGCATACTTCAACTTCAGTTATATTTGTGCTAAATGGGGTTTCCATCCACGCATCTACTTTCAGGTTTATGATATCATGAAAACGCGTTTCCATGTTAAGTTTCAGTGCATCAATGTGATTAACATATTTTTCTATATCACTCGATGTAATATCAATTTTAATTGATAACAAATTTTGCCGCCCACCAAAAATCGGTACCGCCCACGTTGAGAAACCCTGATTTAGAATATTCAGAAAAACACTGTCAAGTTTAGTTGGATAGTTTTTGAGCGACTTTTCCGTGACACCTAATCTGCTACAATATTTCATTAAATTAAAATTATAGAAATAATTTAAATGAGCTTCAACTTTTGTAGTGTAGATAATGTTAAATATTGGTAACCAGCAGATTACTTATTGAGTAGGTACCAAAAATATTAAATGGACCCAGTATTTTTGTTACAAAAAATATATTCACTAAGCATCAACAAAAATGTTTTCTTATATTAGAAAAATTATATTTTGCTAACCTGCAATAATAAACGAATACAATTTTTTTTTAATGACTATTATTATGCTTATGTATTGTCCGCTATACAATCGTCACATAAAATTTAAATATACTAACAATGGGGTCCGGTACTCATTTTTCAATGTATTTATTTTTTCTGAAAGATTTAATAAAATGATGAATTTTAGCGTTTGTTACACTTTCCAAATGTTTATAGTTTTTGAAATATATTTTTTTTAATTTAATTAATTTTGTGTGACGTCATATCTGCAATTTTATTTCGCCTACTGACTAAAGTTGATTATATCTGTCAATGTCATTAATTATGAATAAAAATTGATGTCAAGAAGGGTTCGGTTAACTATTGTCAGCTGTCACTTACAGAAAACTATAGTTGTACCTTGTCATAGGAAAAATCTGTTGTTATAAAGATTTGAAATAAATATGATTTATTTTAATAACAATGATAAATGTTTCATACATTTTCATGTAAAATACATATAAATATATGGATGTTATTTTCACAAGTTATGAATAATACAAAATTATATTCTTTTCGCTTAGTACACTGATACAAAATTACAGTTGTGACGTCATATCGTTATAGTGCTAACCGTTTTTATTAAAATTATAAATGAAAATTTAAGTTTAATATTTTAAAAATATTTTGGTACAAAATCATTTAAAATTAGTCATATTTTCATAATATGACAAAATATATGCAACTGTTTTTTAGTACCTGACCCCATTAGATACAATAATAAAATAATATATTGAGCACGGTCGCAGTTAGAATTAGCGCTTGTTGCGATGGGGTCACCGATATCGTATCAGTAGGTACTGCATTTGAAAATACTGAGTTGGTCAGGGTGGTGGAAGGCACCGTTGAATATGATCTTGGTAACGTCAATGTCATGTTGTCCCAATCCTGGATCACCGGAAAGTATAGGTACTAGTGAAACTGCTGCGTCGCTACCATCGTACTTGTCTTTCATTTAAATAATAATTGTGATTTTTATACTAACCTAAAAATTAAGTATACATGCCCGAATTCTTTCTAATGAAACAAATTGATAACAATTTATGACAGTGTCAAACATGCTTTAGATTATGTTTTGTAAAAAGAATTTAAAGTATCACGAACAGGTTTATTGTGTATCTTATTCTCAAATATAAAATAAATAAATAAATATATCATCACGGCTTATTACACATTTCTGGGTGTGCCAATCTGCATTGTACACAGATATCGGTAATGATGAAATATTTGTACCGTGCGGGCGCTTACCAGGCGTCATCTCACGGGCACTCATTGCTGGCGTGGAGAGTGCACCACAGGGGTCAATTTTGTGCCATTTGAAATTGGAAATATTTGGCGTCGGTCGGGATCGAACCCAGTTCCCCAGATTCGCGACCTGCCACTCAGGCACGCGGCCACGAGACCCCCTATTCTCAAATAATATGTTTAATAGCCAATTTTTTTTTTTTTGCTCAAATTGATTTACAATTGGTAATTTTAATTTTAGTTATATTTATATGGGTGGTGCGTTGGTTGATAGAATTGGCATTGGAAGAAGATGACTTTAAAATTAGATAGCTATGATTGTTATTGTTTTTTAGAGTTTGAATTAATTTTGTGACATTTTTGACAGTTTCATGATTATTAATAATTTTGTATAAAATTCTGAAAATACAACTCAGTATCTAAAAACACACGCATTTTATTTGTGTACATAACAATGGGTTTCCTTTTAAAAAGTTTTGTAATATGAGAAAAGAAGGATGCACAATTTATAAAGAGTTGAATAAATCTTAGAATAAAATAATAAATAACAATACTTCAGATATATTTTATGTTTTAATTATAGTTATTTATGCGCATATACTGTTTATACATTACACTGCATCTACTTCATAAATTTTACAATTTTAGAAAACCTGCATTGCAAATCATTGGAAATGCCTCTCACAAAAATTATGCGAACATTAAATTACATTTTAACAAATTTTCTTATCGTTATATAATCTGTTTCGTTGTCTTTAATTTATCCAAATGATATTTACATAAACCATTTTGTGCGCCTATAGTTAATCAATTGATTTAGTATGATTTCAAGACATAAATTTAGCATTGCCTGCAATTTCTAATGTTCTCGTAATCTTTCTCTATTTTCGGAGCCAGTTTTTCAAAGAAAAGAAAACTAAAATTCCTCATAAAATTAGAAAATATTCATTTTATTCCTGAAAATAAAATTTTCATTGTTGAATTGGTGTTATAAAAGTTTATCTCGTATAAGCTGTATACAGTTTTATTAATTGTAAGTTTTATCCAAGTTTGATTGCTTCATTAATTACGATAATTAATTAGGTATTATAAACAATTAATTAGCGACTTAATTAAACGCTACTTACTTATATCATTTATACAGGCAATGATTTACTGCAGTCGTTTCGTTTTATAGTGAGTGGACGGAGCTGTTAGGCATAGGAAGTTCCATTCTTTTAAAGTATGTATATAGGAATGTGTTAGTACAAAGTTTGTATTTACTTATAGTAAGAAAATTATTTACTTAAGTAATTAATGTTTTGTAGATATTTAATACCTCATTTAAATTTATTTATATTTTTTGCAATAAACACGAAAAAACTAAATATATTTATGATTATTGTCTCCCCTAAATATTGTCAGTAAAACAGTTACGTAAATAGTTTTTTTAGGGATAAAAAATCCTGAATAGTGTCATAATTTTAAATTACGACTTTAGTGGCTGAATAAACTTATTTTAAAGACATTTAGATAGTAGGCGTTATTTTAAGAAATTAACTGTCAATTACCTGTTTTTGACATTAATATTACTTGTCTTGACAGTTTTCTCGACATTTTTTGAAATAATCGTTTATTAATGACCAATTGCATTAAAAATTTAATTTGGAATTAGACAAAAATTTAAAAATATCTACCGAAAAATGTATAATTTTATTTTTAAATTTCTGAGTATAAATCAAATAAAGTTTTAGACGACAGATTATATTTGTAATTGTAATTCTTTCCTATTACACGACAGATTATATTTGAAACAACTATTTTGTGTTGAATACCGAAATAAGATATTTAAAAAACCAAATTTGTAAGCTATATTTTTAATAAAATTTAAATCGTCTTAACTACTCTGAACCTGAAAGAAGATAAGGATATAAATTCTGCCCTCTGATTGGTCAGAATGCACAGCTAGTTATTATTTGCAAATGTAATCGACAAAAATAAGGTGATATTTAACAATATTTTTTATTTTATAGGGATGATGAAAATAATTGGAAATGCAGTCGTGGTAAACAGTGTTTATTATATAGGACGCGATCAGACACGTGACTGGAGTGCTTAGAATCAGCTGATTTGTATGCGCGTGTCACTTTGACAAGAACAATGTGAATTTGACAAGACCAATATTTTGACTTATTTTGATTTTGCTCTGCTAAATTGTTAAAATATTACAAATTTCAGGCAGTAAAACAAATGAATTTAAAAATAGCACCATTTTTACAGTTCAAAATTAAAATAAGTCAAAACGGTGGTCTTGTCATAGTGACATTGTTCTTGTCAAAATGACACGCGCACACAAATCAGCTGACTCTAAGTACTTCAAGGATGGTCGAGTCACGTGTCTGCTCGTGCTCTGTACTACTTTAATTAACTTTCTTACGGTTCGATTCCAAATGAATCATCATCAGGGATAGCTAAAGTACAGTTGGAAAATGTCGTCAAAAAATATCAAAGGTAATAAAATGCGTGCATACATCAGAAACAACTAAACATCTTTAATTGTTTCTGATGTCTTTCATTACCTTTGATATTCTTTGACGATATTTTCATCCTTACAATTTTGATTTTGTAGTGTAATGATCTTATTTTCCAACTGTACTTTAACTATCCCTGATGATGGTTCATTTGGAATCAAAACGTAGGAAAGTTAATTAATAAACACTGTTTACCACGACTGCATCTCCAATTATTCTCATCATCCCTACAAGCATACTAACAGTCAAGTAATACCAACAAATTTTTTATTTTGTTTGTAAGTCACAATATTCATGTAGTATACATTGCTTCAGATAAAAGTATATGTACAATATTAACGAAGATTGGTTTCACATATATGTCCAGAGTTCAAGTACCAGTGAAGTTCAATAATTTTTCACTTTTTGTCGTTATTTTATAAAGAAACTGAGTAAAAACAATTTGCAACATTATGTACTCTTATGTTGTTGAAAGAGAGAGTGATTATTTTTTGATTGATGTGATTTTTATTCTTTCGGGTTTGCGCTAACCCACTAAGTGGGAAATGCGTGATTTTATGTATGTATGTAATCTTATTATTTTTGAAATATCCCTTGTACTTACATTTATTCACTTGGGTTTAAATTGTTGATTTAGTAAAAGATTTCAATAGATAAAGTGCCACTTTAAAATAGATAGGTGGTAGAAAAAATCAAAATTCAGTAATTGTTTAATATGTTAGTGAAGAAAATGAAATAAAAAAACCATTGTCTTTCACATTGCTCTTTATTTATAAAATTATTTTTAATACAGTTATAGATATGTATCATACACTACACTAATATATATGGCATTTATCCTATTTTTTATACATCAGGTCAGTGCCACACAATAATGAAATGGACACGTTACTTAATACTGAATAGAGTCGTTGTCACAAACATGTTCATTTCTATATACAATTAACAACGCATTTACATGTTTCACAAGAACCACTCGTTCAGTTAGTGCAAGAAAATGATTATTATTAACAAAAGAGAAGAAGAGAACACACACTAACGAAGGAGTCGTTTTTGGGAAATGGAGCTGGAGAAATCAGAAGCAAGGAAAATTTTCATCATGTTTAGAAAGAAGGCCCTGCAGAACATTTGGCAGGAAAATTGTAGCTCAGTATTTCTAAATAGTAATGGCTGTATTCCGTTCAAAACTGTAAGTCTTCCACATCTGTAAATCTGTAAAAAACTGACAAAAATATTGCTACTTTTGTAGATTCTTATAAAATTATTATACATGAGAACTAGCATATTCCGTTGCGATTTTGATCATAATTTGCAGATTTACAGATTTTTAAGATTTGCAGTTTTGAATAAAATAAGACCATACGTTTTTAAAAACTTACCGGCGAAGATATTTGTAAATATTTAAAAATATATAAGCTAAAGGTTTTACTAAAATTACCAAATTTTGTCTAAAGAAAGCATAAAAAACAAAACAAGACATCGACATTTGCGATCTAAATAAAAATAAGAATTATTCAGTTCAAAAATAAAATCGATTAGATGAAGTGTTCAGACGTAAAGAAACAGTCTAATGATCGATTTCATAAACAATTATAAATAAATATATAATAAATTAAACAAATTCAACGTGATCTTTTGTCAGCAATGTTTTTAATGTCATAAGTACATTGAAACTGATTCGAATTTGTTCATATCATTAAATTTACTTTGGAAGTAAATTTAGGTATGTTCTATCGGTGTCAGAAATCTTCCTACTTCTTCTAGTAGAACCTCAATGATCGTTCTTTTTCGTCAAAAAAATCTGAATATTCCTACGAATCATTACAACTTCAGAGCTGGAAGCGCTGGTAGGATGATTATAGAGTGGAGATAATTTAAAATTTTACTAGCCGACTGTCGCACGTACCTTTCTGTTACATTTGTGAATGTTCAGATTAGACCGTGCTCAACAAAAATACCTCCTTTAAGTTTTTATTATTTAATATATTTTTATATAATTATAATCTCTGTAATAACTGCATAACAACATTTTGAAGATAAATAAATAAATAAATATACAAAGTTATCTTTAGTTGTTAACTAACAATAACACATAACCACTGCCACTGTTCTGTGGTATTTATTTTTTACTTGACTGTTATTTGCTACTGAGCGTTCTATTGCTTTAAGAATATTGTTATTCTAGTAGGAATATTTCTGACACCGATAGAACGTACCTTTTAACTGGATGTTTATGAAACCTGCCTTAATTTATTAAATGTTATCGTCATTTCTTGATTTTTGCATGATTTGTTTATTGGACCACCATTTATGGTGGAACAAAACTACTAAATATTCTATTGAATTATCTGATAGTTCAGTTGTACCTGGCTAACGGTTTCGTTAAAAACATATCCACAAAACATTAAAATATATTTCATTCTGAATTAACTAGTTATTTGCAATTGGTTTCAAATAACTTATAGTAATATTAACGAACTATTTATTCAATTTAAAATATATATTTAACGAAAAAAATCTCCCGAAATTTTGACAGGTCTTTTTGAAACCTAGAATCCCTAGTAAAAATGAACCAATTTTTATATACAATCTCACCCGATTATCATTTCTACTCTGAATGACAATTGATTTGGATAAGATTTTCCTCATTAAACGCGTATTTGAAATTAATTTCTGTTCGTCAAAAATCGTCTCCCTCTTTCGAAAAATATGCCCAAAAACTTCACCAAAATATGTGTGAAGATAAGAAAAAGAAGAAAACAAATCCCTTCTTCATATGATATCAAATTTCCCCTGCTTGTGATATCTCCAACCCCTACCATCCTATACCTCTCTAATATTGATATCCACCGCCAGATCCTGGGTATCCACCACCACTAGGTCCACTAGGATATCCACCACCTCCAGCACCGCCTCCGTAGCCGCCCTCGTACGACACTTTGGGATGGTAGCCGGTTTGATCAGCGGTATACTCAACGGTTTGTCTGCGACCATCTGGGAGGACGACGTAATATCTGCCCTGGGCGACGTCCCCTTGGCGGGATTCTTGGTGGCCGAAATCGTTTCCGGACGCGGCGTCTTGGACGTCGTACTGGAATTGGTAGTTGGCGGGCTCCTGGGGAAATGAACAAGTGTAAAAATATAAACAGGCCTATTCAGAAACAAAAATTTAAGCAGTGTTTAAGCTAAACACTGTTTAATTTTGACGTTTCGTTCATTTTTGTATTCAGAGACTACTTTTTTTAGAGACTGTTTAAATATTTAAACACTGTTTTAATTTAGACAGTGTTTATCCTTAGTAACCCTTTTTAAACGCATTTTACTCATTCAGAGACATTTTTTCATCATAGTCACCGTAACTAAACAGCAATTTAAAAATGCAAATTTAAACAAGGTATTGGGGTAGTTTATATTTTTCAAACTAAGTGGAATTGACGAGGTTTTCGAAATTATTGAAGAAGTTAGGGAACTGAATGAATATAAACGTACGTGAACGTTAATTTAGACTTTTACTAGCAGTTTTACACAATATAGTTAAATTATTAAATGAAGAAAAGAACTGGAATGATGGGGATCACTCAGAAGTAAATCGTATTAGAAATGCACCCCAACTACCATATGTAAGAGACGATATTTTTAGAACACAGTATATTAATTTAAACTTTAATTAATGTTATAAATAAATGTAATGTAAAGTTTTATGAATTATTATTGTATTTCTTCTGTTACATATTATTTAAAATAAAAATTGTTAAATTTCTTTACATGAGTCCATATCGTCCTAATTTTTGTCTTTCGTAAACTGATCTTTTAAAATTTCAAATTTGCCAGTCAATGTCTGTCGATTTTTTCGCCACTGGTTCTTTTCTTGTTAGAGCAAATTTAGATATATTAATTCTCAGCATGAACTTTTCTTTTTGTTGATATCTCCACACATTTTTATCTTCAATAATTAAAAATTATCTTCCAACTTCCAATTTTCTGACCGTTTTCAATTTTAGCTTGTATCCATTTCTAATTCTTTTTATTAAAATTTGCAAATTCTCTTCAAATTATCTTTAATTTCAGTTTCGTATTTAATTTCAACATGTATCTGTCCAATTATGACAGCAGCATGACACATATAATAATTGAATTTGGGTCCCAATTCGTATTTTTACGGTCTTGATTTTTTAAACAGTGTTTGTTTTAAACGATGTTTAAATATTTAGTTAACGTGTTTCTGAATGAACAAAATTATAATCAACGTTGATTATTTTAAACAGTGTTTAAGTTACACACTTTTTAAATTTTTGTTTTAAATAGGCGTGAAAAAGTTTACCGGACAACAGTCATATTTGAGTCAAAAAATTGTAGAACTTTTATCATTTCATTCCGGCAAAATGTTTGATGGTAATGGGTGGAAGAATTTTAAACAAATTTTTATGCTTCTCAGAACGTTTTTGTTTACATTTGACGTCACCATTCAACGAACCTGCATGCTTTATATAGGTACCTACATAAGTATATTGAGACCCGCATAATTACATACGACTAGAGATTCACGGGCTTGGCTTGAAGCTTGAAAACTTGGCTTGGCTTGGTTTGAAAAAACTTGAAAAATCAAGCTAAGCCTTCCGTTCGAAAAAGCTTGAATTTTCAAGTCAAGCCAACCTTCTGTTCCATCAAGCTCAAGCCAAACCAAGCCTAACATTTTAAAAAGCTTGAATTTTCAAGCCAAACCAAGCCTTCGATTGTCAATAAGCTTGGTTGAAAACAAGCGTTTTCAAGCTTTTCTTGAGAAATGTTGACGAGGCCGACAAAACTGTAATTTTATGATGGTAACGTACTTTCCCATTGCTTCGGCATATTTTTGCGAACTTCTAAGAATTGTTGGAGTTTCCAAAAGGACCAGCCTTCATTAGATGCCATTCTATACAGTGTCCCACACTCTATGTTCAGTGTAGGTTCTTATGGAGTACCATGTTGCCATATTTACCTGTTGTAAGTCTACAAGATAGAAAGAGCAAAATAGATGCCCAAAAAGAGATGAAATATTCTGGGTACGTCATTGAATGTATTTATGACTGGTGTACTTTATCTAAACAGGTGGGTGAAAAGAAAAAATAAATAAATAATAAACTGGTCAGTTTTAATTATTAAGCATTATCTTTTTATTTAATTTATATCTTCTTATTTGATAATTTACTAATATTAGACTTTATAGAAATACTGCATATATTTTGCATATTTCATAAGCCTTTATTCTTTCTTTATAATCTCCAATTTGAATTTATAATATTCTAATTTCTAATACATTTGATCAAGATTAGTATGCCACGCGATTTTAAAATATTGTATTGAAATATTACTTATTACAGGTACAAATAGCTTCAGCATGTTTTTTACACCCCGGTTCCAACGCATCTTTTCGCGGCCCTGTATTTAAAACTATTTAGAACTGCGGACAAATTTCGGGGGAATGGTGAATACAATAAGCCCTTGGATAAATAACAGACCCTCATAAAACTTAAATTGTACAGTGTTAACTAATTTTGGTATAGCAATGAAAATTTATGAATGTTTCAATATTACATTACATTGAAAAATTGGCAACATGATACAGAAAACGTCCATAAGAATAACATTGGCTATCTCCGCCACACTGAACATAGAGTGTGGGACACTGTAAAGTAAACTTCAAAAATTTGTAAATAGGAAATTATACCCTTCATCATTCTTATCATGCAAAGAGCAAAGACCACTTATTTTCTCAATCTGAACCAACTAATCGCGCATTGTAGTTCGCGCACACATTCAAAATAAATTTATAAAATGTTGAAAAAGTTTTTAAATACATAATGATAAATGATAATACAATTATGCCATGCATTTGACCCGCAAAAGTAGAGCCAAGCTCATAACCTTTTACTGATTATTAGTAGCACTACTAATGATTGCAACTACTCACTATTAAATTATTTGCTCTCATAAAGTAAAACTAGTGCAAGTATAACATAGGAGTATCTAATAAAAGAGAGATTTAGTAGTGATAATTAGTAGCACCATAGGCTATTTTAAGTACTATTACCATCAATGGAAAGATTGTCATGACAATAATTTTAAAAAATAAATGGATAGAAATATACGTGTTTTAAGAGAAAATCACTTGCCAAAGAAAATATATAGAAAGAAAAAAATCCATTAGAAAACATACAGAAAATGGATTTAGGAAAATATACAAATATTTATTACATAGTTTTTCTATCATATTGCAAACAATACTTGTAATATTCTTATGTTGATTACAATAAATGATATTTACAGTCCAAGAGCATTGATTACGACAATGAATCTAAAATCCAACAAAGGAAATTTTATTAATATTTCAATACTAGTATTTAGCGTAGAATAAAAAATAAAGCATATGCATTAAGCATTACTGTAACATATTTTTTTACTCCAGCTAAAAAACACAAAATTTTAAATAATTACACGATTACACCTCAAACGTCAATCTCAAAAATGAAATTCACTTGGATTTAAAAAAGTTATATCAGATATTTCATGTTTTCTTTGGCTAATTTTCATATTCAAAATTGGTTAACCAATCTTGTCATGTTAAAAATCGAAAATATTTTTTCTTTCTAGGTATGTTCAATTTTCCCCGCGCTCCGTTTATTTGTCATTTTCTTTAATATGTAATCTTATTTTTCTTCACTTCACTTCACAATTTCTCTGCTCTCTCTCACATCACAACTGTCAAATCTGTTCTTATTTTACAGGTTATGTCTATTTAGTAGTAATCGATCCTGTATTAACAGATCTTTCATTTCATGCTAACATATTTATTTCTGTATATATCTATCTCTTTCATTCAACGTTTTCATTAATAGTACAGGGTTGTCATATATACTTTGCTACTAGTTAAAATAAGCTATACTCTGTTCCATTTAAGCCATTCAGTAGATGGAGCTGGCAACAGCGCAAACTTGAAGTAGCCGAAATTACATTGGGTAAACTTGTCTCTTGTCTCCAATTTCAGCCAGTGAGAGAGGTCAAAACTATTCCCTATGCTCTGCAATACTGAATGGCTTAAGTGGAACAATGTATAGTAGTGGAATTATGAGCACCAGTATCACTAGTATTATATTAATCTATTTTAGTAAGTAACTCCTAGTTGTAAAATTTAGTGAAAGGTTATGAGCTCGGCTCATTGAGTTAAAAATTTCGATTTGTTATTCTGTTATATTAGAAATGACAGTACTATAAATAGCAATCAATTTGAACAAGTTGATTTCGTCAGGATATAATGAAGATATCACTCACTTATTATGGTCATTTGCAACATTGTACAGTTGTGTGTGTCAGAATTAATTTACAGTATAATAGATATAGCAGTTACTTCTGATATATAAAATTAATGACAATCTACACTATCACTATAAGTAATTGCTTAATATTGCACATCATTCGAAAGAACGAAAACTAATAGACTACTAATACTCTCTATACTAAAAAATATTTGTGCAAATTTATCTACTTCTGTTTATGTTTTTGTTTCTTGATATGTTATGACATTCATAACTACATTGCTCCCAGCAAATTATGAAGTTGTAATCATAATTACAGTATTTGTCAGCCAATCACAAATTTGTATTATTTATGATTGGTAAAAAATGACGTGCCGCTGAATTTAGACAATCTAACTTGTAACTACGGTGATATTTATTTTGAAATATAAAAGTTTGTGAATTTTTCTAACTCAAACCTATAATTTGTTATTAGGTACGTTCTATCGGTGTCAGAAATATTCCTACTAGAATAAGAATATTTTTACAGCAATAGAACGCTCAGTAGGAAATATCTGTCACGTAATAAATAGAACAGAGGTTAGTTAACAACTAAAGATAACTTTGTATGTTCATTTTGGACCTTCAAAATGTTGTTATGCAAATATTACAGATTGAAATGAAGAAAAAATTTATAGATTAGATTTAATTAATTTTTTTATTGTCTTCCATTTTAAATTATCCATTTTGAGCACAGCCTAATCTAAACATTCACAAATGTGTCAAAAAGGCGCGCGCTACTGTCACCTAGTAAAATTTTGAATTTATCCGCACTCCATAGATCTTCCCACCAACGCTTCCAGCTCTGAAGTTGGAATGATTCGTAGGAATATTCAGATTTTTTTGACGCAAAAGAACGACCATTGAACTACTACTAGAACTAGTAGGAAGATTTCTGACACCGATAGAACGTACCTATTGAAACGTCGCGTCGTAGGTAAATAATAATATTCTACTAACATTACATGTGTGTAATAGACGTTACATGCAAGAAAGAGATAGAACATCTATATACAAATAAACCCCCTCCCGTTGTCTTTCATTCGGTACTGTGAATGGTTGACAGTTCATTGTTTGTATTTACCTTAGAAACCATTATTTCTAAGTAATGCAGCTACAGGCGTAATGTGTAAATTGCATTTGTATAGGTTATTAGAACACAAAATTGTTTTTTATTAAAGTAAAAACCTAACTAAAACTAATTATGTATGTACCACTTGCACATGAAACAAAAGACAACTGATTGCATTTATATATTTTGCATCAATATAGGATATTCTGTTTGAAATAATAGTTGTATAATTAGCAATAATGACCCAAAGATTGTTGCTGCACTAAACTTGGAAAAAAAACACACTTTTTCGTTTTTTTTTTGTAAATTTACCCTTACTCTGTTGCATTGGTCGTAAAACAAAATTGATGAATGGATTTTGTAAGTAATTAATTTCTCTACAAGACTCATTATGAGGACTTTTACGCTAAAATGAAGTGTTACGGAGTTCTTGTGATGTAAAGTGGAAAGAATCTCAAAATCTTGCTAAGTGCGCAATTGTTGCCTTTATTTGGATATTCCATACAGACAGTTTCTTGCGAAAGACTATATTTTCAGTACATTACCTTCCCTCAGTTCTATGTATTTTGTACAAACTCCATACAGAAAGTTTCTTAGAATTCCATATTTGCAGGAAAATTATAACACAAACATATTATGCCAATCGCACTTGACATTAACATCTGTCTATAAGAATTTTCTTTATACTCGTATTAACTGTATCCAGTGTTATTGCATAGCTGCTTTATGAAATTTAATTTCTTTATAATTTTTTAACTCAATATCCATTGAATATGAAGTATAAAATGTAATTAAATCGTATAGAGAATAAAATGTTCTTTAATATTTATTAACATTAAATATGAAAAAACGATATTTAACAGCGTTTTTTCAAGAAAAACAGTTAAAATCTTCAAATGAGAGTACCAATTATAACCAAAATCTAATCAGCTCTTCATATGGATGTAACGAAGAGGAATACGAAAGAATTATAATTTTTATAATTGTAGTTGGAGTTATCAGCGGAGAAAAAATGTGACACACACACATACATGCAGACATCATCGCAAAAATAGTAAAATCGTATACTAGGGACTCTAAAACGTGCTTTTTCATTAAAAACTCACCATCGAATATTTTGACCGGAAACCTTCCTTACCTAAAGGTATGACGGAAGGTAAAAAGTTTCTGCAAACGAATAGTATTATACTCATAATTTTTTTGGCAAAATAAAGCAATGGACCAATAATATTCATGGATGGATAATATGCCATCATATTTTACAGTGAAATTATGGTATAAATAATTTCGAACGAATGGAAATCAATGTACAATTTGAACGAAAGTTTTAGTGATTTTCAATAATCTGTACATCATGAATAATCTTAATTATATAATTTAGATGATATCTTGACAATTAGTAATCAATAATTATGAATTAATCTGATTATATGGAAATTAGAATATTTACGAATGGCGTAATCACTGCTATTATGTTTTTTGCTGGCTTTATTATCTTGAACTATTATATTTTAGCCAGCAGGTTAAAGTAAATTATCTTGTTAGAAATATCTATTACATCTTCAGTAAGTAGGTCACTTCTTAATTTAAGAAAACAAAAAAGATATAAAAATAGATAAGTTAAAATTATATGGTCTGATTTAAATTTATTAATTCCATTAAAATTTTGTACTAAAGTTATATAATGTTTGTCTATGTAGTTAATAATGAAAGTCCAATAATTATTATACGTAAGTTAATAATGTCATAAAAATCTTCTCAGTAAAGCAGTTTGCGATACACCGGAAAGTAGTGAAAATATAACAATTTATAATATAAATGTATGTGAATCTGTAATTACAAACAGAAGAAGAATTGATGTTGCAATAATATTGCAAAATGAATATGAGTAACTGTATCGTGCTATCGCTATATTTATGCACCTTTCATCCAATGAATATTAAATCCATATTTGAATATTCCTATGAGAGTAAAGGTGAATATTATAATGTGATGTAAACAGATCATTATGGATCACTAAAATCTAACAATTTATTATATTAATTTCTAGCAATTTTATTAATATTCATATATAATTTCCCACAATTATCTCACAACTCTGTTTATTAAATATGGATTATGGAACACGAAAAATATAAAAGTGTAGAGTTTTTAAGAAAATAAATCTTTGTTGTTTCAGTCCTTAGTTTAACTAACTTTATGTTTTAAACATATTTTATCCAACACGGACTCATAATATACTTGTTACTATGGTTATTTGAAATAACTAATGTACAACATTAGTCACTCCGTGAGAGAATATTTTAGAAGTCACGGAGGAATTATTACTGATTTTTGTGTTTTTTAAAATATAAATAAAAAAATATTTTACAAAATTATTTTATTATTGAAGTAATTTAACATTATCAAACTTGTGTATTTAAATTAATATTTTTGCTAAAATATATTACTTATCTTTACCCAATGACAGCTGTCATGTACGGCTAATGAAACGAAAACGACATACGAGTTAGTGCTTACTTCCTTCGGAATTAAATTCAAAGATGCTGCTTGTGCTTCTAAGTAAATACGTTTTAAAGGAAGGTCCTCATTTTCACCCATTGTAATGTATTTTTCTTTCAAATAATTCCCAATGACAGACAATAATTATTACAGCAAATTTTTTTCAATAACAATATAACAAAAACATTCAATGGCGACTTTGTAATTTAAAAAGTTAAAAATTTATAAAGAAATTAAGTGATGATATTTTTATTTTATTTATTTATTTATTTATTTAATAAATTAAGATTCATAAATCAGCCAGCTATGCTATAACCCTGGAAACTGCTAATATATTCAGATGAAGATTCAGATAATTATAATCGACACATGTTAGTATCAAGTGTAATTTACATAGTATGTTCGTATTATAATTTCAATGGAACTATGGAAGCTTTTCCAAGTAACTTTTCTGTATGGAATTTGTACAAAATACATAGAAATGACGGAAGGTAATGTGCTGTCCACATCATATTTTTTTTTAATATTCTATTATGTAGGTGTTAACTCACTTTGTTTGCAAACAGTGGAGTTTTCTAATATGTAATAATATAGTCCAAGTTTTAATTGTCACCGACTACGTTTATCTCAATGTTTGACGCCGCTTGAATTTAGTAAATCCCTTTTCAATCTTCGAAATAAACGTTCGAGATTAATATTTCAAGCCGCTTGAAAATGTTAAGTCAAGCCTATAAAATAACGGGCTTGGACTTATGAAGTGGCTTGACTTCTGTCGAAATAAACAGTGAAGCTTCAAATATTGTAACTACGCATGCACACGTCAGCAATATGTTCCAATGTTACTAAATTCATAATATTTGTTGGTTATTTGCATTTTACCTCATTTTTAAAAAAGTCGGGACATAAAGCTTAATAAAATTGTCCAAAAGCGAAATATTTGGAGTAATGAAGAAACATATTTTTTAAATGTTTTTGAAAGAAAAGACAAATAACAACATAGCAGTTTTTAGATTTTGAGGTTATATATTCTGCATGAAATTAGATCATATATCTTTCCCTGTTTTTCTGTATAATCTAGTATTTAACTATCTTTTTTTAGTCGATACGAATTTAAAGAAAATTGAAAATAACTTAATCCTATTTTCAATTCGCCGAGATAAACCAATAGGATTTTTGAACTCATACTTGAAACCGCTTGAATTGTCGAGACAACGTAGTCACTGGCAGCATAGTCTTTCAACTTCAACATATTTTTATTTTCTTTCAAACGCAGGTCATTTCTATTTGGAGTGGCACCATAAGTTAAAACAAATACTGTTTGGTTTACTTTGTACCGTTATTTTATGTTCATTTAGTTAAATATGGAATCTAAATACTCCCTGTCATACAGTTTTGAGGTTTAGTTTTAATCTAAGTGACCCATAGTATAATTTATTACTGTATAGCGGAAATTTTAGCAAGAAACTAATGTTAGTATTTTAATATGACTTCTTCAAAATTCTGTCTTTAACCTCTTTAAATATGTTAATAGAAAAATACAGGAAATAGAAGAAACGCAAAATAAACAATTACTGAGTTTACATGCAGTTTTGAAACCGTTTTTAGTTTTGAGAACGCCATGTATACAGTGTCAAAACGGTTTTGAGTTATCTCAAACCAAAACTAAAATTCACGAGTTTGACTTGACAACTAGTTTCAAAACTACTCATGTAAACACTAAAAATTCAGTTTCGATATTGCGCATGCGTACTTAGTATAACGTTTCTGCTGCTTTTTGTTACTAACCTACAAATAAACTGACAGTTGTGTAGTTTTAGTGCGTAATGGTACGAAGTATAAAAAACAATTGGAATAATGGCAAAACGAAGTATTTGGAGTGGAAAGGATCTGTCTCTTACATCAGCTAAATGCGCATGCGTCAAAACTGTTTTCAAATCAATTTATAAACTTGTTTTGAAAACTGCATGTAAACAGTTCCGCGTAATTTTGACCGAAAACTGAAACCATTTTCAAAACTGCATGTAAGCGTAGTAAATGTAATAAAAAAATAGTAGGTATATATGTACTCGTAGTTTTTGACAACGATCATATTACTTGGTAAATAGTTCCTCTATAATATGTAAATATGATAATTATCTCATTAATTGTCAACTTATGTACTGAATCTGCTGCGTACACACCATCCCGATTTATTTTACTAATTTCTGGGTGTACCAATCTACTTTTATTCGGAAATTTCGGTAAGAACGACATATCTATACCGTTGAGAATAGAATTTTTCCTTATTGATATTATATCGCCATCAGATTTCAATCAGCCTAACCACAAACCTCGTCACGAACTTATGTTTCTACTTACAGAAGGACCATCATCATATCCTCCGCCAGGCGCTCCGTAGGTGGAACTGGGCCTACTGGGAGCACCATATGATGAACTTGGTCTGCTGGGGGCGCCATATGAAGAGCTCGGTCTGAACACCGCGTCCGTGTGGCTACCTACGTTGGGTGCTCCGTACTGGTTTGATGGGAGGTACTGGCTGCTGGGTACGGGAGGTTCCGCCAGGCAGTAGGATGCTAGCGCTAGTAAGCAGAGAAGAAGCTGAAAGGTAAGAAATTGTCATTAATAATGATAATTGAAATCTTTACAAATTATAAATATTTCTTCTACTCGTATTTGATAATTTAACAATTTGATTCAATAGTGTCATTACGATGCAGTTTTTATTTTACATTTTATGGTTTTTGTTTATGCAAAAATTACTAAGTTTACGTGCAGTTTTGAAACCGTTTTTAAAACGTTTTTAGTGTTGAAAACGCCATGTATACACTGTCAAAACGGTTTTGAATTATCTCAAACCTGAACTAAAATTCATGGATTGGACTTGAAAACTAGTTTCAAAACTATACCTACTCATGTAAACACTTAAAATTCAGTTTCGATACTGCGCATGCGTACAGAACATAACGTTTCTGTCGCTTTGTGTTACAAACCTTCATATAAACTGACAGTTGAGTAGTTTTAGTGCGTAGTGGTAAAAAGTATAAAAAATAATTGGAATAATATCAAAACGCAGTACTTGGAGTGAAGAGGATCTGTCACTTACATCAGCTAAATGCGCATGCGTCGAAACTGATTTCAAATCAATTTTTAAACTTGTTTTGAAAACTGCATGTAAACAGTTTCGCATAATTTTGACTGAAACCATTTTCAAAACTGCATGTAAACGTAGTAAATCATAAAAATCACAAATAAATCCCGTCTATCGACGATCTAGTTTTATACAAGAACAGTTTTATTTAAAATTTAATTTAAAATATGTAATAAATACCTATTTAAATACAATGTGTTCAAAAAAATTCCTAACTCGGAGTAGGTTATGAACAAAGAAACGTATGTCAATTTAAAAATATTTAATTAAATGTCAATTTGACATGAGGTATTATCAAAAATGTTATCAAAAGAATCTAAGCTTTTCCTCTTGAATCTTATATTAACAATGGAAACAAATTAGAAAACGGCGACTGTCAATATACTGTATCCTTCTTTAGTGTCTTTCCTCCTTAAAATTACATTTCAAGATCAATTTTGGCAACTTGACTTTTCTATTGAATAATGATCAGACATACGTTTCTCTGTTCATAGCCTGCTCCGAGTTAGGAATTTTTTTGAACACACTGTGTAAATCGCATATATATTTTCAAACATCAATATAATTGTAGAACTGCATAGAAACAGTTTAAGTTTTATTTTATTGGCAAAATTTTTTAAAATAGCTGCAGGAGAAGTAAATTTACTGCCGTAGGTAAACCAATAATCTTCATTCATATAAACATTGATGTTTGTATTTTGGTCGTTTCTATAATAATTGGAGATATGACATTTCCCAGTCTATATTTCGTATTGGTCATGAGCAGACACGTGACTCGAGCAACCTTGAAATGCCTAGAATCATCTGAACTGTGAGCACTTGTCATTTTATAACAATGTCACTTTGACAAGAATATTGTTTTGACTTGTTCACACATTGAACTGCCAAAAAGTTATTATTTTACAATTTTCAGGCAGGAAAACACATGAAATTAACTAATTTAACAGTTCAAAATTCAAATAAATCAAAACATTATTCTTGTCAAAGTGACATTGTTGTTGTCAAAGTGACAAGTGCACACAATTCAGCTGATTTCAAGCACTTCAAGGTCGCTTGAGTCACGTGTCTACTTGCGACCAACACGCCCCAATGTTATTTTTTTATTTAAATGTTTGTTATCGAAAGAAGCTACCATCAAAATAATTTTACATTCGAATTCACAAAATAATAGGCCGTCTTTATTTAATACAACAAATATATTATTTGTATAGTTATTTTAGCAAAACATTCATATTGTTATTTTGATGCAAAATTTTAACACAAAAATTTACCATCAAATTGCGAAGTAAACTTCTATATGAATTATCTATTATCACTATTATTAATATGAATTGTCTACTTAATTAACGATAACGAAATAATAAATAGATAAAGTGTAGGAAAAAATGTTTTATACGGAAAATAAATAACTTGAAAGTTAATATTATCTACATTATCTGTTAGCGTTTATTTTTAGAATTAAAAATGACAGTTTTAATACCAGTGTTAAAAGTGAGATATCATTTGATAAAAGTATATTAATTACCCTGATAATCAAGTTGGCAAAAAATTTATAAAAAATAAATTTAAATAAAAAATTATGTTTATAGATAAAATATTGTACGATATATTTGTTGTTATTTTGTTTTATTCGAAAGGTTGGGCCACTCCTCTGCGCATCATATCTCATAATCCCTCCTCACTAAACAAACTGACATGCGCAGAAAGCGTGCGCCTGGAAGACTCGAACCCCTTTTGTTAGGTTATGTTTCGGTATATTTAGAATAATATCCAAGCTAATTAATCCAAAACTCATTATTTTGTAATTCGATTAGCCATTTTCAAAATAGCTACGCGTTTTATAAAAAGACAGTTATAGTTATTGTAATTCGCTTATGACGTAATGTGTCTGAATTTAGGCGGTTTATAAAATGACAAATACTTTAGCCAGTGTATAAAACAAACTGTAACTTAATAAATTTACCAAAGAGGCCGTAAACTATTCGTTGTTTTATAAAACGTCTAGCCGTGTTATACGAGTAGAAAACGCTAATTTAATGAAGATTTGACCATGTGGCTGCGTTTTATAAAATGTCTTAACACATTATCAAAGGTTAAAGATTTTTTGAGAAAACCATAAAAAAAATTTACTCATGATCATTTACTTCTGGCGTAATTAAACTTTTTTGATTTTTACGCTAATAACGGCCACTTTTTTATTACTCTGTATCTCGAGAATGGAAACGAATTTCAATAATCTGTAAAAACAGTTTTATAAAGAAAGCTTTTGTTTATAATAATATAAATTAATAATCGACACTTTTTGAAAATTGTAATTTCTACGTGAACGTAAAGTTGAAGTTCACAAAATTCAAAAAATTCAATTCTTTAAAATGGAACACCCCATTTTTTATTACGTAAATGAATTCTTCCTTAAAAAATAGGGGTAGTAGCATGTCCTATGTTCAAAGTTGATAGATTTTTAGTAAAATAGAAAATATTTAAATTGCATTTATTTACAATAATTACTAAATTTAATTTAAGTGGGCCTTGGTGGAGAAAGAAGAAAATTATGTTTAGTACTTATTTATTTTTTATTTTAATGAATTTTTATGAATTACTTTCATATTAAATGTAAAATACGAATCAAACAGAAATAGGAAATATAAAATAAAGCTAAAACAAAATGTTCGTAGCGAACTACTCGTAAACTAGACTTTGCTGAATTTATACATCAGCGGAAGCCGTAACGTAACGTACCGTGCCGTGGCGTATTGTAACGTATCGTAACGAGTGATTTTTCTAAGCTATTTTATACAGAACTTTTACGGTACATTTTCGTAAAAAGTACATCAGATTTGTATTTATCAGGTTCGTTAGTTTATTCGCAATGCACTATGTTTCATATATATTTCCATTTAATATATTAATGTAAACTTTGACACATGTCACTTATGTCAGTCAAAGTCGCACAAGACAGACTATTCGTAATGTAGTATTTTTTTTATTTTTATATCCATTTATAGCTATTAACATACCTAGGAATGTTATGTATATCATAACTACCGAAGATGTCGGTTTGAAAACCGAGCTCGCAGAGCGAGGATTTTAAGACATCTAAGGCTTGTTACGATTCATAACATCCATGGGGTAGGATTCTGTAACTCATCCGATATCAAATGGTTCCGTTATCACTATGGTTACATAGAAAATGACATTTTATTTGACAACTATGACGTAAGTATGCCAATCATCTTATAAAAAATAAGTTGCTATAGTGATAACGGTACCGTTTGATAACGGACGAGTTACAGAATCCCACCCATGGTTTGTTCAATAGTTTATCGGTTTCAGAAAATGAGGACAATATTAATAAATATTATTTCTTGAAATTCTCTTGTTAATGCTACTTTCAGAATGCTATGGTTAACAGAACATTATGACATTAAAATTCAGTACTTCATTCCTCATCTTTATTATTTTAGATAAAGTAAACCGTATTTAGAACGATACACTAACGCTATATGTATGTATTGACGAAGAACATTATTTTTATTTTATTTTATATTCATTTTGTAGACTGTTGTTGACAAGTCAGTATGGTAATAATATTGCCCTACAGATACAGTTATTACTTAGTTACCAGCCTACTTTTGTACATGTAAACAATGGATTAATATCCTGAAACCGGTAAATTTATTAATTCCAACTTTGACATAATTAGCCACACAAAAACAGACTATAGCGCAGTGTAGTAATAATTTTCGTAATATCGCAACGTACCGTAACATGCCGTAACATAGAAAGATAAAAGTTGGTGATCTTTGGGTTTTAGTCACGTTCCGGCACGGTACGTTACGTTACGGCTTACGCTGTATAAATCCAGCATTATAAACAAATACTAACGCATGCAATTATAATATTTTACTAAAAATCTATCAACTATAAAACCCGAAAATTCCCAAAAAAGAAAGCGAATTTAGAATACTAAAGTGCATACTACCAAGATTCGTAAAAGTAAAATCGCATTCGCCTGTTTTGCTGGGCTCAAATCCGAGTTAAGTCCAGTCATTTTTCACGAAACAATCTTTCTTCTTGAATCGGTCACAATTCTGAATTTATAAAAATAACAATAAAAATAAACTGTTTATACTGAAACATTTAAATTTAAAAAAAAATGTTCCATCTTGAAATTGTCGAAAAATTAAAATAAATTCTATTGTAACGCGTTCGCGTTGTATTGTATCATCCGTATGAATTAATGAAGATGTAAGAATGTCTTCGGTTACATAAAGTGAATGCGAACAATGTCATCGTAATGTAGAACACAAGAGAGCGATCTGGTGAAGATGTAAGTGTTATGATCTGTTACCTTCATGATAATGCGGAAAGTGAAACACACTGTGACTGAAAGTGTATCAACTGGAAGGTGTAGCCTCTGCTATAGACTTTAGACCGTGCACTTGGCTTAGATGCGAAGATGATGAGCGATGTTCTGCGGCTTGTTCGACCGTTCATCCTTATATACCTGGTCCAGATTGGTAGTGGGTGGTACCCCTATTGCGTGTACACTTTCAGATGACTTGATGAGCCAAAGCCTTCTTTATGGGGCTCCGCACTTCACCTCTTCACTTATTATTGACAGAACAACATTTTAATTAGACTAGATCATCCACTACTACCTATTATTACTATTATGCACTATGCGAGCGCACCATACTCGGATGGTCTCATTTTTTATTATTGTGTGAAATCCTTGGATGCACTCTTTGCGGATGCATAAACGATAAACTTTTATTGCAGTGTACCGTTAAATAGCCATTTATCATTTCTTGTTGTTCTGTTATACTTATGTACATATTTATTTCGTAACTTTTAAGTGATTTCATATATAAATAGATATGCAGGTACAAAAAGCTCTTTATTTATTTGTCAACAATAGTATTCTGTATATTCGCGTGAATATGACTTTTGTTTTAAACTTATATTTTCACAAAAAAAGGATGCGAAATAAAAAGTTTACTGCTATAAAAGATATTAACAAATGACGTTACAAAATTATTAATACTATATACTAAGAAAATTGGATTTATTTCTGTGGCGTAGCTAGCACAGGGGCCGGAGGGCGCGGTCCGCCCCGAGCGGCACTTTTTTGGGGGCGACACTTTTTATTACTTAAATAATAATTCGTTTTTAAAAACTGTACTTGAAACTAAAAATACCTGTTGGGTACTTGAAATTTTTTTATATAGGGAATACAATGTATTTTTACCTCTCGCTAAGAGAGGTATTGGATTTTAGTGAATAAGCACGTTTTATGGCCCCTAGAATTCGATTATAACATTTTTACGATGATGTCCGTATGTGTGTGTGTGTGTGTGTGTGTGTGTGAGTGTCTGTGTGTGTGTGTGTGTGTGTGTGTATGTGTGGATGTGTGTTTTTGGATGTGTGTGTGTGTGTGTGTGTGTCTGTGTATGTGTGTCTGTGTGTGTGTGTGGATGTGTGTTTTTGGATGTGTGTGTGTGTGCGTGCGTGCGTGCGTGCGTGCGTGCGTGCGTGCGTGCGTTCGTGCGTGCGTGCGTGTGTGCGTGCGTGTGTGCGTGTGTGCGTGTGTGCGTGTGTGCGTGTGTGCGTGTGTGCGTGTGTGCGTGTGTGTGTGTGTGGTGTGTGTGTGTGTGTGTGTGTGTGTGTGTGTGTGTGTGTGTGTGTGGATGTTGGATTCACCATAACTCAAATACTATAAGACTTAAGACATTTATAACTACGGATTCCTCAATCTAACAATTATGGGAAGAGTCGAGTCAGTTTTGGTAACAATTGGACAACCGGAAGTAGTAGTTACAAGAAAAAAATCATCTAAATATTATTTATCGAAAATTTATGTAAATACTTATATTAAAGAACGTTAAATTCTTTATTCGATAAATATAAATTCATTATTATATCTTCTATAGATTTAGAGATAAAGAAAGGCATATAAAATAATTTGATGTAAAAAATCTCATATCAAACTACTACAAGGCAAGAAATTCAAATGTTTGTAATTGACACATAAATGTCACTGTCAAAAATATTTGTATGCCTCTGTCAAAAATATTTGTATATTATTATGAAGATTATGAAAATAAAAAAAAATCAACAACGCAAAAGAATATACGTAAAAAAGAATATAAAAGGAATTTGCGAAAAAATGACGAATATAAAGAAAAAGAAAAGGAAAGTAGAAAAAGAAAATTTCAGGATATTGAATATAAAGAAAATGTAAGTATTGTACATAATTTATTTTAAAATATCCCATAAATTTTGCAAATATATGTGAGAATTATTTTGTAGTGAGACATGAATATATGTATTTGTATTTAAAAATATTTTCGTTTTATGCGTACAACCAGGTAAAATATCTGGCGAGAGGTTATGTGTTGGCCACATCAGATTTTTTATTTTGTAACCTGTAAAACCGAATTTGAAATTTTATAAATATTGCTAATTTGGGATGAAAGCCATGGAATTGAAACAAAATAACGGATTAGTATCTATCAAGAGGATGCACACGACCTAGGAACAAAATTAATTTTGCCTTGGAAATCGGATCCTCCGCCACACAATTCTCGCCACAAAAGAAATAACTAGATACTTGTTAACCAAGAGCCACAAACCAAGAACCAAGATGGACAAACCGCTGTTCATTTGGCCAGCCGAATGTGCAAAAATGAAAGCCATAGACAATGAAGCAAATGTAAATTGCCGAGACCCGCGGACGGCGAGCGGGCGTGCGTGCGTGCGTGCGTGTATGCGTGGATGCGCCCGCGCGCCCGCATGTGTGTGTGTGTGTGTGTGTGTGTGTGTGTAGATCCTCCACTCTAATTCAAATTGTACCATTTTGAAACCTTGTATTTCTACCTTATTCTAATATGGGAAGAAACTGATTTTGGTGTAAATCAGATAACCGGAAATGGTACTTTACTTGAGGCTCAAAATAATTTTTCTTCTAAAAATACCTTTAAATGTTATTTTTTCGAAATTAATGTTATAAAAATTAAAGATTATTAAATTTTCTACAGATTTGCATTAATATTTTTTCTATATATTTTATGGATAAATTTATAAAATTATTTATAGTTTAAATCTCGGAGCCCACACTTTAAACAAACAAAGTTCTTGATTATGTAGTTACTCAAATATATGTAACTGACAGATAAATGTCACTGTCATAGAACTAATCATTTCAAATTAATAGTAGTAACGCTTTAAAAATAAAATATTAAATAGAATCATAGTTATATGAAATGGATCTTAATACAGTTTCTGGCATAACTAAATAGTTAAGTATGTATATTTAAATTGCCTAAAAAAAATGTCACTGTGAAAGAACTAATTATTTAAATTTAATAATAGTATCGTTTTAAAAAAAAGTAAATAGAACAATAGGAAAGGAAATCAATACAGTTTCCAGCATAAGTAAATATGTAGGTACGTATTCAGATTAATAAAAATTAACGATTCACAAAAAAGTTTAAGGTAATCCTCATTTTTGGTTTAGTGAATTCTATGCTATCCCGGTATTTAAAATGTAATCATCATTTTATTATCAAAAAAAGGTAGTTACTTGAATTAGATTAGACTATATTTTAAGAAATAAGCTGCCAAAATTAGAGTAAAATTCACTAATCCAAAAATAAGGATTAGTTTAATCTTTTATTGACTCGGGCTGTAAATGGCGGGAGGTATTGTGTTGGCCACACCTAATATCTGCTAGATGGTAAATATGGAAATTACAAATTCAATGAACAAGTGAAATGAAACAAAAATAAAACTAACATAAAATAAATATTATGAATCTACGTAATATGCACAAATTACAACACTGTATAAAAATCTTTTACTCCGTTTAATTTAATTTAACACATTTTTAATTTACTAAACTGAAGAGTGTAAGAAGAACACAATAAAATGGGTTAAATTAACACCATATATTGTTACCAATTACACAATTTAACTTTACACCGCAATTTTTTTTTTTTTTGAGTGTACGTTGGAAATCAAACGTCAATAATTATTACAGTTAGTAAATGAGCTTTAAAGTTGAAAACATATATTTTTACTTCCTTGTACGAAGTAAAGGAAGTATTGTAATCGCGAAAAATTTCGGTTTTGAGATTTCCACGGAAATATCCATTTTGACCATCCCTGAATCCATTCTAACTAATTCGTCGTGACGTCTGCACGTACGTACGTACGTATCTTGCATAACTCAAAAACGGTAAACCGTAGAAAGTTGAAATTTTGTATTTAGGACTTCTATAACATCTAGTTGTGCACCTCCCTTTTTGGTCATTACATAATTTCCAGAAATGGTACTTTATTTGATGCCTATAATAGATTTTAATGAAAAACTATTTTAAATATAATCCAAAACGTTTCAAATTTGGTATATAAGACTTTTATATCATTTGGAATAACATAGCAGATTTTAGTGAAAACGGGCTGACCGGAAGTGATATATTACCTGAAGTTGTTAACAATTTTTCTTGAATAAAATGGTTTCATTTTGATTTTAGAAATAAATGCTTCAAATAAGAGTTTTAGAGAATTAAATTCTGTGTCTAGCACAAGTATTATTAAATTAGCCCTTTGTATAAGCGAGATATGTACATTTAAAACTTTTGGTTTTTGTAATGAAGCTTGCTATGGATTAGGACAAAAAATAACAAAATTATAAATAAAAATCTGATGTGGACACGACTTCCTTGTACGCAAGACTAATATGAAGTATAGACACAATTATAAAATTGTACGTATTTGACGTAATTTGACATCTATTTTTTATTTTTTGTTATTTTTTGTCCTAATCCATAGCAAGCTTCATTACAAAAACCAAAAGTATATAAAAAATATATTAGTTTTAAATTTACATATCTCGCTTATACAAAGGACTAATTTAATAATACTTGATGTGCTAGACGCAGAATTTAATTCTCTAAAACTCTTATTTGAAGCATTTATTTCTAAAATCAAAATGAAACCATTTTATTCAAGAAAAACTGTTAACAACTTCAGGTAATATATCACTTCCGGTCAGCCTGTTTTCACTAAAATCTGCTATGTTATTCCAATTGATATAAAAGTCTTATATACCAAATTTGAAAAGTTTTGGATTATATTTTAATATAGTTTTTCATTCAAATCTATTATAGGCTTCAAATAAAGTACCATTTCTGAAAATTATGTAATGACCAAAAAGGGAGGTGCACAACTAGATGTTATAGAAGTCCTAAATACAAAATTTCAACTTTCCACGGCTTACCGTTTTTGAGTTATGCGAGATACGTACGTACGTACGTACAGACGTCACGACGAAATTAGTCAGAATGGATTCAGGGATGGTCAAAATGGATATTTCCGTTGAAATCTGAAAACCGAAATTTTTCGCGATTACAATACTTCCTTTACTTTGTACAAGGAAGTAAAAATAGATGTTAATGTCAAATTACGTCAAACACGTGCAATTTTATAATTGGGTGTATACTTCATCTTCATATTGGTCTTGCGTACAAGGAAGTCGTGTGGTGTCCACATCAGATTTTTTTTTTTTCATTTAGAACTATATATTCTTGTGAACTTCGCTTAAATTTATAGATTCAATTCTGTTCCAATAAATCAATTAGTATGCCTAACTATATTGTTATGCCGGCAGACAAGACAATATACCGGCACCTCAACACATTTCCTTAGAAACAAAACATGAAACAATGAACTACCGAACTATTCGACTCTTCCTCGTCTTCATTATCAGTGCCAAGTCAAGCGAAGATTGCCCAACCACTAAGTGATGATACAATTTTCACATTGTATAACAATATTACAACATAATAGCCTTGATTTACACTGCTCCAATATTGAAGAATCCTAGATTTCTTCTCATACCACGCGTTTACGACTTGTACATCCTTCAAAATGCTTCAAATTGCTATCATTCCGTACTAAATTAGGTTTATGAATTGTATCGTTCAAAAAGTAATTAGTTTTAACGTGGGGTATTGCCACTTTGACACAGTCGTAAATTCAAATGATAGAATCGTCTGCAATAATTAGATTTTGATGTCGTCACTTTTTACAATTTCTGTGATGTAGATTTTGTCATTAAATTAGTGTCACAATACAAATGCAATAATTTTTTATTCTACTCAGAAATGTATAAGAAATTTGCTTTAGATTTTAAATTGTAATACATTTGCAAGCTCACAGAATACCGCATAAATATATGGATAGGTTTGCTGATTTGTCAAAATAAAATAAAATGGTTCATTCAAATTATAAAATCTACATCTACGGTTAGAAAATTCTTTCGAGTACTTTAAATATAGACTTAAAAAAACTGCGGGCCAAATGACTGGTGATTATAGTTCGACCGGTATTTTAAGGGTCGCTTTCTAGTCCAGATTTAGCTTCTATTGAGATCCTTTACTTTTGGCACAATGAAAAGAAACTTCGTAAAAATTCAGTGCGTTCAGTAAAATCTACCTTGGAAGATATATGGGACATTACTCACAGGAATATGTGCAAGACTTAGGGATCCAATGCCTAATAAAATTAAAGCTGGTATTAGTATTACTAATAAAGGCAATATAACCCAATATTAAATGGCGGAATACTTGAATAATAAATTCAGTTTTTGTAAGTATAAAATCTATATTTTACACTAGTCGAAAGAAATTTGTAAATCTGATATCTATCACCATACCTAAAGTAATGTTGAAAACATATGTAAAAATATAAATTTTATTTTTAAAAAATTGTATGTTTTTTAATAAATTAAGAAAGAAGATTTTCTTTGACGTCATTATTTTGAACTAGAGAAAGGGAAGCATATTTAAGAATGTAACCTGTAGATGGCGAGCGAGTGCGAGTTTTAATTTGATTTTGACATTAGTTCATTTTTCTGTCACTGTCTCTCTTCTTTATTATTTGCAATTTGCTTGTTACTTTTATTACGTATTTCGATTTGTTAAACAGGATTTTATCTTACATTATACTCGTACAAGATTAAAATGACAAACACAAAATATTAACCTCGAAACTATTATTCAAACGTCAAACAGATGATCTGTCATGTTTAAATTACTTGCACATGCCGTTGCTATTGGACGTACCGATGTTATTGCTTTACAGCCAATCATTGGTTCAGCGTAATTCTACGTCATAGATGGCGGTAATTTAAATATAAAAATTTCATTAATTTTTTTCTGGTCAATTAATGAAAATTATGTCCAAAGAAAAAATATTGGTAGCAAGTTTTTATCGTCTCTTCAAAAATATTAAACAAAAAAAATGGCACGCAAGTAGCCCGTTATGTTCAAAATAGTTCCTTTCATCTAATGCATTTCACCATTCTTTGTTTTCACTTCATAAAAGCTCCCAACCAATTTTCTTTTCCAATAATTTCAAAATAAACATGAATGCACCATCACAGCATCAATCTCTTCTTCAGACCAAAACCATGTACCCCAAAAAATAGTCAATAGTTGCACATTGTCAAATCAGGTGAATATGCGGGTACTCTGTTACTTTTATATGTATTATTTTTTGCCAAAAACTTAAGAAAATGCTGTCTGGTTAATTATTATATTTTATGAAACTATATCTAAGTTTAACAAAAATATTGATTTAATATTCAATAACAAAATCTATGTACAGTAAAATTTTTGTGAGATGTCCGATTAAGGTCATCTCTATCATGAACGAATTAACAAACTGGCATATATTTATCTCTCTCATAAGAAGCGTGTGCGATAAGGATGGATATAACACGCTTGTTTTTCAAAAGTTCATATTATTTCGACTAAGTTAGGACATTCCATTTTAAAACAATACTTGTTGACAATACTTTCGCTGTAACGTAAGTTTATTTATTAATTCAGATATATTACCCTGATTCGTAGCCGTGCGAATAACGTTATTTTCTGTCACTGACAATGTCTCAGTTTCTTCTTTTTCACATATTTAGTTTTACATTTGCTAATAAACATACCAGTTGACTTAGTTTTGAATTTTTTTATTTATATTCAAAATTCATAAACGACATGTAATTTATGAAAAGTCGAAGACTTGGACGGGCCTATTGTCGAGACAAATATTTTGCCACCCCAGAATTTTTAAGTAGTCTCAATAATTTACGAATACTTAATTGAAAAATACAACATGATGACATTGAGTAAAAGTAAAAGTTTTTTTTTATGTTTACTTGATTTTTGCCTTTTATCATAAACAAATGGGCTGAGCATGCATAAATTAAAATTAGGCACACTTTTGAGTTGTGTATGAACGATAGTCACTTTACAAGTGGTTTAGTTAACTCAAGTCATTAAAAAATTTTGTTTTAGAGTAAATTGTTAGCAATTAAATTGTTGTAAAAATAGTCTGAAAATGCATCAGATACTAACAAATTTAAAGCCAGTTTTTAAAAAATTTCCGGACCCCCTTTCACCTGGGGCCTAGGGGGAATCCCCAGACCCCCCGGTACGTCTTACCACCCGAGTTAAAAAGCTGAAATGACGCCCATGTTGCCATGAGGCCATGCTTTGAATCATTGTGTATGTATTCCCTGCCCTACCGAAATTGTTTAGACCTGGGTCCTGTTCCATTTTACAACTTTACGGTTTGCACCTTTCATTTGCAAGAAAATTATATCAATGGTGGCGCAAGATTTGTGAATGAAAAATGGAAATTGCAAAGTTGCAAAGTGTTTGGTGATAGAGCTTCTGAATTTAACTTTAAAATAACTTTGTACATTTTATCTAAACAAGGTAATCATTAGGTTTTATTAAACACTTGATTATACCGTGGTGTTCTAATTTTATCTCATTTATTTTTAATGAATAATTACTTGCCAAATTCTAATAAATAAATTAAATTAAACGAAACTGTGTCGTAGATAACATTTGAAATCGCCTCCGTATCTATAATTTCACACAAACTAAAAATCTGATGTGGCCTGCACATAACCTCTCGCCAGATATTTTACCTGGTTGTACGCATAAAACGAAAAATATTTACAAATACATATATTCATGTCTCACTACAAAATAATTCTCACATATATTTGCAAAATCTATGGGATATTTTAATATAAATTATGTACAATACATACATTTTCTTTATATTCAATATCCTGAAATTTTATTTTTCTACTTTCATTTTCTTTTTCTTTATATTCCTCATTTTTTCGCAAATTCCTTTTATATTCTTTTGCGTTGTTGACTTTTTATTTTCATAATCATGTACAAATATTTTTGACAGTGGCATACAAATATTTTTGACAGTGACATTTATGTGTCACAAACATATGAATTTCTTGCCTTGAAGTAGTTTGATCTGAGAATTTTTACATCAAATTATTCTATATGCATTTCTTTATCTCTAAATCTATAGAAGATATAATAATGAATTTATATTTATCGAATAAAGAATTTAACGTTCTTTAATATAAGTATTTAGGTACATAAATTTTCGATAAATAATATTTAGATGATTTTTTTCTTGTAACTACTACTTCCGGTTGTCCAATTGTTACCAAAACTTAATCAACTCTTCCCATTATTGTTAGATTGAGGAATCCGTAGTTAAAAATGTCTTAAGTTTTATAGTATTTAAGAAATCGTGGATCCAACATCCACACACACATACGGACATCATCGTAAAAATGTTGTAATCAGATTCTAGGGACCTTAAAACGTGCTTATTCACTAAAATCTGGATATGCGATTTTTAGCATGAATTCAATATCTTTCTTAGCGAGAGGTAAAAACAAATCCCAAATTCCTGATTTGATCTGAGAAAAGATACGATCGCAGAAATTGACCTATGGTCAGATCTAGAACATAATTGTAAAGATCTTGATCTTGGTGTAGATCCTTTATAAATTGATCTGTCACAACACTGATAAAATATAATCAGCAGGTACAATACCTAATATTGGCATAAATTCAAATTATACAATTATATTGAATATTGTATGATTGATGAGTAGCTTCTTTAGCTGGTAATTTAAGAATCAGGTACATTGGCAAATGTCTATACTGTAGCTTACATTACCTAACTTATGTGCAATGAAAGGAACTGATGAAATGAAAAATTACAGTTGTAACTATGACAAATATAATTTTCTGTTTTGAAACATACTAACCTATCTAAACAATATAAATTGGAGTGTATTTAATTATTAACTTTTAAGTATTTATGTGTAACAAAGGCGGACCGGGAAATTGTCTACCATGAGAAATATTACACAGACAATACAAGTACATAGATCTATTTGCTACCTAACAAGAAAATGATAATACTTTCTTCCTTACAAAACGGTATTATTAATATAATTCTGCATTTATATTATATTATTTACAGCTAGAATTATATAGAGGAGTGGTAGGTACAACTTTATAAGGAAAATAATGTAAGTACATACATAAATAGTAAGTATACAATTTTATTTATGTTTAAAAATATAATAGACATTGTATCATTGAAAATATTGTGGCCTAACATATAAGGAGTTTATTAATATATTTCTTTTATATAATTTTTAAATGTACCTAATTCCCTTTTAAGTCTTTACATATGGTCCATCGATGTTGCAATACGATGATCCCGATCTTATAAAATGATCTTGGCACAAAAATGAAAAATGCACTCTAGATGCCATCACGGTACGAATATGTCATCACCATTACTGAAATCTGTGTACAGAGCAGATTGGCACACCCAGTAATGGGTAATATGCCGTGATGATATATTTATTTATTTTATTTATTCACCTTGATCTGCAAAATACTCCATTGCAACTGCCACAACTTCTATATTGGACCAATATCGTCGCTCTCTCAAGTGTTTTTTGAGTTTCGTAAATAGATGGAAGTCTGATGAAGCTAATTTCGATTATTAGAAAGGATCAGATATCAGTACAAAGTCGCAGATATGATTTTCGGTATTCACAACTGATGGTTTATATGCTGGCCCGTTATCCTGAAAGAACAGTACTATTTTCGTTAACATTTTCGTTTTGTTTTTATTTCTTCACGAAGTTAATACAACAATTTCGATTAGCAGTGGCATAACTAACGGGCCCGCATTGCGGGCGGGCCCCCGGCTCTAGAGAGGCCCCAATTTACATGATTTATAATTTTGTTACTACTGCGAAATTTTGAATTTAATCATTTTTTTTGTAGCAACATACAAATTTATTTAGTCCTTTATTTTTTTCAATGTCAATTTCCAAAAATAATCTTGGCTAAGAGGTACCTTACCCGCTATGTCAAATCAAGCTCTTTATTTTCCATCACATTTCGGCTGGTAGAATTTCGATTTCTTGGCAAATATTCTCCTGCAACTGATCCGGAGTTTTCCTTTAAAATAATCCCATAAAAAGAAGTTTAGGGCTGTTAAATCAAGACACCTGGCGGCCAATGTGTATTACCAAAACGTGGGATTAAATAACGATATTGCTATTATTTATTATGATACTAATCCATCTTGCTAATCAATACCATATTTTGTCGCATCCAAGTTCTTTCATTTGGGATACCAAAAATGTATTAATCAGTTCCCTGTAACTTTCACGAGTGGACTATGCCAGCAATTTCATTTTCAAAAAAAATTTCAGGCCTGAAATATTGATTATTTTGCTTAACATATCAACTCAGATTAAAGTGAGTCTAGTCAAAATTTCCACAAGTTCTTGTGGTATGTAGTTCTTCAAGATAAACGCTACAATTAAAAACGGGCCCCAAAAAATTTTGCGGGCGGGCCCCCGAACTCTTAGTTACGCCACTGTCGATTAGTATTGTCCTGTAATAGTTAGATCCTTAAAATGGTAATCTAATACCAATAATACTTCTCTGAATTGGTATAGCCAAGTAAGATTAGTCCTGGAGGGTTTACCATTTGAAATTAGATGGAACGGAGAGAATATCTATAAAGGGTTCATAAATAACGTAATCTCTACTTATAAAATGTATCTCCAACAGAACGATATTGGGTATATCGGAAATATGAGGTACATTGAATATTATAAGTTATTACAAATAAATGGTGCAGAAGACTATTTAAAATTAAAACTTCCATTTTTAAAACCCGTATTCTAATGCATATTAGATTATCAAATGTAAAAGGATTACGTATAATTTATAAAAATATTAAATACCAACTCGACGCAGAAAATAATTGTACAATCTGCAATACCCAAAAACCTGAATGTTTGTTTCACTTTTTCTTTGAATGCCCGATTTTCAATCATTTGAGAAAAGCATTTACTTGCAAAAAAAAAATTGAATAGAACCAGGCATAACTTTGAAATTTTTAATAACGTATCTTTAATCGATTTAAATAATATTTGTTATTATACAAAAGAAGCTCTTAAATTAAGAAGCTTTTGTATTAATAAGTAATTAACTCAATTTTTTTTCTCTTCATTATTATTCGAATTTTTGCTTTTGTCTGGTATTCTTAATACATAAAATTATTTTCTAATTATTTTAGGTGTATTATTATTTATTCGTATATTAGTAGATAGATGTAGATATGGTTTATTTCTTTTTGGTATGGTTATATTTTCAAGAATGTTATATTATAGTTTAGGTAACTATACTGTGCTTCTATTGGATCAATTCTTTTTATGTATACTCTTTTTGTATACAGGGTGTAAATGAAATAAGTGCATTAAATTTAACCAGTAATGTAACTCGATGAGAGGAACAATATTTCTTAATAACCTTTTTTTTCTAAGTCTTAGATTTTGAGTTAAAATTCTTTAAAGATTTGCTGCATATTTCGGTACCCGATCATGGAGAACAAATGCTGCCGTATTCAAGTCGGATACAAACAGCTCCAAAATTGTCGGTTATCGGTTACACTTACAGTCACAGTAATTAATAAACGAATCAAGGGAAATAACATTATTATTAATTAATACGTAATAGTACAGTTTTTAAAATAAAGAAATTTAAATTTTGGATAACAAAATTATAAAGTTGTCGATTAAAGCAGGGTTTTTAATCACCTATGAATAGTGTGAATAGAGGAAGACAAGGAGGGACGAGCAAGAGCAAAAGCATAGTTGTTAGGTTATGAGATGATTATTTATCGTCGACAAATCATAATAGTTTAAATACGTTATTCAAAAAATGTAAGTACAAACTTTTGTCCATTTAAAAGAAGTACATGAGTACCAATAATAGTCGTCCATTTGTTCCTGGCCAAACATTTTTTAATGAAAATTTTTACAGCATTTTCGTCTGTCGAGATGTGTATAGTGCATAATAAATACACCTTACCAAGTAAATTAAGTCTCATTAATGAACATTATGAGCCATTCCCAAAATTGAAGTCTGTTATGTGCTGAAAACATAGAACTTTTTGCACATGTTATGGATATAACTATTGCTTTTTTTAAAATTGTCATATGTGACACTCCGTATTGTGATGTGATAAAGATGTACAAGATTAACAAATGTGCGAATATTAAGAACAGAATGATTTGGTGATGATTTGGAAACGCTCCGTGTAAATGCGTTGGCAACTCCATGACACTGTCTTTATGTCAACCGTGATGTCAAGTAAAATGTAGTACAGATACGAGTAAAAAAATAAATAAACCATAGGTAAGTAATTACAATGTCTGTGTACTCGCATTTTGACAGAATTTTGCCTTATAAACAAGTTTAGTACTAATATCAAAATTTAATTGGAACAATTGACAGGACTGTCAATTGCTAAAACAAATTTTTTCATAGCTATTGCTACTGCATTCAATTATCACAAAAATATTTGGAACGACTCGTCAATTTACGGGGTGGTAAAAATGCTAAAAAAATATGCGACTTCGAGAAAAAGTTATTAAGAAATATTGTTGCTCTCGATGAGTTATATTACTGGTTAAATTTAATGCACTTATTTCATTTACACCCTGTATATTGTATGAAGTATTGTTTCAAACCATTGTATTTGGCACTTCCAAACAACAATTAATAAATAATAATAATCCAATACTAATAATATACTCGTACATACAAATATGTTATACAACAATTTGGTACCTACTTGACTTCAATAGTAAATTTTCGTTATGTGCGTAATCAGTATCTAAAGAATGTCAACAGTCATGTAATGCGTAATAAATATAGAGAACACTTAAATAAATTTCATTATTTGTTAGTTAAATAAAAGAGTGATTTATTAAAATTTATAAAAGTCATTTTTCATTCATTGTAAACAATTTGGCGGTTTTGTACTACGAAATTATAATAATTTATGTAACGTACAAATTATATATCTTATTTCTTTGAATATTTTACGTATTGTGGAAGATTTCATAATATGGAATATTTTCAATAATTGGCTGAATTATAAATTAGTTTCATGTTAAACATTGCGATTATTGAACAAAGGCAGAGAAAAATAGAGAAAGGCGTAGCGACATTGGATTCGCGCATCCTCAAGAGCATATTCTGCAAACGAGAAATTTTTAATCAGATTTAGCACAAATTCTCGTATTCGTAAAGTCGCTTTTATTGCAATTTCAAATAATGTAACGCACGAATAAGCAGATGAAAACTATTACGAGCAATAATGTTATATATCTTTAATGCCATGAGTTGTCTGATTTTTATTGAGAAATTAAATTATAAATTTCACATTGCTCAAAAGTACTTAATGATAGTTTAGTCTTTTGTTCTAAATTAAATGTCTTCTGCAAATGATAATGCACAATCTCTGTTTTATAATTTAGCGTCATAGATATAATATAAATTGTGATCAGATTCAACATAAATTACTAAATATATGATCTATTAAACTCTACCTATAATATTTGAAAGCCATATATTAAAATTAATCTTTTATTACTCTGTTATTATGTAAAGAACAGGTTACTTTCAAAGGACATCAGTACATAATATGTTATAATATTTTTCACATTATGTATTGTAGATAATATAAATACAAAGAATTACAATATATTTATTTCATATGTCATTATGCTTTCAACAGAGCATATGACAAAAGTTATTCCTATCAGTAACAATTTTGTATTTCATTAGTTCGTTTTTCTCGAATATTCTCTTAAAAGATAATAATATAATACAACAATACAAGGGTGATGCTAGAATTATTAAGAATAAGAAAATCAGGTAAGCCGTGGAAAACAAAATTTTAAATTAAGGTAGTTATACCATGAAATCATTTTCCCCAGAATTGATTGAAATTTAAAGTACATCTCAATCGAAATATAATATACCTGCTGTCCTAATGTAAAAACAATTGACCACGCGGTAGTTGATATACTTGCAATTAAAATTGGCCATTATAGCATAGGAAATGACAAAATAAACATAACATTTTAAATTATAACTTTTATATCAACGCAGACATTTAATTGAAAAACTAGTATGTTATAGAAGACTAATTTACGGATTTTATATAAAAATTTGAAAATTATTTACCGTCCAGATTTATTTTTATTGCCTCTGAAAAATTACGACTGACTGTTGACCTGAAGATATGATAAATAGGTAGAATTATATTTGACAACCATGTACAAGTGATTCCAGCTGTTGTATCAGTCAGCAACGCCCACTCTGATATTAGCGAATAAGAGATTTTGAGATGTATATTCAAAGGATATATATTTTAAATAGGTATTTTACATGAAAAGCATGAAAAATTTATTCAATATAATACTACTTTTATTATTTTAAGAAAAAAATATATTAATTTGGTTTGTAGTTCTGATTTGTAGTTTAGAATTTGTATTACATCTTAAAATATCTTATTACTTTTGTAACAGAATATACCAATACATGCGGCAAAACTTCAAAATTCAAATTGTTTCTTGATTTTTCTTGCTCGTGAACTTGATTCTAATCGATAGCCAACACTTTATCTTTTATAAATCTTCCTTTATACCTTAAACGATTTGACATTTTGCAAATTCAAGCTCTGTTACTGTTATTATCTCTGGATTTGTCAGAGCGCGACGTTACTACAGTTATTCCTAAACCAGCATAGACTACGTTTATCTCGAAGCCGCTTGAATTTAGTAAATCCCTTTTCAATCTTCGAAATAATCGATCGAGATTAATATTTGAAGCCGTTTGAAAATGTCAAGTCAAGCCTATAAAATAACAGGCTTGGACTTATGAAGCGGCTTGACTTCTGTCGAAATAAACAGTGAAACGTCAAATAATGGAACTATGCATGCGCACATCTGCAATATGTTGGAGTGTTACTAAATTCATATCATTTGTTGGTTGTTTGCATTTTACCTCATTTTATAAAAGTCGCGACATAAAATTGTCGAAAAACGAAATATTTGAAGTGATGATGAAATAAATATTTTTTAATGTTTTTGAAAGAGAAGACAAGTAACAACATGACAATTTTTAGATTTTGGTGTTATATATCCAGGTTGAAATTAGATCATATACCTTTTCCTGTCTGTGCATAATCGAGTATTTAACTATCTTTTTTTAGTCGATACGAATTTAAAGAAGATTGAAAATAACTCAATCCTATTTTCAAGCCACTGAGATAAACCAATATGATTTTTTAAGTCATAATATACTTGAAGCCGCTGGAATTATTGAAATAAACGTATTCATACTTTAGTATGAGTGTGTTGGAAAACGAAACTTGTAAATATGTTAGTGCATGTATAAAGAAAAAAAATTCTATGGCAAAATAAACAAAATTAATTTGTTACAGTGTTTGATATTAGCTTGCTTTAACTATTTTTATACAGTCTGTGTATACAATATAATGTTAAAAAATATATATTATTGCAAGTATAAACTGTTTTAGCTTAATTTTTATTTTGAATATAGAACAAGATTTTGAGAAGGTACACTCGAGTAATAACTACCTTAAGTAGGTATCGAAAGTTAAAATTTAGGTAATCAATTTTTAAATTATCATTTTGAGTGAAAAACAGAATTAGCCAGAGAGCATTTTCTTCAGTTTTAGGCAAAAAAATGTAAAAGTAATTGAACGCCCACCATACTCACTTGATTTGGCATTGTGCTACTTTTGGCTTTTCTTGGACATGAATATTTACGGTGTAGAATATTTCCGTCTGAAGATGAGATTAATGCTGTAATTTGTGATTTGTTTGAAAGAATTCCAAAAGAAGATTGGTTATGTGTCTAATTCTCAATAATTCTAGCGTGACCTTCATATCATATTATTCAAACAATGTGCTACGTGTATTTTTGATATTAGTTATTGACTAATTATCAAAACTGTTATATCAGAACATTTAAGTACAAGTTAAAATTTTCTTTTGTTTAAGAAACTTCATTAAGTATTTTAATTACAATTTAGTATCACTGACTAGTCACATTCTTGCTTAAGAGTAAGTGCAACGAATATTATATTCTTCACGTTAGTCGTGTTCTTTTTACATATCTCAGTTCGTCTTAGCTCACCTCAGTTGCCTCATTAATTTTGTCCGTTCTTCTTGTCTCAACTGAAGTGAGATAGGGTGAGACGGAAACGAGAATAGAGAGAGAGAAAAGGTAACGAAAACGGTTCTTTTAAAATGTAAGTTAAATTTATAATATAATTACAATATACGAGTACTATTATGTTTACATAAATGATGCTCTGCAAAAGAAAAATAAGAAAGTAATTATTCTTGTAAAATAGTTTAATTTATGTTGTTTGTAATTATTACAACAATTATGCGAAGGTAACTCCATAATTTTTATTGTCGATAAATAAATATTCCATATTTTTAGAGCAGAGCTTACATTAGTAGGTGGTCTGCATTATGTCTTTATAATTATAGTCATTACATTAACTGCTTCACGTTCGGTTTAATGTCAACATATCTGTAACTGGAATATAGTGTAACGAGATATCTTCATACAATTTATAGGTTACCATTACCGTCCGTTTATTGCTTCGTATGTCTACAAGGAATATCGATAATTCAATTATGTTATCAGATGAATAATAAATAAGTACTATTTTATCATTGAAGTTTTATTCTTGGAATTAAATATTATATATAATTAAATATATAATCACGGTTTACTACCTATTGCTGGGTGTGCCAAAATACATTTTTCCTACTACCAATATCGTAAGTAGGCTAATAGGATATTGTTTGTAGGATGTATATTTATTTTACTGTCAATGAATCAGTTCCTATTAGCGACGGATGTAAGAGGTATATTCCAACAAAAGTTCAGAACCTTTCAGAACTTTACTGAGTCTGCGCAATGCTATTTAACTGTTCCAACAAATCGAATTAAAAATTCAGAACTTTTAGTGCAGTGTTCCAAGAATGAGTGAATTGTGTTCCGAATCGATTCTGAATCTTAAAGTTCCAGGATTATACAGGAATTTCTAATTATGAATTATGAATATTATTATTTAGGTAAGCTCCAAAAATCTGTAAAACAAACAGAAACAGAAAACTCCAAAACTGTTCAAAACTTCAAAATGTCAAACGCGAATTCAGAAATAAATAAATATAAAACAAAGAGTCATAACCATAGCAACCGAACTAAGATATTTTATATTCTGCGCTAATATGCGGTTAAACAAATTCTGATTTGTCGAAAGTCGTGTGGAATTATTCCAAACGGCATACGGAATTATACCACACAGTTTGTTGGAATAATATTGATTCCAATATAATTTTTAGTTGTGGAATGTGTAGTTTCCAAAATAGCGTTGGAGAAAAAATCTGATATGCAACACGAGATGTAAGTACATTTGATCACTCTCGACCTTATTTGCCAACCCTCGGTATCGCTCGGGCGCAAATCGTGGGAAGAGCACCAAAATAAAAATATATCTACAATAAATATTATTTTACATTATTTTCTATATATTTTCTCTTACTTTTATTACTTATTATGTAGAATAATTTTATTCGGTTCGTAGTATGACAGTGAACAATAATAGGTGAATTGCATAACGATTATTTCAGTGAACATATTATAATTTCAAAACAACTTTCAAATCTTTCTTTACACATAAAACAAAATTTTTTGACGCTGTTGACTTCTTCCTTTTGTCTGGTGAATAATGAAAGTGAAACATATGATAATGAGATACAAAAGAATTGATTAAAATATATTAACAACTTGTTATACAGCTTAAATAAATTACGGAAATATTAAATAAGTACCTATGTTTTGCTGTGCAGATATATACAGAAATTTATTAATGAAAAAATAAGTACAAGAATGATTTAGAACATGTGCGCAGGGAAAAATGGTCGCGCGAAAATATTAATCGCCTAAAAATTTCTTGCACGGAAAATTGATAATCAATTAATTGATCTAAGTGAAAATTGAATTTAAGTATTTGATCACAGAACATAGTAGACAAAAGTTTATTAATTTATTTAACACTAATTCTAGGTAAAATACATACTAAGCAGATCATCCTAGAAAAATCGGGAAATAAGAAAACCAGGCAGAGTGCGATAAACACAATTTACACTATCATTTTAAACAATTATTTACCCATTTGAAATTCAATTACGAAAATTAAGTTAGAACTTAGAATTTGATATAGTATCGTTTTAAGTGAAAATATGAAATTAACCAGAGAACATAAAAAATATGAAAGTTGACAATAGATCACCCGCTATGCTTTTCGCAATTTTTTTGACTTTAAAAATAATTTATGTGGTTGAAGGTTTTCGTTTTGATGATAATTTATGCAGCAATACATATTTTGAGAGCATTTTAAAAGTAAGATGTGAGCTTTTAAGAAGTGGATGGAAAGAATAGTGAAGACGTGAAATGTATTATTGTTCAAAGGAACTACTTTAAGTTAAAATAAAATTCTCTAACATTCTAGCATGACCCTCCTATTAAGAGGGTTGTCTTTATCATGTTGCATTTTTACCTAAAGGTGACGGAAGGTATTCGGTGGTGAGTTTTTGATGAATAAGCCCATTTTATGATCCCTAGAATACGATTTGGTATTTTTACGATGATGTCTATGTATGCATGTGTGTGTGTGTGTGTGTGTGTGTGTGTGTGTGTGTGACAGAGAGACAAAAATTTCGCGTACAAAAACTCTAATACTACAATTCTAAAAATTATAATTCTTTCGTACTCCTCTTCGTTGCATCCATATGAAGACCTGATTCGATTTTGGTTATAATTGGTCAACCGGAAGTACCCTCATTTGATGATTTTACCGGGTTTTCTTGAAAAAACGATGTTAAATATCATTTTTTCGTATTTAATGTTATCATAAATATTAAAGAATATTTTATTCTAAAACTACATTCACAGCTACTTTTTTAATGCGAAATGATAATGCATAAGACATAAATTTAATACATAGTGCTAATGCATAACGTTAAAAAAACAGCATTTTCTGCAACAAAATTTAATTGATAATTGAAATCTGTATTTATTCCGAATTACCTGTCAGAATTGAAGTTTTCATGGCAGGAAAGGACTGCTGAAACGTATTTCCTCGTTTAATTTTATTTGAGCATATGGTATTACAAATATAACACTAGATGCTATTTGTTTTCTTCGACATTGAAGATTTTGTGATTTCTTGCAAATTCATTTTGACAGCTGTCACAAATTTACTTAATGCATAATGCGTAATGGATAAAAGTTTGGAGTTTGCAAACTTTTGTTGCTATGCATTGTGTTTAAGCATTATGCGTTAATATTAAAACTAGCTGTAAATGGTCCTGTGCGTTGCCATATAACAAACTTCGTTATACAGTATCTATTAGCACTATGTATTAACGTTATGCAGTAAAAAAATTGCTGTGAATGAAGCTTAAGATTCGACTGCATTGTATACTTCATATTAAATGGGTATATTGGTAATGCAATAACTATGAAAGCAGCTACTACCTTAAGAAAATTCTGATTGAGAGATGTCAGTGTCAAGTGCAATTGACATATTTGTAGTATATTTTGTGTTATAATTTTACTGGATTCTTTGCTAGAAACTTTCTGTATGGAATTTGTATAAAATACATACAAATGCCGGAACTGACGGAAGGTAATGTGCTGGCCACATTAGATATTTATAATTTTTATTTATATTTATATACATTTAATTTAAAAAATCATGAAAAGTAAAAATTTAATTAATATGTTTCCTTTTGAATGTTTCTAATTGCCATTAACTTCCTGGTGAATAATATTTGTTCAAATTTTGGACAAAATTTTTTCTGAGATTAATTTTCTTATGATCTATTTTATTTAGGATCAGTTTTCCTTACTACCAATTCTCAGACAATAAATTACGCGATACGTTTTTAACAATCATTTTATTGATGATATATTTTCATCGAAATCAATTTATTGGTCTCAATTTTCTTACGAATTTTTTTTAAGGAATCTTGGCGTATTTGGAAAATATGCACCGTAATATTGTCAATTTTATAACGATCAATTTGTATATAACCTATAAACTTTCTTCTGCATCTTCTGTAATTTGTCAATAGATTCTACGCAGGATGTTTACTAATGATAGTGATTATTAACTTCGTCTGTCGTCGTAGGTGTTCTTTGGCCTCCAGCATCACCAATTTAAACTTACATTAACTTGTCTGAGTTTACATTAAACTATATCATTATGATTAAACTTTAACACATCATTAAAAATCTAAAAGTACTAATTTCAATAAAAAATGAAGGTAATTTTTGCAATAAACACACTCTATAATTAAAACAATGTAAAGATCATCTTCATTCGTACAAACGAAAATTGGAATAGTTCAAGGGTCAAGAAAAATCTGTCAAAATTCAGTTAAAGTGTTCTGTAATTAAAATGTTTCCAGTCATGAGTTCAAAGTTACTCGTACTCTGAAAAAAATAAGTAGGGCACACGTTCTTCTTGCACGGAAGATGTAACACTCAACTAAACAGACAAGACAAGAACAAGATTAGATTGATCAGCTACAGGGCCGTAATTAAACAAATTGCTATATGGTTTCTTTACAATATCATGATTTTTATTATATAATTACTATTTATGTTTATGAGTATCAAAATGTGTGATGAAGTATTAATTACTTCCTTCTATTTTTAAATATAACATTATGCATTTAAATTAGATCGAGGCTATTTTATTTGACTTTATATAGGAGCAAAGTTGCTACGGGACTATTTTATTTCATTGGACGCAATTTGGACTAAGTATTATTGTTTACCCACTCCCGATTTCGTAAGTAGGCTATATGTTTATTTTACTGTCAAGGTATCGGTTAATATTAGCGACGGGGTAAAAGGATTCTCCTTACTTCCATTAATTCAATGGAAGAGACTGTTGGTACTCGGTGAAACATTTTAAATAATAAAAAACACTCGGTTAAGTTTCACAAGAAAAAGTATATTTACTTTATTGTACAATTTCGCCAATTACGGCATCATCAGAAATACTGAAGAAAGAAATGACAAACACATATTTATATTATACGGACCAAGGAATTTGCGAAGTTTTATAGTTTTATGGTATTACAATTGGTCGGTTTGGAGAAAAGGCAGAGATCGCGGAATATAAGAATAGATGGTCGACTAAATCCAATGGCTCGTTCATAAGAGACTTCCCTTCAGCTGAAATTTCCTCCCTCTTTGTGAAATGCAGTTAGATATTTTAAACTTGTGTCAAATATTTGCTAATTCTTATTATTTATGATTCAAACTGTACTCAATTCATAAATATTTCCATTTAAAAGATACCATTGCGTGTGATGTATGACAGATGACAGCGTTTTTCTTCTTAAATTATCCATAGAATACTAAGATTCTTTTTACTTTCCGTCACCTATAGGTAAGGAAGGTATTGTCTTTGGTCAAAAATTTCGGTGGTGAGTTTTTAATGAATAAGCAAGTTTTAAGGTCCCTAGAATACGATTTTACTATTTTTACGATGATGTCTGTATGTGTGTGTGTGTGTGTATGTATGTGTGTGTATGTGTGTGTGTGTGTAACAAAATTTTCGTCTACGATAACTAAAATTACAATTCCAAAATTATAATTCTTTCGTATTTCTCTTCGTTCCATCCATATGAAGAGCTGATTAGATTTTGGTTATAATTGGTCAACCGGAAGTACCCTCATTTGCGGATTTTAACAGTTTTTCTTGAAAAAACTATGTTAAATATATTTTTTTCACATTTGATGTTATTATAAATATTAAAGTATATTTATTCTCTATACGATTTGACTGCATTTTATACTTAATATTAAATAGATATAGAGTTAAAAAATCTGATGTGGCCAGCACATTACCTTCCGTCAATTATATGAGGCATTTACGGAAATTCTGCCGATGAACTGTTACCGGTAAACATCTTTTTATCAGGTTATAGCTACCAGAATCGATATTTTAAGAACGCAAATGGTAAACAGGGTAGATCCATAACCTATGAAAAAATTTGAAAATTTGAAACAGGTTAGAAATTTGACGTAGTTAACAAACTGAGCAAAGTCTTATTTTGAACACATTTCCACTTTTAACGCGCGTGCTTCGCTTTGCATCAGTACCTTTTTTTGAGATTAGATCCTTCATGAATCCAGTAGATGGATCTGATAGCTATTGAACAATTTTCGAACACGGTAACCTTTTACCACTCGTGTTTTCGAACACAGTCGGTAGATGCGGTAGAATTTTCGTAAATGCGTATGTATTTTCTATAAAATCCATACAGAAAGTTCCTTGCAAAAGATTCTAAATTTCTTGTATGTACATTACCTTTCGACAGTTGTATGTATTTTATATAAATTCCATACAGAAAGTTTCGAGCAAAAAGATCCTAAATTTCGAGTAAAATTATAACATAAATATACACGAATATGTCAATTGCACTTGACATTGACATCTCTCAATCAGAATTTTCTTAATATAGTAGCTGTTTTTAGCATAGCTGGCTAATTTATGAAATTTAATTTCTTTATAATTTTATAACTCTATATCCATTTAATATGAAGTATAGAATGCAGTCAAATCGTATAGAGAATACAATGTTCTTTATTATTTATAATAACATTAATTGTGAAAAAATGACATTTAACATCGTTTTTTCAAGAAAAACTGTTAAAATCTTCAAATGAGGGTACTTCCGGTTGACCAATTATAACCAAAATCTAATCAGCTCTTCATATGGATGCAACGAAAAGGAATGCGAAAGAATTATAATTTTTGGAATTGTAGTATTAGAGTTATCGTAGACGAAAATTTTGTTACACACACACATCCACACACACACACACACACACACACACACACACACACACACACACACACACACACACACACACACACACACACACACACACACACACACACACACACACACACACACACACACACACACACACACACACACACACACACACACACACACACACACACACACACACACACACACACACACACACACACACACACACACACACACACACACACACACACACACACACACACACACACACACACACACACACACACACACACACACACACACACACACACACACACACACACACACACACACACACACACACACACACACACACACACACACACACACACACACATACAGACATCATCGTAAAAATAGTAAAATCGTATTCTAGGGACCTCAAAACGTGCTTATTCATCAAAAACTCACCACCGAAATTTTTGACCAAAGACAATACCTTCCTTACCTAAAGGTGACGGAAGGTAAAAATTATAAAGAAATTAAATTTCATAAAGTAGCCATAGCTATGGAAACAGCTACTATATTAAGAAAATTCTGATTGAAAAATGTCAGTGTCAAGTGAAATTGACACAGTGTGTTTCTCTTATAATTTTACTGGAAATATAGGATCTTTTGTTTGTATAAAATACATACAACTGCTTTAAGGTAATGTACAAGAAATAATAATATTAAATCTTTTATTTCTGCAGATACATTACACTGTATATAGAAAACGTCACAAAATAATAATTTTCTGTATGAAATTTGCATAAAATACATGCAACTGCCGGAAGGTAATGTACAAGAAATAGAATATTTAATTTAGCAAGGAACTTTTCGTATGAAATTTGTACAAAATACATAGAACTGACGGAAGGTAATGTGCTGGCCACATCAGATTTTTTTTAATGAGTCACTATTCAACGATACCTATTCCTTGACTTATCTGGCAGTGAAAATGAACAGGTAAAAAATAAATCATCGGAACTGGAAAAAATATAATATGCAACACGAGATGAAGGAATATTTGACCACGCTCGAACTTATTTGCTAGCCCTCGCTATCGCTCGGTCGTAAGATGGTCCTCGATTAGTAAATGCTACCTTTGTAGCATAAATAACTATTGTTAATTCCCATGACATACACGAGAGAGAGAAACATAACCTCAGCAGAAAATATCAACTCTGGACCCCGTGACCGAGGGAAGTTTAAACTCAACGTTAATATTGTATGTAAGCCTATTTCACAGTAGGCATGGTTTACAGCAAACATATGGACCCAGTGGAGAAGAACGTGGTTTATCAAGTTCATTGCTCCACTAAAAACTGCAAACGTTCGGACGACCAAATGTTATTTGAAGACCCGGATGAACAAACATCGCAGATCAACACAAAACAACACGACGAACAAAAATATATGCTCTAGCTTAACATTCCATTACACTTAACTCACATTCGGTTTGGATAATTTCAAGATTTTACAAGGAAAGAATTATTACTCCAACTCCAAACGTACGTTTCTTGAAATGCTGCATATAAGAGATGATTGCAACAACATTAATGCAAGAACTGATATACAAGGACTAATGGCCAGTTGCACCAACAAGACTTAAATTTTAAGCTAGGTTTAAACAAAAAAATGCTTATCGAAATTTTGACAACAATATATTATTCATTTGACATATCATTTCGGCGCAATATTGTCAATTTAAGCCAAGTTTAGTATTTAAGTTACGTTGGTGCATCCAGCCATAAAACACGTATGTCCAGGTGTACCAACAAGGCTTAAATATTAAGCGTTCCTTAAACAAAAAATGCATATCGAAATCTTGAGATCAATACGTAACAAGTTATTTGACATTTCATTTCAATGCAATATTCTCAATTTAAGGAAAGCTTAAAGCTTAATTTACATTGAACGTTGTCGCCGTTGTCACCGTCAGCCGCTGTGGCCGTTCTCGACTCTGATTGGTTAAAATCAAACATGAGTAATGGGGCCAACGTTGCAACCGTTCAAGGTCAAATTAGAACTGTGTTCTATTCCGTCGGCCGTCAAGACCGCTGCGCTTGCGTAGATTGAGTTAGTTATAAATAAATCAGGTTAGCCAATTGGGTGATATAAATGTAAGTTTTCGTATTTATTTTGAACTGTATAACCTAAAATGTCATCTTTCATCTTTGTATTTACTATGGATATAGAAACAATCGCGGTACTTTTTTATTTTTAAAAAAAAAATCGGAAATCAAGAAGACAGCGAAGGAGCTGTTGGATTCGTCAAATTCACGACAAATTATAAAAGAAGAAAACAGCAAGGAGCATTTCGATTTCACCAACAATTTTTTTTTTCTCCCTCTTATATCGATCTCTAATGCTGTTCCACTTTGTTTGAACTGCTGTTGCTTAAATTTTTGAATAATTAGTTTAAAAGTAAATTGAACAACATTAGGTTATATTTACCATCTATGCCAATGCGGTTACTGATTTCAATCCAAATTTTATTTTTCAATTGTAAATTTCTGTAGTTCTTATTCGCCATGTTATATAAATAGGGATATTGCGACACTTCATTAATTATTAATTCATTCATTTTTCACTTTCGCGATAGCAGCCAGATGACAGCATACGGATGTAGTTATTTTTATTTCTTCAAAAGTTACTAAATTTTAAATTCCCTCTAAAATCCCCACCACAGACTATACGGTCTTGACGGCGTGAACGGTTGACGGCCACAACGGTGACAACGTTCCATGTAAATTAAGCTTAAAATTTAAGTTACGTTGGTGCAACCGGTTATAAATAGCGTATATTTTGGTATATTCTTTACATTCAATTTAAATTCCTACAACAGCGTTACACAAACATTAGAGTGTATAGACGTCCAATAGGAATTCGTATCGATGATTTCACCAAATAATCCTTCCGCCAAACATTTGATTTTGTGAGCAAATGGATGTGTATATGCTCTTTATTAATTTTTTATACAATGTGTAAAAACTAAATGTATTTTGTGTAGATGATATGTAATAATCTGTAAGAGCTTACTATAAAGGGGGTATCAGACGTATGCACGTATCTGCAACTGTTTTGACAACAGTTGCTGCAATTTGTAACCTACGTTATCAGACGTACGCAAAGTTGCAAGAAATATAGAATTTTTTAGTCTCGACGTTGGTACACATGATATTTAATTACTGTTGTCATTTTTTAAAGTTTGAATCATTTATTTGTATTTAGACGAATAATATCAGAGATGAACAACAAATTATTAGCTGCTACTACGTTATTTAAAATATGGATGTCTCGTATTCTACAAAGTTTCTTCTTTTCTTACGAGATCAATCAGAATTTGAAATAATTCTTCTGATTTTATTTCAACTTCAGCTCCTCCAGCCATTTTTAAATATTTTGTACTGTTTACCAGCTGTTTACAAACAAATTTCAAACAGTTTAGGGATTTTTACTCTCTAAACCCCTTTATTATGCATGCGTATCTTGATAGTTATAGATACGTGTGACTAGTTTTCGAACAAGATTTAAAACTAGTTGCAGGAAAATTGTCACACTATCACACGTCAAAAATTGCACGAAACGCTTGAAATTGCAGAAAATGTTTGACAGGTTGCAGATACGTGCGTACGTGTGATAACCCTATAAGTGTGATCATGTCCATGTTATTTTGTATGCACTATTTCGTTTTATTGAATGTTGACCTTGAAAAAGACGCAAGTGTGCACCGAAACGTCGGTGCTGTAAGAATAAATGCTGTTTGACTGTGATTTCGAGTAATTGTTAAAACAAAAAGGTTAATAACCTATCACAAATTTGTCAATATGTGGCATTATTTTTGAGTAATCTGTTAGTCCGTTCCTGCAACAAGATCAGATCACATCCTGCGGTACAATATACACTTGCAACCTGATGCAACCGCATCGCTGCCACCAGGCAAAATCTATCTGGTATCTGGTCAGCAGGCCAAGCAAAGCCAGCCATCCGGAGCAAACACGCTCCAGTGCCTCCTTGATCCGCGATCTGCGATCCGGGTTCGTGTCCCTGTTGCGTGCATCACATGACACGATGTCGATGTCGAGGTTGGTATACTCTATGTTTGCCTCCAGCTCTACTTTCAATGAGGATTTTTCATCTCAAACGCGAAATGGATTTGCATATTATGAAATGTCTAGACATTAACATCAATCAAGTTCAGGTTTGTGGCTATTGTGGTGAAATAACACTAATCCAAATTCAATCAAGTTTTTAAGTATTGCTTAAGTGTACTTACAAATATATTATTAATTCTTTGTTTTACGGCAATATACGACTAGATGCAAGGGTGGAATGTAAATTACTGACCATATTACAGTCATTTCTCGATATTTTAGCATTGACATTTAATTTGGTACCGTCGCTAAATTATAAGGTAAGGTATTAACAATTAGTCGAAATTTCGATTATACAGTAGGTATTTATTTTCTTATACAACCGACATTACGATACACTCTTGTGCCTTCATCTGGGTAAGATCTTACAAAAATTTACATAAAATATATTCGTCTCTACATTCAATTTTTTTTAACATTGTACAAAAATTCATAAACATGAGAATGTCGGTGTAGGTAAGAAATCCATGATGACTTGATGGTAAATACAGTAGATGAAAATATCCCTTCCTCTTTACCACTTGTTGAATGAATTCAAGGGAGAAAGAACCAGTGTCGAAAGTCGAAGATGATTTTCGTAGTAGACGACCGAAACCCATTCCAATTCCAAAAATGATAGACAAAATTTAAGATGTTATTTTAGACAGGCAATTGAAGTTTTCAGATATAGCAGAAATGGTGGGGATGTTAATAGAGCGTGTTTATAACATTTAAAAAAATCTGATGTGGCCAGCACATTACCTTCCCTCAGTTCTATGTATTTTATAAAAAGTCCATACAGACAATTTCTTGCGAAAGCCTCTATATTTCCAGTACATTACCTTCGCTCAGTTCTATGTATTTTGTACAAATTCCATACAGAAAGTTTCTTAGAATTGATTCCATATTTGCAGTAAAATTATAACACAAACATAAGCCCAGTTGGCATAAAGCATTGTTAACTTTAATCACGTTGTTAACTTTGACAAGGCTTCTTTTCCAATGTATTTTTGATACGTACTCATGGTTACAATTTGTAGTTAAACACATGATCAGCTAACAAGGTTTCATACAACCGGCCATCCCATACTATGTCAATCGCACTTGACATTGACATCTATCTATCAGAATTTTTTTATTTATATTAACTGTTTCCAGTGTTACTGCATAGGTGACTGCTTTATGAAATTTAATTTCTTTATAATTTTTTAACTCAATATCCATTGAATATACAGTATAAAATGTAATTAAATCGTAAAGAGCATAAAATATTCCTTAATAATAATATTTAACAGCGTTTTTTAAAAAAAACTGTTAAAATCTTCAAATGAGGGTACTTTCAGTCGACTAATTATAACCAAAATCTAATCAACTCTTCATATGGATGTAACGAAGAGGAATTCGAAAGAATTATAACTTTTAGAATTGTAGTGTTGGAGTTATCGACGGAGAAAAAAATCGTCACACACACACACACACACACACACACTCATATATATATATATATATACAGACATCATCAAAAAAATAGTAAAAAGGTATTCTAGGGACTCTAAAACGTGATTATTCATAAAAACCCACCATCGAACTTTTTGACCGAAAACAATACCTTCCTTACCTAATAGTATGACGGAAGGTAAAAATGAATTGGACATGAGGAAGTTTTCCGTTAGATGAAAGTCGCGTATTCTGTCAGGCTGATTTGGATAAATTTATCTAACAATGCTTCCGTTCATTGCAGTAGTGTTGTTCAGTACAAATTGAAGGAATTAAGGTTCAAAATGGTTTGCCACTCCACTATTCCCCTGACTTAGAATATTGCGTCTTTTATCTCTCTCTAATAAAAAAAAAAATTCTGGAAAGAAATTCGCGTCACATGTAATAATATCGTATGTATACACATATTTTAAGAACCTGGACAAAAACTGCTTTAAAGGGGGTATTTGAAGTCTTAGCATCATTGAACCAAGTGCGTTAAGAGAAGAAGCTAGAACATAAAAAAATAAAAATAAAATTTTGTTATTTCTTTGCTAGTCGCACTACTTATTATCTTACCGTCGTCTTAGGTGCATATATATATATATATATATATATATATATATATATATATATATATATATATATATATATATGTATATATATATATATATATATATATATATATATATATATATATATATATATATATATATATTTATTACCAACAGAGAAATTAGAAAAATAACATGAATAGAAATTAATTGCTACGATTTATAATAATTAATAGTGCAGTATGGTTAACATAATAATTTTATTGTTTTGAGCTAAAACATAATCAATCATATCCTTTCTCACAATTAATATTAAAATGAAGTTTATATACCTATAGAAGCACTAATTAGTTCTTGCATTATTCATATCATTTATTTTAAGTACAACCATAAACATATTTTATGGTAGTTGCTTTAATAAACACGTCCACAAATCTGTGATTCATACAACCAAAATTATATACATATCTCTTTCTTAGATATTTCCCTGAACACTACACTACATTTAAAATTTGACGGCTTATACGGAATCATATTCAGAATATATTATTACATAATTCATGTTTGTTACAATTTATTTTAAATATGTATAATATAAAGTAATTCCTTTCACTTCTTAAAAGTTTTTTTTAAAACTTTTTGGAATTCTTAATGCTTCAAAATAATTAAGAATTGCAGCATCAATCTCTTCTTTCTTCAAACGAAAACCTTCAACCCCGTAAATTTTAATTAAGTCCAAAAAATTGCCAAAAGCTGCATATCAGCATATTGCCAAATCAGGTGCTCTCTGATTAATTCTTTATTTTCAGTCACAACTATATTTTAAGTTCTAACGTTACTTTCGCAACTTGAATAGGGATTTATGATTTTAGAATTTGATGGCTTCCATCTACTGAGTGGAAGTAACCGTTGTAGACAAAAACAATAGCTTGAAGAGAGAGATAGTTGAGTATTACCATGACCTCTTATATAGAGTTTAAAACATTATTTAAATGGTGTTTCGTTATTATCATTTTTTTAGCATTTATCATCAGATGATGATCATTGTTATAACAAAATACTAACGTCAAACAGAACGGTAAAATTAAACAGAGCAAATGTCTATTCGGATTGATATAATTTTTAATTTATTTAATTATGTTGGCAATACCGACTTTTTTTCCCTTATTAATGAATGCATTCATATCACAGTTCGGGATGGACCAAATGTAACCAGGCATAATTTTAAAAAATATTTCGCACTTCACGAAAGAATTATAACAACAAATCATAAGTTTGAGTTATTTTAAAGTGACAGAAGAGTAAATAGACGCTTAAAATTATCAAATTTTAATGTTTATTTTAATGTTATCTTATTGACTATTAGATATTATTTATAAGGGCAGAATCCGATAGTAAAACATGAAATAAAACTTGCAGAAAAAAATATTGTTCATTTACATCTAGATAAAACAATATTTTACTAAAAATATAATTTTTCCCATAAGAGAACATTGACTACATTCCCAAGCATATGATTGGTGCATTCTGAGCATGCATATTGACGAAGTAATATGGTATACTCGTATACGTTGAAAAGAGAAGAGAGGCCATGGTAATACTCAACTATCTCTCTCTTCGAGCTTGTTGTCTTCTTCTAAAAACAAGTCGTACTGGACGACGTCAATTTCGTAAGTCCCCATTGACAACTTATGGCTGTATTACACTTAACGATAAATCGACCGATTTATTGATCGACTGCGATCTTCAATTTATCGGTACGTGTAAAACAGAAAAATCGATCAATTTATTTACGAAAATAAATTGATCAATAAATTGATGAAATAGACCGAGTTCTATTTTTCGCGTTTTTCGTCAATTTTTTAGGAATTTTTTTGTTACTTTTCTAGTGTCAACTCTATAGTATTTGACATTTTAAACTATATTTAATGTGTGCTTGATTCCAAGGTTATAATTGCGTATATTCACTAGTTTTACTCATTTTTAACATGTACGCTACAAGAAACATTACACTCCAAAAAACTATAAGAAAACTGAAGCGCTGCTAGTAATGCTAGGTTAAACTCTAACTCTCACAACTTGCGCCCCAGAGCGAATGAGGAAACACGAGACTGCACTCGGATGTGTAATTTCGAAGAAAAAAATCTAGCTTAAAAGATATTCGAGAAAAGACGTCTTAAAATTGACCAATCAGAAACCTATAACTTTATCGTGTGTTTGCCATAATTTTACGTTACTAGGGTTCTATACAAATCAAATCTTTAAAATGTGTGGGCGACTGTAGTTTTCGAAAAATGTCAGTGTCAAATTAAATTTGACAAGGTGAATAAAAAAAGGCAAATTCTTACCATGTATTCAGCCGCTGATTTTTTAATCTCAAAGAATTCAAATGACAATAATATTTTCGTTTAACACATTTTACACAGCTGCTACAACACGTTGCACTGTACGATATAAATGATGATCTCGGATGACACCTTCGCTAACCTAAATTTGTTGACAGTGAAAAGTCAAACAAATTTTGTAACTCACTAGTAGTATTTTTAAAACCTAGGAACCAGTTATATTTAGTAATAATATCATCACACCTCAAGATATCCTTCCGGGATTGGTGGATTAAAAAGTCTTGTAACTCCGTTATGCAAGCAGCCGCAAATTATTTTCTTCTATTTGTTGGCAACCTATTGTCGTCGGCAAGTGTCAGTTTCGTCTGGGGCGCGAGTTGTGAGACGCGCTGTATACAAAATAATATGAAGAAGTTGGTAGTCTTAATTTCAACAAAAATAAATTGATAGAAAATAGTTAAGTGTAAATTCTCAACGACTTGTAAGATACATTGATCGATTTATCCGTCAATAAATTGAACGATTTATTGTTAAGCGTAAAACAGCTATTATTTAAAATGATAATGCTAATGCAAATTTTGTTTTGAACGGCCTACGTGATTTTCTTATTCTCAATCATTCTACGATGACCCTTGTAGCAATAATTTTATATTCATACAGGAAAATAAAACGTTTTATTATAAACAAAAATTGCACAAGCATTTTTGTTTCCATTAATATGTTCTATTAATTAAATAATGACTGCGTTTTGTTTTATAATGTATGTTACTCATTAGCAAAACGTCTACAAACATGTAAATCTTGCTGGATAAATATGGTATGTCAACACGATGCTCTAATTAGTGCATTGAAAGCGACAAACCTGTCCCATTGTTACAACATGCCAACGGTTTAACATTTTAAATCTCTGGGAAAATTAACGGATGCTGCGCTCGCAAAATTCTATTCTCAACAGCAGTTGCATCACTAATCGAAGATGCGAGAAATCGGGCGAGATACTTAATTATTCGCGTATACCTGATTCCCTACTACTTGTTTAGATGATTACACTTTGCCGGGTATGTGATTAACACATAACCAATATGTGGATTAATCTACTTTCTTAATCAGATATTGAAATGGTGATCTAGTGAGAATGTTAGAAAATAAAAATAAGTATGAAGATAATAACCAATTTCAACATGCGCAAAAAATAATAGCCTGATATAGTTTAAAGCAACATTTTTAATTACAAATTTCTAATTATTTCATCACATAGAGGAGTACACTCATTTATTTTTTAAATAAAGTACTTTAAAAAATTAGTTTTATGAGCTATAATTACTCGTATATTACCGTTCTTTTTAACTACGTTGGTATTTATAAATACATATACTTGGGTTTATATTAATCCATAGGATTATCGTGATATGGGTGAAAAATCCAAATTTTTACCTCCCGCTACTCTGGGTAAGGGAGGTGTAGGGATCGTGCTAAAAATCGCATATCGAGATTTTGATAAATGACCACGTTTTAAGGTCCCTAGACTCTAATTTTAACATTTTCATGATGATATCTATGGGTGTGCTGTGTGTGTGTGCGCGCGTGCGTGCGTGCGTGCGTGCGTGTGTGTGTGTGTGTCTGTATGGGTGTGTATTTGAAACCTCCACTCTAACTCAAATACTATCATACTGAAAATTTTGAAACCATATATTTCCACCTTGTGCTTATACGAGGTCTGTTAGACGAGTATCCGACCTTATTTTCTTAACGAGCCCGCAAGGCGAGTTAGGGTAATCTCATAGTATCACCGTGTACCATATCGCACTCATTTTAATTATATAATAGCCTTATTATACCATTGAGTGCTTTAATGACAATTATTACTACACGGTACAAATATGTCATCATCATTGCCGATATCTGCGTACAAAGCAGATTGGCACACCCAGCAATGGGTAATATGCCGTGATGATATATATTTTTTTTTATTTATTTATTACCACACTAGAATTTCATTACCGCACTCATTGGGCTAACAAGGCTATTACATAACTAAAATGAGTGCGATATGGTATAACGTATCCTACGAAGATATATAATAGTTATTTGTGTACCAAGTGAGTAAAATATATCTTTTTTTCACGAGAAGGTAAATTTGCATACAAATTTTTTTACGTCTGCAATGGGAGAGTGAAAAAAATTGCCGCAGCGTTTCATTATTTCATTCCGCAGCGTTAAAAAAAGTGCACTTTTCTACACTTTCATATCTTAAAAAATCTGATGTGCTCAGCACATAACCTCTCGCCAGATATTTTACCTGGTTGTACACATTAAACAAAAAATATTTTTAAATACAAATACATATATTCATGTCTCACTACAAAATAATTCTTACATATATTTGCAAAATCTATGGGATATTTTAATATAAATTATGTACAATACATACATTTTCTTTATATTCAATATCCTGAAATTTTCTTTTCTGCTTTCCTTTTCTTTTTCTTTATATTCGTCATTTTTTCGCAAATTTCTTTTGTATTCTTTTTTATGTAGGTATATTCTTTTGCGTTGTTGACTTTTTTTTATTTTCATAATCTTCATAATGATGTACAAATATTTTTGACAATGGCATACAAATATTTTTGACAATGACATTTATGTGTCAAATACAAACATTTGAATTTCTTGTCTTGAAGTAGTTTACTGAATTTATATTTATCGAATAAAGAATTTAACGTTCTTTAATATAGGTAAGTATTTACATAAATTTTCCATAAATAATATTTAGATGATTTGTTTCTTGTAACTACTACTTCCGGTTGTCCAATTGTTACCAAAACTTAATCAACTCTTCCCATTATTGTTAGATTGAGGAATCCGTAGTTAAAAATGTCTTAAGTATTACAGTATTTGAGAAATCGTGGATCCAACATCCACACACACATACGGACATCATCGTAAAAATGTTATAATCGGATTCTAGGGACCTTAAAACGTGCTTATTCACTAAAATCTGTATATGCGATTTGTAGCATGAATCCAATACCTCTCTTAGCGAGAGAAAGAAGAAAGGATACTTTTTTAACAAACATAAAAAATAATTCTATACTTCTGTAGTATGCGCTTAATTCAGAAGTAATGTTTGACATGGACAGTTAACTCGAACTCGTCATTTTTTTAAATAACTCATACTGGATCTACTTTTCACATATACAAGTTTTTTCGCGTTTCAAAGACAAATTTAATCAATTGCACTAAAAAAATCAGAATGTTATGTTATAGGTACCTAATTTAAAAAAAAAAATGTTTATACCATGTTAAACGTCTACGTCACGGATTTGATTTTAAAATGTCTACTTTCAAAAATAAAAGTATTTCTGTTAATTACATATACTTATCTTAATTATAATTACAGATTATAAATCAATTATATATTTTAAAATTTGATGAATAGCTCATTAGTATTGTAATAAATGAGTATGATGACAATTAAAACTAGGTTTTGCGGACTTCATTGAAGACTCATCCAATTATATTAATGCTATAAGGAAGCTGGTCTTGGAAAATTAGCAAGATTATCTGTTTAGATGGCAATATAAAGTGCTCACGATCATACCGTTAACTAACTTTACCTGCTCTTCATTAGTCATGATAAATATTCAACAGTAGCGCTTATTTAAAATAAAATATTTTTATAATCCATGAAATCAGAAGACTGTTTCACTTAGGGGAGCGTGGGGTAATGAGAGCCGGAGGGCAATGAGAGCCCCTGCAAAATAAGTACATACCAACTTTTAAATCTTTCGAAAGCTACTCGTACATGTTCCTCAACGTTCGTCAAAGTACGTTAGTCTTTGCCCGTCGCCTAGTTGTGCGCATACGCACATGATAGTTGCAAAAGTGTGTTTTCGCCTCTTAGGTTATAGGAGTTTATAGATTATAAATCACGGTAAGTAATTTCATTTTTATTTATTTTATTATATCTTGTGTTCATTTCGTTGCCAGATGTATGTATTTTTGATATACTTATTGAGACAGAAGAGTAAAATAGTTTATTTACTTTATTTATATGAATATCAACATGGTAGAATTTCGGGTAATAAGAGCCTAGGAGGCTCTCATTACCCCACTACGGCTCTAATTACCACTTTGTTGATTTTATATTCCATATTCTAAAATACACGATTTTAATCGTTCTAGATGCCCAGTAATAGCAAAAGAACAATGCTAAAAGCTAGTTGGACGTCTATTTCATTAGAAAATGCTATAAAAGTTATAAAAAATGAAGGAAAATCTGTACGCAAAGTGGCAGAGGAATCCGGAATACTTTAGAGTACTTTGAAGAAACGATACAGAGCAGCAATTGCCAATGATGATACGTATTGTCGTCCTCCAATGCTCGGAAGAAAACCCGTATTTACCAATGAACAGGAAATGATCCCAGTTGATCATCTTCTGAAGATGTCAAATATATTTTTTCTTCAAGCGTATTATAATATTCATATTATGCTCCTGTACACACACTATAGAAGATGTTCATTGTCTTACTAGTACAAAAATGTTGTCATTGTTGTACTAGTAAAAAAATGTTAGTGTCTTAGTTCACCGCTGGCGGCGGCATTTATCACAGCAACACATATTATATTGAAAATTGTTATTTGGCAGTTGTGTTGATTTTGTTTTGTAGTGTACATAGCCAGCTTTGGCTGAAATTGCAAACACTACAATTAAAAAATTCCAAAAAAATGTCAAAAAATTCTTTGAAACACTTGAAGAAAAAATAGTATATGTCATTCGGAGTAGAACGCCCTTTTTGTGTTTTACCCAGCTTGCCTAGCCTCGGCTAACGCCTCGGCCGCAATAGCTGGATTCAACACAAAAAGACCGCTTTCTACTCCTAATAACATAATATACTATTACGGTCTAACTAGGAGCCAGTTTCGCAAAGTATGCTATAACGTGGCTGAGATATTTGGTGTTGAGAAAAGGTTTAACACCAAAAATAAAACTGCCGGCAAAGATTGGTTGCAGGGATTTATGAAACGACACCCTGAACTAAGCATCAGAAAACCGGAAGCGACTAGTATCAATAGAGTCCTCGGATTTAACAAGAATGAAGTTACAAATTAAAGAAAGCTACCAGGAATCTATTTCACAATGACACTTCGACTGATGAATCCTGTATTGATGAGGCCACAATTTGCGATGATGACACTGAGTACTCCAATGAAGAAAATGAGTGTATCATTTGTTTAGATGTTGGAAAAAATAATGAACTATGGTATCGATGTAGAAGCTGTGGTAAATGGGCTCATTCTGAGTGCTCAGGTCCTGACAAACCAAAAGATTTTATTTGTAGATTTTGTTTAAATCTATAAAATGTTCTTTAAAATATTTTAGTGCTAAAGCACATTTTTGTTATTTCACTTTTCCTTGATTTATAACCCGTTTAACATTTTTTTGTTATAATTTCACTGAAATTATTGGAAATTAGTTAAAATAAGATTCATAGCATGTGGGAAAATTTTAGGCTCTTATTGCCCGGCTCGTGGGGTAATTGGAGCGAAAGACATTTTTTAGAAAAACGTGTTTTTTTACTACTAATAATAATTTTTTAAAGTTAAAATTCTAATACTATTATAGCTTTATAACCAAAAGACTAATTTAAAGTGATAAAAATAAATGATTATTACAATTTGTTACCTTTTTTTAATTTTTTCCTTAATAGGCTCCAATTCCCCCCTTCTCCCCTACACTAAATATAATATTCAAAATTCAAATACGTTTATATCTTACATGTTCAGGCCTCAAAATAAAAAATTGTTTCATTTTATATTATTATTATTATTATTATTATTATTATTATTATTATTTATTATTATTATTATTATTAATTATTATTATTATTATTATCATTAATTATTATTATTATTATTATTATTAATTATTATTATTATTATTATTATTAATTATTATTATTATTATTATTATTATTATTATTATTATTATTAATTATTATTATTATTATTAATTATTATTATTATTATTATTATTATTATTATTAATTATTATTATTATTATTATTATTATTATTATTATTTTCCTAAAAATATATTATTAATTTAATATTATTCTCTAAATTAAATTGACAAATGTATAACGCCATCTAAGACATATGTCTTGTGGCGGCCCTAGTGGTCATATTTCAAACCATATGCAAGTTCGCTATCTACTGACGAGATATAGATAAAATATCTTCACTACTTCTTTAAATTTGGCGCTAGTACGGTTCCTTTACAACTCTTTTAAAATGCAGTTAAGACACCGGAAATCTACTTTCAACTTTTGTAATTCCCGCTCGATTTTGACGTCATCAATTTCTAAACGCTGTACTTATGAAAATTATGACTTCTTCGCTTGTAAATTTTCAAAAAATACTTTAGTGTAACGGTAACCTAACGCATAGAACTCAATTTGACGAAATTTAGGTATAATGTAATGTAAATAAATGTTATCTCTGCGCGGGTGGTTACATGCATTTCGCGATAAAATGATTATTAGTTTTTTGTGCAACCGGCTGCGAAATTTTAAGCATTTCGCAGCCGCGAAACTGGATTTCGCGACCGTTGCCATGGTAGCGGCCGCGAAATTAGGTAAACAATCACTTTGACACTAGAGAATTGCATGGTTTTATTTATAAAATGTTAACCCCATAGCCACCTTGAAAGCTAACTTTCTATTTATAATGAAAGTGTTGAAAATTAATAAAATTTGTAATTACATATTTTTTACGGTTGCACAAAAAATATTGTGTACACCTTGCCCGTGAAATCTTTTAGCGGCCTCGAGATTATCTTGCCTCGGCCGCAAGCGGCCTCGGCGACAATTTTTCTCTCGGTACACTAAAGAGTGATTTCGTGGCCTTGATATACAAATAACTATTTTAAGCTGTATTTGTGAAAAATGTGACACTTTCACTTGAAAATTTTCAAAAATATTTTAATGTTAAGTACATTTCCAAAAAAAAAGCCGAAATCATTATAAATTTTGCTTCCGTTCTAATTTTTGTGGAATTTAGTATTTTTCATGGTTTTGCAACTATATGTATATAACCTTCAAAATAAATTTCTTGGGGGGCAGGTATTCCAGACTAGCCTAAAATTCCAATATGTTTTTAATGTATAATAAACAGACTCTGATCACCATATTGTTGTATTTTTTATTAGTAAACCCTGTTTTCAAATAAAACGTATACCTATCGGGTGTCTACTTTTTTATGGACCATAGGAAATACAATGGTAATATCTTCATATGACTTTACATTCTATCCTATTAGACCTAAGGTGTATATACAAAAAATGTTTAGAATTAAAAACTGCATATGAAATGTCCAAAAATATTATTTACGTGCGTTTCATTTGCGAAAGAGACGCAAAATAAAAGTAATATTTTTTAGCCATGAGCATTAGCACAAAATATTAAACAATTGTATTGCTAAGTTTGGCAGATGACATCTGTCATAAAGTTTTAATAATTATTGAATTCATTAATTTATTTATCAGTAATCTTGGATACAGTTACAATCGCAGAAAAAAAGTCAATGGAACAATATTAACAATTAAATATCAATTATTATACTTTTATCTGTCAAAGTCAAACAGTACGACTATTTGAATTCTATGTTTTGTCTTGCATGGCACTCTGAAAAAAGCTAAAAGACGGATATTTTATATTACGTGTATTACCTGACAAGAACCCATTATAATAATAAAATGAGGATCATTCGATGTAGTTTTTAATTCTGAACATTTTTTGTATTTACACTTTTGTTCTAAAATTAATAGAGCAGAATTTACAGTCATATGAACATTTTACCATTGTATTTCATATGGTCCACAAAAAAAGTATACACACGGTATGTATTTGTATTATTTTTACCTTCCGTCACCTTCAGGTAAGGAAGGTATTGTCTTTGGTCAAAAAATTCGGTGGCGAGTTTTTGATGAATAAGCACGTTTTAGGGTCCCTAGAATACGATTTTACTATTTTTACGATGATGTCTGTATGTGCGTGTGTGTGTATGTATGTGTGTGTGTGTGTCTGTGTGTGACAAAATTTTCTAATGCGATAACTCTAATACTACAATTCCAAAAATTATAATTCTTTCGTATTCCTCTTCGTTACATCCATGTGAAGAGCTGATTAGATTTTGGTTATAATTGGTCAACCGGAAGTACCCTCATTTGAAGATTTTAACTGTTTTTCTTGAAAAAACTATGTTAAATATCATTTTTTCACATTTAATGTTATTATAAATATTAAAGAATTATTTATTCTCTATACGATTTGAATGCATTTTATACGTCATATTAAATGGACATAGAGTTAAAAAATTATAAAGAAATTAAATATCATATACATTAGTCAGCTTTGCTATAACTCTGGAAACAGCTGCTACATTAGGAAAATTCTGATTGAAAGGTGTCAATGTCAAGTGCAGTTGACAGTGTGTTTATGTTATAATTTTACTGGAAATATAGGACCTTTTGTTAGAAACTTTATGTATGGAATTTGTATAAAATACATACAACTGCCTTAAGGTAATGTACAAGAAATATGATCTTTTGCAAGGAACTTTCTGTATGACATTTATACAAAATACATAGAACTGACGGAAGGTAATATGCTGGCCACATCAGATTTTTTATTAATAATCTAAAGTACATGCTACAGCAAAAACGTGCACGTAAAATGCTGACTTTAGTGTTATGAAAAATATTTGGGGGGGGAGGGCAGGTGGTCTCAAAATTGGATTGCGCTTGGGGCCTCTCAAGTGCTAAATCCGCCACTGTATATGTTTATAAAGTCGTATGAGAAGCACGTTTTTCCAATAAATCATATCTCGTTAGAAATATACGAAAATTGATTACCTAATATAGGAATCTTCTTAGTATACATATATTAAATATTATAGTGTAATATTATCGAAATGAAACGGTATGAAATGTTTGTAATATGTTTTATAAAGTTTTTTTCCATTTGTCTTCTATAAAGGAAACATAAAATTGATTATTAGGTTTTGAATACCCTGTTTTGCTTCCTATAACTATATTTATATTTTCTCTCGCCACAAGAATTCGAAATTGATTATTACTAGCACTATACATACCTATAATTTACTACTGGAAGATACTTTAATAAGAAGTTAAATATGTACAATGAACTCTTCATGTTATTATGTTGTTGTTTCGTTATTATTCATGTATTGTGGGTTTAAAAATTAAAGTAAAGTGTTTATTTACTTAATTTATTTTTAGCACACCGATATTTACACTACTATAAAAATAAAATACTAAACAAACACAATTTATAACAATAAACACAACAATAATAACAATCATACTCGAACTTAATATTTACAGCCTCTAAAGTCTAAATTCTAAATGAATACCTGCTATCATTTTGTAACTATCGCCGTTATCAAGCTATGCTCTTCCTTCTCTTCCTCTATTCACACAAGTTCAGAAACCTGTTTTAATACACAATTTTATAATTTTGTTATCCAAAATTTAAATTTTTACCTCCCGTTATACCGTAGGTAAGGGAGGTAATGTTATCAGTCCAAAAATTCTATGGTGAGTTTTCAGTGAATACGCAAGAATTAGTGTCCCCACAACACGTTTTTTACTATTTTTATTATGTGTGTGGGTGTGTGTGTTTGTGTGTGACGATTTTTCCGTCCACGATAACTCTTATAACAAACTTCCAAATATTTATATTTTCCGTATTTAAGCGTTCTGCATTCATATAAAAAGTTGATTAGATTTTGGGTAAAATTGAATAACCGGAAATGATACTTTACATGAAGCCCATAACAGTTTGTAATGAAAAACTACATTAAAATATAACCAAAAATTTTTCAATTTTAGTATTTAGCACTTTTATATCAAGGGAAAAAACATATTAGATTTTGGCTAAAATTAATAAACCAGAAGTGATACTTTACTTGAAGCTCTGAACAGATTTTCGTGAAAAATATATTATGATATAGTCCAAAACTTGTCAAATTTAGTATTTAAGACTTTTATATAAAGGGAAGTATCATATTAGATTTTAGCTAAAATTGATAAACTGGAAGTGATACTTTATTTGAAACTCTGAACAGATTTTTGTGAAAAATAAATTGATACAATCCAAAACTTTTCAAATTTGGTATTTAAGACTTTTATATTAATGAGAACGACATACTAGATGTTTTGTAAAATTGATAAACCGGAAGAAGGTACTACTTTAAAGAAAGTTATAAACAGATTTTCTTGAAAATATATATTAAAACATGATTCAAAACTTTTCAAATTTCGTATTTCAAACTCGTGTATAATTTGAAACAACATTATATTTTGACTATACCTATATGATAAACCGTAAGTGGTACTTAATTTGGAGATATTAACAGATTTTCGAGGAAAAACATAATAAAATATAATCTAAAATTTGGTATTACAGACTTTTCTATTTATTGGAACGACAAATTAGATTTGAGAGGAAATGATACTTTACTTAAAACTCATTGCTACTTCAAATATGGAATTGACAGGAGGTCATGTGTTGGCCACATCAGATTTTTTTAGTTTAAAAATTGTACTACAGTGTGTTCAAAAAAATTCCTAACTCGGTATAGGCTATGAACAGAGATAAGTCAAGTTGTCAAAATAAGACAATAAGACAATACAAAAAGGATACAGTATACTGCCATTTAAAGTTTTCTAATGTATTTCCACTTCTAAAATAAGATTCAAGAAAAAAGCTTTGATTTTTTTATATAACATTTTTGACAATATCTCATGTCAAATTGACATTTAATTAAATATTGTTAAATTGACATACGTTTCTTTGTTCATAGCCTACTCCGAGTTAGGAATTTTTTTGAACAAACTGTATTACGAATTTATTAATAATAAATATGTTTTCCGTTGATCGATTATTAATTTTAATTAATAATTACTGTGTCTGCAAGGCTGTAAGTACCAATCGACAAATTTTGTGTTGTGTTTATCGAACTTAGTTCAGACAGCAGAGGGCGGCAGCGATGCTTCCATGGTCGGGTAACCAAATTTGAAACAAATCATTAAAGAATTTTAACCCAAATATTGTTGCTCTCGACGAGTTTGATTACTGGTTAAATTTAATGTAAACTATTATTCACGAAAGATGACTATTCAAGGTCATTTGTGAGCCGTCTGATATAATATTACTTGCAGATAACTTCACTGCATTTCGTTTGCATAGGCGTGCAACATGAAATATTTATGGACACATTTTAACTGAAAAAATAAGAATAATTCATTTGAAAATTATGTTTCTTTCTAAATAATGCTTTTCTGAAAGATTTATGTTCTTCACTTATGTTTTTGCAAAATACAAAAACATAGACTAAACTTATAAACCAAGGAATAATAATTTGATTTAAACGTCAACGCCACTGGGTAAATATCAGCACAGAGGGCAGTGTAGTAGATAATTAGGTATCTGTAATTCTACGACATATGTCATTATTATTTATAGTGTGTTAGAAAGTAATGCAACTATTTACGTATATCTGACACACCACATAAATTAAATAGACATAGGTCAAATAATCTTTCTCTTTCTAATACAAAATGTTGCTAAGCTACTGCTGTAAGGTGATATGTATTCTTTCTTCGAAAGAATAACCTTGAATAGTCATCTTTCGTGAATAATAGTGTACTTATTTCATTTACACCCTATATATACAGGATGTTAGTTCCGATCTTATAATGTTAAATAAATACAGTATCCGATATATACAGTGTTCGAGTAAATTGCTTTTATTCCCTATAAATTATCTACTGTTCTGATAGTGTAGTCTTGCATTACAAAGGTTAATTAAAAACACACGATTGTTTCTCACTTAACGAACAGTGTTAAGATCCTTTTGTTTCTCATTTCATCTCCCGAGTATCTTTTGCAATTAAACACTGTTCAAAGTTTACCATCCACCATGCAGCATCAGTACCAGGTGTGCTGTGTTAGTGTTATTCTAATTAAATGTTTGCGAAACACCACGCGCCGGAATGCAATGAGTTCTAATTGATTAACATCATTGAAGTATAGTCTAGGAATTCAATTTTATTTGTGGTAAAAGATTACCTTAAAAAATGGTCAACTTTCACTAGGAATTGATGCGGAGATGGAGATGCTACATCGCGTTTATGGTGTAATAATATGAAATAAGACTGAGCTCTAGTCGTTCACTTGACTTGGCATACATATAACGTATTACGCACAGATTAAGACGTAAATACATATTCTACTTTTCTTATTTACACTATCGATTTCAGTTCCTTCACAACCACTTTTATTACGATTATTTTCTGATAGGTGTTACTAAATAGATTAGTTTCTATTTGATTGACACTTATTGCATGCAATTGATTGATAATTACGCTGTTCAGAAACTGATATGCTAATTAATTCGTATATTATGATATTGCAACTGTGTTTGTTTAATGCCAGTTTGAATACAGATTTTGCAATATAATTTTCAAATTAATATCTAGTTATAAAGGGGTCCTCCACTCTAGTAACAATTTATATTAAAATCGGAATATTTTTAAATACAAATACATATATTCATGTCTCACTACAAAATAATTCTCACATATATTTGCAAAATCTATGGGATATTTTAATATAAATTATGTACAATACATACATTTTCTTTATATTCAATATCCTGAAATTTTCTTTTTCTCCTTTCCTTTTCTTTATATTTGTCATTTTTTCGCAAATTCCTTTTATATTCTTTTTTACGTATATTCTTTTACGTTGTTGACTTTTTATTTATTTTCATAATCTTCATAATGATGTACAAATATTTTTGACAGCAGCATACAAATATTTTTGACAGTGACATTTATGTGTCAATTACAAACATTTGAATTTCTTGCCTTGAAGTAGTTTGATATGAGAATTTTTACATCAAATTATTTTATATGCATTTCTTTATCTCTAAATCTAGAAGATATAATGATGAATTTATATTTATAGAATAAAGAATTTAACGTTCTTTAATGTAAGTATTTACACAAATTTTCGATAAATAATATTCCTCAGCAGAATTAAATCCCAATTACAGAGTGGGTTCACATTCACACACATCCATGCCTTATTGGGATTCGAACCCAGAGCCCCCAGGGCACTTATGACATGAGGCGTTGCTCTAACCATTGATCCACCGGAACTATAATAAAAAGAAGATTAAATTTTAAATACCAGGATAGAATAGAATTAACTAATCCAAAAATGAGAATTAGCTTAAATATTTTTGTGAATCGTTCATTTTTATTAATCTAAATACATACCTACATATTTACTTATGCGTGAAAATGTATTCTTTTCTATTGTTCTATTTACTTTTTCCTTTTTTAAAACGTTACTAATATTATTTTGTAATATTTAGTTCTTTGATAGTGACATTTATATGTCAGTTACGTACATTTGAATAACTGCATTTTGTTTGTTTAAATTGTAGATAATTTTATAAATTTATCCATAAAATAAATAGAAAAAGCAACAATGCAAATCTATAGAAAATTTAATAATTTTTAATTTTTATAATAACATTAATCTCGAAAAAATAACATTTAAAGGCATTTTTCGAAGAAAAACTATTTTGAGCTTCTAGTAAAGTGCCATTTCCGGTTATCCGATTTTCACCAAAATCTAATGGGTTCTTTCCAATACAGAAAAAATTCGAAATACAAGATTTCAAAATTTCCTGAATGATAGTTTTTGATTTAGAGTGGAGAATCCACACACACATACAGACATACATACACACAGATATTATCGTGAAAATGTTAAAATTGGATTCTAGGGACCATAAAACATGGTCATTTACCAAAATCTCGATATGCGATTTTCAGCACGATTTCTATACCTCCCTTACCGAGGGTAGCGGGAGGTAAAAAGTTATTACTTTTTAAATTAATCGAGTTTTTAATTTTAATACCATTTCCTCACTTCTATTCTCACTACTTTCAAGCCATCTCCTATCGCCTTTTTCAAATACGGAATCTGTTCAATAGTCATTTAAGTATTAAGGCTAAGGATCCGCCAATTCCATGTTTAAAATAGCAATAAGCTTTAAGTAAAGTGTCACATCCGGGTGATCGTTTGTAAACAAAATCTAATTTATTCCAATAAATAGAAGAGTCCATAATACAAAATTTTGGATTACAGTTTATTATGTTTTTCCTTGCAAATCTGTTAAGAGCTCCAAGTTAAATAGCACTTCCGGTTTATCATATATATTCCAAATCAAATATGTTGTTTCCAATCATAAACAAGTTTTTAAAAAAATGCATACATATTAATATAATTGTAGTCGTATTTTGATAATATTAACATAAAATTTTGAATTCTTATTACTCAAAAAAAAATCGTTATGTGAGAGTATAAATAAATAAATAAATATATCATCACGGCTTATTACCCATTGCTGGGTGTGCCAATCTGCTTTGTACACAGATATCGGTAAAGACGATATTTGTGAGAGTATGAAAATATTAAATCACTGAATTCAAAATAAAATTCTCTATCAAATAAGTAAATAAAAAATATATGCTCCCATTTAAAATAACGAAGTTTATCAATACATTTTGAAAACCACTGGTTGAAAAAAATTAATTCTATACGCTCATTAAAATAGCCTAGTAAAATATATATTGTTTGCTAATTTAACCGACCTCGTAGCTCTTATAGTTCTCGAGATAGCAATAACACATTAAATAAAACGATAAAAGAAAATTGAAATAACCAACAAAAAAATCCTAACCGATGACCAAAGTCTTCGAGCTTTAGTGCTTGTACTTGCATTATCAATTGCTAATGTAATAGGCATCTCAGATGATTAGGTACCAAACGTTTTCTTTTTTATGTTTTCATTGGGCCACAAACTTTTGAAAATTTATTTTTATAAACAATTTTGTATAGATATCTCTTTCAGTATAAATATTTAAAAAGATTTAATTAATGATAGTTGCCAATAAAAATCTAGTGCTTATCAATCAACGAAAGTCCACAGTGAAGCAAGGCAATAAATTATGTTATCTTTCATCGAACGCTAATTCAATCGGAATATCGTAATCATCTTATTGGAAATATTGAAACATAATTCAAGTTTAAAGCAACTGTTTGTCTACTCACAATAAATAAATAATTACAGTGTTACATCATTTGTCGCAATAATACCTAAGTGATGAACAAATTCATTTATTATTTTAATAATTGTGGGTTGTACCTACTCTTTTTTATTATGGAGATAAACGCCTACGCACTTGACCGTATTCGAATAACGGGTGACTTAATTCAGTCCATTGAGCTCCAAAGTAAATAACTCATGGTAAGGAGCGTCTACACTAGAATAAAATATATAAAGAGCACTGCTCATGCTGAAACATTGACATTCTTCAGTAGTCATGCACGCATTTGACATTCCGCGAAAAACTATAAAATAATCATCGTTATAAGATTGGAATACCAAGATAGGAAATCACTTTGTATTGATATCTCAATGTGATAGACAAACAGACTTTCAATAATATTTCCATCGCTTACTTAACCCTTATTTGGGGGCTCTATTTTTTACCTTCCTTCACTTTTAGATAAGGAAGGTATTGTTTTTGGTCAAAAAATTCGATGATGAGTTTTTAATCAATAAGCACGTTATAGGGTCCCTAGAATACGATTTTACTATTTTTACGCTGATGTCTGTACGTGTCTGTGTGTGTGTATAACAAAATTTCGTCTGCGATAACTCTAATACTATAATTTCAAAAATTATAATTCTTTCGTATTCTTCTTCGTTACATCCATATGAAAAGCTGATTAGATTTTGGTTATAATTGGTCAACCGGAAGTACCCTCATTTGAAGATTTTAACAGGTTTTCTTGAAAAAACTATGTTATATATAATTTTGTCACATTTAATGTTACTATAAATATTAAAGAATATTTTATTCTCTATACGATTTTACTGTATTTTATACTTGGATACAAAGTTAAAAATCTGATGTGGCCAGCACATAACCTCTCGCAAGATATTTTACCTGGTTGTACACATAAAACAAAAAATATTTTTAAATACAAATACATATATTCATGTCTCACTATAAAATAATTCACACATATATTTGAAAAATCTATGGGATATTTTAATATAAATTATGTACAATACATACATTTTCTTTGTATTCAATATCCTGAAATTTTCTTTTTCTACTCACCTTTTCTTTTTCTTTATATTCGTCATTTTTTCGCAAATTCTTTTTATATTATTTTTTACATATATTCTTTTGCGTTGTTGACTTTTTTCACAATCTTCATAATGAGGCACAAATATTTTAGGCAGTGGCATTTATGTCAATTACAAACATTTGAATTTCTTGCCTTGAAGTAGTTAGATCTGAGATTTTTTACATCAAATTATTTTATATGCATTTCTTGCTAAAATTAAATTGGCAAATACTTTGAAAACTATCCTATCTATTTTTGGAATAAATTATTATCGACATTTAATATTTTTAGAAATGTTAATTGAGTGAAATTGAAGATTTTAAAACAATGAAAGGAATATGACCTAGGCCGAAATAAGCTTGAATGTTGTTGATTTATGTTGTTTATTCATCAATAAATTATATTTTTCCAAAACCCAATAATGAATACCAAATTTAGAAAGATATTTTCGCCAATTAAAGATGTTTGATATTATAGGCGATATGATTAGGTTAAATTACAATACCCACTAATTTACTACTATTCATTTAAGATGAAAGTTATTGCATCATTGTTTTTATGAGTCACTAATATGCTACATAAGCTATAATATCGATGCTATATTTTTTTTAACTGACAGTTAACAGACAATGGAGCTCTCCACTTGAATTTTTTTATGTTTTTAAATTAAAGTTCGTATAGTATTAACAAGTCTATATTGTAGTTTAACTGCATTTGATTTTTAATGTCAATATGACGTCACCGGCGACACAAGCTACACCTATTGCTATCTTTCTCTCGCATCAGGCTCTATAGGGCGCGAGCAGATACTTGACGCGAGGGACCTTGACGTGCTTAGAATCAGCTGATTTGTGTGCGCATGTCATTTTGACAAGAACATTGTCAATTTGACAAGAGTAATGTTCTGATTTTGAATTGCTAAAATGTTAATATTTTATCATTTTTAGGCAGTAAAACACATGAAATTTAAAATAATAACATAAGTTAAAACATTGGTCTTGTCAACATGACTTTGTTCTTGTCAAAATGACATGCGCACACAAATCAGCTGATTCTAAGCACGTCAAGGTCCTTCGAGTCACGTGTCTGCTCGCGCCCTATAGCCGATGTGCACATTTTGAGCGTCAGCGCCTCTAACGGCTACATTGACATTTTTGGTTACCGAATCAATTTTGACATTTCGAGAAAGTGATATAATTTACAATTTTATTTTGAATTTTTGCTATTGTGCATGAATATTATACATCATAGTATATTGAAATCAATAAAGAAAATATTTAAAATGCTACATATGTGTTGTGACAATCAAAAAAGTCAAAATACCAGCGAAGGTACTGTTGCAGAAAATATAATTTTTCTCATAATATATGTGATTTCTGTAAACCATTTCATCATATGTAAATTTATATTATAATTTATAATATTATTTGAATGTTACAAGATGCACAATACATGGAAATTAAGATTAAAAAGTTGGAAAACTTGAATGATTGGAAAGAAGAAAATTTCTACATATCACGATATCAGTGTATGATGTTAGCATCTTTCTTTTATATTCGCAATAAATGAAAAAGATTCTTCATTGAAAGTATACCAGGCTCTAAGTGGAATCAGATGCACTAGCTCGGAAAAGAAAATACACGAAAAATACGAACAATGTGAATTTCTACCTTTAACATGAACATTACATGTACAAAATCTATAATAAATAGACGAATTATGTCAAAACTAGACTTCTATTTCATACAACTGCAAGTATTATACAATTTTGAGACAATTTTCTGCTTCTTGTATTATATTTCGTTCAAATATTAACTTAAGAAACACATTTTTATATAATTCATTTTTGCAATCAGACGACCATTTTATTCATACGATAAGTATCTTTTACAATGAGAAAATATGTATACCTAAAAGAATTGTTCATATTAGTAGAAGATATCTGTTGAAAAGTTATTTTCTTATACATCTGTTCCTCATATAATCTTCTAGGAAATTTATGAAATTTGATACTTCAATCGGTAATGTTGTAAGAATTGTTAGATCCCCCACTACATCATATAATATTTAACGTCTTATCATTCGCATTCATTGCAAATATTTTATAAAATAGAAATTGCAAAATTATTCTTACATAAAACATAACCTTGCTATATTTCAATGAGTAACCAATTTTGTCATTTTTGTCCGCTGTCGGCGCTGACTACTTTTGTGCACACCGCCTATACTTCATTTCACGCGAGAAATAAGTAGATAGCGCGTGAAACCAAACTTAGTCAATAATAAATATTTTTATTTGTAAAAAAATATGCTGGACCTGAACATTAAAATTACAACAAAACATGGTTAAACATCCCTTAATTCTGTAGATTTTATTTGATAATTGCGAACTGACAGGTGATATCTTTTTCATTTTTGTGATCTAAGTTCGCATTCTGACCAATCAAATGGCAGAATTTATATCCCTATCTAAACCAACGATATTTTCTTACGCGAAATGTAGTATTATGAGACAAAGATAGTATTTAATTACTTGTTACTATTTAGGATTCATTTTCATTAACTATATCTATCTGTCTAAAATATCTTCGTAGTAGCTTCCATCTGTGACGAACATATGTATAACAATGTAGCAAATTAGAAGAGAAGCAAAGTAATCAGGTCAACAATAACGAATAACGTTTAGAAGGTTAAGTGCAGGGTAATTTCATAAAGATTTCCAGGTGGAATAGAATCAAATCAATCAATTAGAAATGACCTTATTTTCGATCGTGTTTCAGTTTTGTTACAGACTCATCACAAACATATTCAATTCATGGTCGTTCCATATAAAAGCCTACTTCAACAGAATCTTGTTTTGGAAAATTAATACAATTAAAAAGTAATTTGTTTCAGTCGTTTTGTTTACAAACGTAGGCATGTTGAGCAATATTTCTCCGTGGATATGATATACTTATGCAGATTTGTTTTCATTAGACATGAAGCAAATAAGATTATTTAACATACATATACTTTCTATATAAATAGAAAAATTTGGCGTAGGTTTGTAGCAGTGAATTTTCAATGAGGTGTTGCACGGTTTTTTTTTTCTTTGCTTTAATAAAAGGAATAAGAAAAAATATTTAGCCCCTATTTTTCATTTTTTTCGTATTATTCTTTATTCATGAGAAAATTGTCTTTGAAATTATAATGTTTGAATTTCCGCTTCCCCTTTCGCGTGATGTTCGAATAAACCTAACCAATGAGGGTGTGGCTTACATTTGCCACCGCCGGAATTTAAACGAGTGACAATCATGACAGCTGTCAACTACTACTGATTTTTGTATTTGAAAATAATCAAACATGGTTGTAAAAAGTGTTTTGTGCAGTGTGCCCAAATAGAACTGATAATAGGGAAACATAAAACATAGGGCCTCAAAACGAAGAAAGAAGAATGAAATGGTTGTCGCAAGTAAAGATAAAAACATAAAATCAAAACTTCTTTGTTGTAAACATCATTTTGATGTAAATATAAATATTTATATAATTAAATAAGAACTATTGAATACATTTATTTTTTAGCTGGAGAATGATGCAATATGTTTTAATAATAATGTATTCTTATGTTCCTGACACGAAATAAATCCAAAAGTCAAAATAGAAAATAAAGTGTGTGTGTCATAAAGTGTCAGGTGTCAACTAAAATGGAAAAAGAGAGAACGGGGGATAATTACTCAGAAATAGACAAAGAAAACATGTTGGAGATAAATAAATGTAAAAATAATATATGGGATTAAATTTATAATGAATTTAATTTAATTAATGGTGACATGAGTCAAATTTATTTTACACAATAAAATTTACTTCCTCGAACATCGATGGAGTAATTTATTCTGTAGATTTACTTAGCTAGTATTTTTATTCTTGTTTTAACGAAAGTCTCTGGAATAAACTATTTTACTTCAGGAATAAATTTTACTTTGCTAGTGCTTTACTTATCCATCTTTTATAATACTGAATACCGGAATGAAATATAACGCTATAATATAATAATAAATAACTAAGAACTACGCTAAAGAACCAAAAATCACGCTGCACTATAAGTCAGACCTTATGTCACACAGCTGTCATTAAAGCAATCACGTTGATGTATGATACATTTGTTTTTTTTCTTTTTCATCATCTTTCCAGTTTTGTCATTGGCTAATGTATGTCTGACGCCACAGGCAATGTAATTTGGCACCAATTCAAAAAGTATATTTTTAAACTGCTACTGTGCTTAATATATACAGAAATTTGAACAGAAAATCATATTTAATCACCCTGTAGAACGTACTTATTCGAATTTCAGAAGAAAATAGATATGTTAATTTTTTTTGCAAGACCTCATTTGTAGTTTGTGTTGCAGATGGTTGGGTTTGCATCTAACCGATATCAAGCTTGACGACAATTTTGCGGTATAAAATACAGTTTGGCATACCTAGATATGGGTAACAATGAGTGATGTTATATTTATTTTCATGTTTATATTCTACAGAACAAAAATGATGCTAATAAATTAAGGATAAAAATATATTTGCTATATGCACAATTACAATTAAAGAAAAAAATCTGGTGTGCCCAACACAATACCTCCCGCCATTTACAGCCCGAGTCACAAAAAAGATTAAGTTAATCCTTATTTTTGGATTAACGAATTTTACTCTAATTTTGACGGTTTATTTCTTAAATTATAGTCTAATCTAATCCAAGTAACTACCTTTTTTATACCCCTCAACAACATTAAATCCCAATTACGGAGTGGGTTTACATTCACACGCATCCATGCCTTAATAGGATTCGAACCCAGAGCCCTGAGGGCACTCATGACATGAAACGTTGATCTAACCATGGAGCCACAGGAGCAATAATAAAATGAAGATTAAATTTCAAATACCGGGATAAAATAGAATTCACTAATCCAAAAATGAGGATTAGCTTAAACATTTTTGTGAATCGTTATTATTTATTAATCTAAATACATACCTAAAAAAAATATATCATCACGGCATATTACCTATTGCTGGGTGTGCCAATCTGATGTGTACGCAGATATCGGTAATGATGACGACATATATCTAAAAATGTGGATTAGCTTGTGAATCGTTAATTTTTATTAATCTAAGTATATACCTACATATTTACTTATGCTGGAACTGTTTTGAATTCCTTTTGTATTGTTCTCTTCACTTTTTTCTTTTTAAAACGTTACTAATATTATTTTGAAATGATTAGTCCTTTGATAGTGACAATTATCTGTCAGTTACACACATTTGAATAACTACGTTTTGTTTGTTTTAAAGAGTATGCTCTGGGATTTAAATTATAGATAATTTTATAAATTTATCTATAAAATATATAGAAAAAGTATTAATGCAAATCTATAGAAAATTTAATAATCTTTATTTTTATAATAATATTAGTCTCGAAAAATAACACTTAAAGGTATTTTTCGAAGAAAAACTATTTTGAGCTTCTAGTAAAGTGCCATTTCCGGTTATCCGATTTCCACCAAAATCTAATGTGCTCTTTCCATTACAGAAAAAGTTCGAAATACAATGTTTCAAAATTTTCTAAATGATATTAGGTTTGTTCGTTTCGCACCCTTGCGTCTACGATTTACTGCCGCGCCCATATACTTTGTATGGAGATGGCAGTAAACCGTACACGCAAAGTAGCGAAACGAACAGACCTAGTAGAATTAGATTGGAGGATCCACACATACACACAGACATCATCGTGAAAATGTTAAAATTGGATTCTAAGGACCTTAGAACGTGGTCATTTACCAAAATCTCGATATGCGATTTTTAGCACGATCCCTATACCTCCCTTACCAAGGGTAGCGGGAGGTAAAAATTGAGTATGGTCGTTCTAAAAGAAGTAAAAAGTTCTGGTAAAAAATTAATGCACATGGTGGCTTGGTAAACTTGATGATGCATTTATGAAGGAATGTATTTATATTATTGTCTTAATAATAGCTATTAATACTTTATTGACAGTGGTTATAACAATTACTGATTTAAAAATAACACATAATCCGGGTATTTTAGCGTCCATTACTAAATAATTTAACGTATACATCGTAAAGTCGTTTTTAACATACGAGGATGGATTGAAAAGTTTGTGGCCCAAAACAGAGGATAGAACAAGGCTCGCAATTATTTTTTTGTGAGATTAGGTGTTACGAAAACTGTCATTAGTGTGCAGACAAAATTTTGTTCGACCACTATCTTTATCAGTTTTTCTTCGATTCTAATACAAAATAGCCTATTTTTGAAAATCAGACCTATGTTGATTAAGATTTTTTTTACTCATTTAGGTCAATACTATATTTCCTTAAAATTTGTACCCGAAGTTGTGAAACATCCTGTATTGTTGTATATAAGTTTTATTTAAAACGTCATTAAATAATAAAAAGGAAATAATTATATTAATACCGAAGAAGATTTTCCTATCTCCATTTCTTCATGCAATGTGATATGAATCTTATAATTTACAATTATTCATGCCATCTACTTTATTGGTAATAAATATTACAGAGTAATTCATCACAGAAATGCCACTCCTTGGTTTCAAAAATTTTAATATAAGTATCTGCTCGTAATAATCATGTTGAAATTTTTGTAGATACTGACACTTGGTGTAATTATAGTGTGTAGGTGAGATGCAAATAATGAATATATGATTGAACGTTTAATTAAGAGTGTATCACGTATAGGTAACAGAGAACGTATTATTTGTTCGAAACCTCGACATGCGTTGGTATAAACAATAAAGTAAAAGTCAAGTGATGCTACTACGTAACTTATCAGCGAGCCGACGCGTAGCCATTTGGTTCACGCATTGAGGATGAGCTGGGTGACTTTCATTGCAAGAAAATGCTCATAGACGTAGGTTTTCAAATTTCCGGGTGTACTGTCTTAATATTTAACAAGAAAACTGGTGTGGCCAGCCCATTACCTCCAGCCAGTTTTGTTTCATTGAAGCGTTCTACTGAAGCAGATATGTTCTGCGATGAATACATATTTCCATAAAATATAATTCTTGAAGTTTCTAATTTTATGCGCTCAAAATTTTGTAACTAAATGCAGACACAACCAAATTAATTTTTTTAGATTGATTGTGTAATTGGTTGAAGAAACACTAAAAAATACCAGATAGGAGGTTTTGGCAGGTCACCCGCGATATTTAATATACAAGAATCAAGTACAACCAAAATCTAACTGAAAAGAAACCTATAAGAATCGGCATCCATTCCACTAATAACATGTCAGTAAAATCTTAAACGGCGTTTTAGTATTATAAACAGTGAATCTACATAATTTATTTTTAAAATTATAAATCACTTATTCCAAAAATTAGGAAATGTTGTTCTTGCATTAAACCACAGAATTATTTCATGAAATTTTCTCTATAATACGTTTTAGGGCCACTTTTACAATTATTAGATAAACCTCGTACGCTATACCAGGTATAAAATTGTAAATTGTATTTTACAAACCTCGGATAAACCTCAGATAGAATAAACACCAGTATTTCTTATCCTATGGAAATCGGTCGTATAAACCTTTAATCAGCCCTATATTGTAAAAAAGTTGTTATTTCTTAGCAACGTTGTTATAGGAAATAACAAATAATAATTGCGAACACTGAATAAAACATGAAAATGACAGGTTTTACATTTGTTTTTATTGGTTAAAATTTATAGCAACGTTGACTTAACAACTTCCTTACAAAATAGGGGTGAATAACTTTATCCCTGGTTCTTATTGATACCACGTAAATACAAATGTTTTGTTATTGGTACGTTTGACAATCAATCAAGTATTTCATCATCACTGTCAGAATCAAAATAGTATATTAAAGAACGTGTTTTATAAGACATGCTTTTTTCGCACGCGTCAAAATTTAGAAAACGAGCGTTAGCGAGTTTTCTAATTGACAAGTGCGAAAGAAAGTCTTATGAAATGAGTTCTTTATACTATTTTTTATATTTTGCGCCTTCTACAATTAACATTTACTTACTCAATTTGTGATTATATTTGTAACCATTTGTACATTATATTATTAAAATGAATTGTCAATTAACTAAAAATAAATTAGGTAAAAATGGGTTAAAGAAACGTCATCTAGCACCAACCGTCTAAAACAAAAAATTCCGTATCGAAATGAAGGTACGCAATTGCGTATCGTAATGACTTCATTATGAACGTAAAATATAAAAATAACATTTATATCATCTAACATCGTGAAAAATGCAAATTAAAAGGCAGAAATAATAACAATATTGAAAAAAAATAGTCTAACAAGAAGATAATTTTATTGTGCCAATAAAGTAATTTAACGTAATTCCTGGTATAACTATCTGACAGATAAAAATGCATTGTAAAAGACAGTCTTGTTTATCGAAGGTATAATTGCTAGGATAAAGTTATACCTCCGATAGTTATACCATATCCATATCAATTGTAAAAATGGGCCTAAGGCGTGTAAAACTAATTTGGTATGTGATAAATTATATACCTATGGGTCACACCACATACTTTATTTTAAATATGTCCAAAGCAGTTCTCTTCAGCAATAATACATTTCACCATTATTTCCTTCCACTTTGAACAGCTTCCAATCAAATGTCTTTTGACATGTTTTCAATCTAATTTCTGGAAAACATAAAGTATCATTCACAACAAAAAAATTAACGTAGCGGTAGAATTAGTGGCAGTGGTGGTGGCCTGGGTACAAGATTGAATGCGTTATATCAATAGTATTCGTTCACATCCAAAAATTAAGAAAATTAGTAGTAGCGCAGTGGTAATGGCAGCGGTAGGAGTTTGCAAACTCCAAACTTCTACGTTGCCATTGCACTGAGAAAAAGGATCGTTTCATATAAATCAATTTCATTTCATATAAACTAATGTCTTTTGAATTCAGCGGATTAAATGTTTCTTGTACAGAAATATATTATTTTTTTGAGTGAATTTGTTTGACGGAAATAAATGTTGTTTAAATAGTTTGCATTAATATTGCAAACAAATTTATTTATTGTAAATAAATATTTATTATTTTAAAAAGAGCAACATGGTTCCATAAAATTCTTAATATTTATCACAAACAAATGTTTTATATCTACAAATATTTATTCGCTTATTTGAAAACTATTATATTGTTCTTTAAAATATAGAAAAGGTTAAGAAAAAGAATGTTTTTATTTGGATAAATAAATATTTATTCGATATAAATACAATATATACGTATTTCTTAGCTTATAACATTTATAGTTTCTAGTGTTAAAAATAATAACATAAAAATAGACAGTATTTCTAGAAATATAAAAAGGACTTACATATACGAGCACATATATTTATAGATACGTAATCAATTTTCAGATTGGATAAGATAAATGAAAAGTTTCTTCATAACTAAATGGAATCTGAGTAATTGAAGAAGAGAGAATAGAGGAAGGAAATAAAAATAGTGATGAACTTGAAGAAGATGGGGTTGAACATAATGGAATGTAGGTAGTTTCCGTTGAGGATTTTTTCTATAGAAGTATTTGCAATATGCGAAATTTAATTCCAGTATTTGCCACAGCACTTAACAGTTATTTTACTTTACTATCTGCCATTTCACAATCACTTACATATTATATTCAATGTACAAATATATCGTTACCGCTTACCGCAAGTAACATAACAGAAGTACTTCAGATTTCAGATAAATGAAACACTCGACTATATTTCTTCAACGGACTTGTTCGTTCTTGTTCGGTAAAGATTTCTTTCTGACAAATAAATTTTGTTTGAAAGAAAAATATCTCTAAGTTAGCCAAATGAAGTTATTTTAATACCAACTAATATTTATTTCAACGAAACAAATCTTATTTCATTAAAAAAAACATTATTTTGTATTATTTAATGTACTCTTATATTTAAATAACATTATTTTCTTTGAAACAAATTATATTTATTATAAAAAACAACATATATATTTTCAGCAAATATAATCATATTTATAGTAAAACAAATGTTTATTTAATTACCGTAAAGATATTGTTTTATTTCTTAATAGTATATATTTGTTGAGCGAAAATAAATTTTCTCCAAAGTTTACGCTTATTGTAAATATTACAATTTATTTGCAACGCGGAAGCGGTATTTATAGTGAATAAAGCAGTTTTATAACAAATAAATCATACCCAAAACAACATATTTTGTTCCTATTAATAATCCTTTTTCTCAGTGTACGCTACCGCTTAACTTTTTTGACAGAAAGAAAGATTTTGTCTGCAGAACAGATTAATAGATTAAAATTCATGATTATTTTAAAAGCATTAAATTAAAATTCTGAAAATATATGAACCTTGTGTCTTATTCTCAATAATTGTAGCATGATCCTCATAAGGGTTTTGTATAAACCCTTAATCAAGTACGCCAATGGAAATTCCCTAGTCATCCACACTTGGAGCGCCATCCTCACCACAAATTATGTATTTATAATGTAGAGAGCCTAGTGTTTCACTGTTCGAGGCCATTGTTTCGTAAGACGCGAACACCACAGGCATTCATTGTCGAAACAATCGTTAAATCACGATCAGAGCACTTACGGATGAGATCGGATCATTGGAGAAGCAGCAGTCCGGCCTTCGCGAACTCGAGCGAACCTTCACAAACGGATTTAGATGGAAAGCTTAAGTAAGAATTTAAATAAGTGTAACAGTAATTAGACAAACATTCCGAGCAAACATACCGCACACGAATTGTTGCTAATTTTACAAGCGAAAGAGTCGAACAGACATTATTGCGAAAGGAACTCACGTATGAAAATTAATTGTACAGCAGTATTTATAATTAAAAATCTATCATCACAGCAGTTTTATTCATTTCTAGATGGATCCCATTCTGCATTTTTTGTTTCGGAATATTTTTATACCTGAAATAGTTGATAAGTTTTAAGGAGGACGAGAATGGATTGAAAAGTTCGCAGCCTATCACAGAAAGGACAACACTAGACGCGTAATTATTTTTTTAATACTCCGATATGTAAAGTTCGTACTTTGTACACTGCAAACAATATGTAAAGCTCTCATTACTATCAATACAAGTGGGGATTTAAGTTATTTTACCTAAATTTAGTAATACTGACTGAGTGCTGCAGAATTCAATTTCAGGGGCTCGATTCTTGACATCGTTCCCTTTCGCGCGAATGCGAAGGCGAAACGAGAAGTACAACGCGATGCGTAAGCACGAAGCTTATTCTCAACTACCCTTCGCTTCGCCACACGCGCATTCGCATTTTAGACGAACGGTAATATTTAGAAACGTCGCATTGGACATTGGACGTGTTGCTAGTTGTATAACTGTTTTCAATGAATGGATGGTTAAGTGTTGTTTGAATCGTCCTTATTTTTTGGGTGATTAGCTTTTACTATTATCAATATGGAAACAAACATTGCCAAAATATCTGAGAAACAAAGACGAATGCATATTGAATTAATTAAGAAAAACTTTAAATTAGTAAGTTTTTTAAATCGTACCGCTATAGAGTTTCTTCAATGGTACTGGTTTTTGATCTAATAAAAAATATATACACAGAAATTATATACTATGTATTCTACAAAATTGTTTATTATTCTTAATAATATATCATTTCATTATATTTTCTTATTTTGTGGTGTAGTGAGCAATATAGCTGACTCACGACCCAAGGGTTCCGGGTTCGAATCCCGGGTAAAGTATGGTTGTGGTGTGTGTCTTTCCCAATTTTATCTTCATTCCCATCGAATACAAAATGCAAAGATATGAAAAATATGTAAGAAAATTGTCTCATCGTCATTAAATCACCGCTTATATACATAAAATGTACAAAAAGCGTGTAATAATAAATAAAATATTTTGTAAATTTGTCAAGTTAGTAACAAAACAAATTCAGTTCTTTTACATTGTCTTATGAAGTCTGATAAATGTGTTATTTAAAAAAAGGCTGAACTTGTAAGGAGAAAGCATCACAAAATATAACTATAGGCAGAAATATAAATTTTCGTGCCAATCTACGCTGAATAATAAATAAAACAAAAACAATCTCTTAGGTAGTACTCTAATATAATAATTTTTTGAATGGTGTATCTGTTAGAACATCTACAGGATTTTCCATATCCCTGTTATTCATCTCTTCAACATATTCTATCAAATCTAATATATATCTAATTCTTCATTAACAATTTCTTTTAGCTTATTCATTAATAATATTACAATAATTTGCACTATGACAACAACTGATTACACGTCACTTTTAAAAGACAAGGCGCAAATAAACTCGACAACCGGTGAGACGAATGCTTTTACCCACTCGCTTTGAACACGAAAGCGATTGCACGAATTCGTAACGATGCGAAGAGTCGAGAATACCGTTTTACTGATTTCGTTCGCTATGCGAACGAACGCGCACGACTCTGACGATTACGAAGGGTCGAGAATACGGCCCCTGAACTGTTCTATCAAATGTAAACTCAAACTTCTAGTTTGTTTTAGCAATGTTATTTAAGGTCGTACAAAAAATCTGATATGCAACTCAAATGTAAACATGCTTTATATGACGATTCTGACAATAATTTTCATGACTGTGCAAACCTCATCAAGAAATACTTGGCCTCATGTTATAAAGCTTGTATTTACACTCTTGTTGCATAAATAAGTATTACGAGCTTTTGTGAACTGTCGTTGGTGTCTCCGGAAAACTTTATGTTACTTTCCTAATTTGTGACTTTTTTACCTTTAAGTAAGGAAGGTAGTCTTTGGTCAAAAAAATTGGAGTTATTAATCAATAAGCACGTTTCAGGTTCCCTAGAATATGATTTTACTATTTTACGATGATGTCTGTCTATATGTATGTGTGTGTGTGTGTTTGTTAGTGTGTGTGTGTGTGAGTGTGTGTGTGTGTGTGTGTGTGTGTGTGTGTGTGTGTGTGTGTGCGCCTGTGTGTGTGACAAAAGTTTCGATAACTAATACTACAATTTCAAAAATTATAATTCTTTCGTATTTCTCTTCGTTACATCCATATGAAGAGCTAATTAGATTTTGGTTATAATTGGTCAACCGGAAGTACCCATATTGGAAGAATCTAACAGTTTGTCTTGAAAAAACAATGGTAATAACATTTTTTTACATTTAATGTTATTATAAATATTAAAGAGTATTTTAATCTCTATACGATTTGACTGCATTTTATACTTCATATTGAATGGATATAGAGTTTAAAAATCTGATGTGGCCAGCACATTACCTTCAGCCAGCTATGCAATAACACTGAAAACAGCTAATATAATTTAAAAAATTATGAGATACAGAAGTCAATGTCAAGTGCGATTGATAATTTCAGTGCAAATATAGAATCAATTCTAAGAAACTTTCTGTATGGAATTTCTACAAAATACAGATAGCTGAGGGAAGGTAAAGTACTGGAAATATAGAATATTTCGGAAGAAACTGTTTGTATGGAATTTGTATACAATACATAGAACTGACGGAAGGTAATGTGCAGGCCACATCAGATTTTTAATATTAAAGTCGACATTTGACAATTGAAGTTGTGATCTTTCGGAAGTAGCATTACTTCAAGAGGTTAGAATACGGGCTATTACTGCCGGTTGTACAATTGTTACCAAAATTTTATCAGCTCATTCCATTAAACTTAAATTAAGGAATAAGCAGTTTCATAGTATTTAGTGTTATAGAATTTGAGAAATCATTCAAATGACATCCATACTCATTCACAAACACACATGCACACACATTCACACATATTCTTGTACACATACATCTTCGTAAAAATGTTCTGGGGAATTTAAAACTCGTATTCACTAAAATCTGGATATACGACTTTTATCAATATTGCTTTACTTCTTTTACCTAACCCACAGTGGCGTTAGGTACAAATGTTTAAAACTAACAAATAACGGTAATAAATAATACCAATATTGCGAAATTTTAACAATATTGCATTGTTACATCATATCACAAAGGCTAAAGTGAGATGTGTAATACACTTCTCAAGATCCATTGAAATTATGAATGCTCTATATATTTTACTTTCCTCATGATCGATTTTACAATCTTATAAATATAATTTGCATTAACTGCAATAATTGATTAATGGTAATTGTTACTTTATGTTTTTTGAATACTAAAAAGGAAAGGTTAACACAGTAATGGATTTAAGTTTTCAATAAGTTTAAACGCTTTTAAATGTCTTATTCACATACATGACTACTGGTATAAAACACTATTACCTATCGATCTAATGTAACCATGTAACGTGAAATTATTTTAATTTACATCATCCCATCCTTTAAGGAAATCTAAGTGATACAATAAACAATTGCTTAGTGTTTACAATCCTGCGAACTGTAATTTAAACTCATCTGTTGCTTATTTAGCTATCTCTGGTAAAAAGTCTAAATTCTCGTATATGGTTTAACTTCCTGATCTGAAAGAGCACTGGTAGAACGTACTCGCAGATAAACCTTATGAAGGCACGATGCCTTCTAGCGGTCATCATCTGCGCTTGTTTGAATATTACATGCATATTATGAGATGTGTTCTGCAGTAGAAATATTAGTCCGTCCATTTAGTGTTAGTGTACTTTCGTAATTTCACAACAAAAATAAAATCGCGTACTACACAAAATACGTCAAATATGGTGGTGCTTCATTATATAGTTTCGTCTTTCGTCATAGCTTGTCACCTGATCTGGTACATATTTATGAAGAATGTTTGTTTTGCATTATGTTACACTTCTTACAGCTTACATTATGTCAAACATTTTTTATCTTTTGTTCCAATACCATGGCTATTGTTATTAATACAAAATTGAATAAATTTAATAATTAGTTTACGAGGCCAAAATATTAGGTACATAATTTACATGTAGTCATTTTAGGCAGAAATTTTTTATCTTTCTATTGATATCACAAACCATCGTCTTTCATTAAAACGGGGGGCAACAATCCACAAAAAGAAAAACTAATTTATCCCCTACGTGCTCCTGGGGCCTGTTTCATAATTCATAAAAATTATTAGACCAATCAAATTATGAATGTCTAATAATATTAGTTAATATTATTTTATTTCTCACTAAAGTATTATGAACTCTTTATTGCTAGGATACGGTGTATATAAACATATCTATAACAACCGGGGCATTATATGAGGGCATAATAATTCATTATGCCCTCATTATAATCCGATCATCGTTTATGGACTCCAAATTAGAAATAATATAAACGGTATATAATGAAAATGATTTTCTTTTTAATTATAATTCATTACAATAATAATAATAATAATAATAAGAATTTATTACAACAATTAATGCATTAATTGATTACAACAAAACAGCTTTGAAAGCACAACACAGAAATCATTTTTAATTTAATTGTAATACTTAAAATTGATTACGAAAAGGGCCTTAAAAAGCAATTTACTTTTACCACACATGTAAATAGTAAGTACCTACGTCGAATTACAGACTGCAATGTTTCGCATTGATTTTTGACGGATGACGGATCACTATTTTTTTGGGGACGATATTTACCCACGTGTGAATTCATTTTTGATATTATTTACCGTCACAAGTGACACATCCAAAGCAGTACAAACTCTCTGAAATGAATAATTTTCAGAAATAAGTGCATAAGAAATAAAGAACTGAAATCTGTCATGTTAAAACGAACCACAAAATATAATACTTACATCTTCTACAGGTTGGTGTTTTAAAAATATATAAATGATGATAATAAACAAAACAATTAAATAACATCCTTAGCAACGTCAAAACTTAAGCATTATTGTAATCAAAATTAAATAAATGAAAACTTATTTCACATTTTTTAGTAAGACATACAAAATTGTATGCACCACGAGCGTTACTAGATGATAATGATGAAGGTGAAGTTAGCAGACGATTCGTAGCAGACGATTCGAGATTTGAGCGAGTGTGTGGCAGCCTTACAGTATGCTAAACCTAGGCCAACTCTATAGGCGCCAAGCAACGCTACTTGAAAATACGGACAAATTTTTATATAAAAAAAAACACTACCACTACACCGTACATCCTAAAGACATCCCTTTTAAATAATATAATTAAAATAGAACATATAAATAGGAATAGAAAGACATTGAAATTTTTAAAATTAAATGTATATTTAAAATTAAAGAAATATTATTTTCATAGTTATAAACAATAGTCAGAGGATGAAATTTTACATATAGTATCTCTACATATTATTTATTGAAATTCAGTAACCATATACTTCCTACCACCCGTAGGAGAAAGAAAAAAAAATTCAAGAGAAATGTACATCCTAATTTAATTAAGTAGGTATTATTTTCATTGTTATAAACAATAGTCAGAGGATGAAATTTTACATATAGTATCTCTACATATTACTTATTGAAATGCAGTACCCATATACTTCCTACCACCCGTAGGAGATAGAAAAAAAAAATTCAAGAGAAATGTACATCCTAATTCAATGAAGTAGGTATTATTTTCATTGTTATAAACAATAGTCAGGGGATGAAATTTTACATATAGTATCTCTACATATTACTTATTGAAATGCAGTACCCATATACTTCCTACCACCCGTAGGAGATAGAAAAAAAAAATTCAAGAGAAATGTACATCCTAATTCAATGAAGTAGGTATTATTTTCATTGTTATAAACAATAGTCAGGGGATGAAATTTTACATATAGTATCTCTACATATTACTTATTGAAATGCAGTACCCATATACTTCCTACCACCCGTAGGAGATAGAAAAAAAAAATTCAAGAGAAATGTACATCCTAATTCAATGAAGTAGGTATTATTTTCATTGTTATAAACAATAGTCAGGCGATGAAATTTTACATATAGTATCTCTACATATTACTTATTGAAATGCAGTACCCATATACTTCCTACCACCCGTAGGAGATAGAAAAAAAAAATTCAAGAGAAATGTACATCCTAATTCAATGAAGTAGGTATTATTTTCATTGTTATAAACAATAGTCAGGGGATGAAATTTTACATATAGTATCTCTACATATTACTTATTGAAATGCAGTACCCATATACTTCCTACCACCCGTAGGAGATAGAAAAAAAAAATTCAAGAGAAATGTACATCCTAATTCAATGAAGTAGGTATTATTTTCATTGTTATAAACAATAGTCAGAGGATGAAATTTTACATATAGTATCTCTACATATTACTTATTGAAATGCAGTACCCATATACTTCCTACCACCCGTAGGAGATAGAAAAAAAAAATTCAAGAGAAATGTACATCCTAATTCAATGAAGTAGGTATTATTTTCATTGTTATAAACAATAGTCAGGGGATGAAATTTTACATATAGTATCTCTACATATTACTTATTGAAATGCAGTACCCATATACTTCCTACCACCCGTAGGAGATAGAAAAAAAAAATTCAAGAGAAATGTACATCCTAATTCAATGAAGTAGGTATTATTTTCATTGTTATAAACAATAGTCAGGGGATGAAATTTTACATATAGTATCTCTACATATTACTTATTGAAATGCAGTACCCATATACTTCCTACCACCCGTAGGAGATAGAAAAAAAAAATTCAAGAGAAATGTACATCCTAATTCAATGAAGTAGGTATTATTTTCATTGTTATAAACAATAGTCAGAGGATGAAATTTTACATATAGTATCTCTACATATTACTTATTGAAATGCAGTACCCATATACTTCCTACCACCCGTAGGAGATAGAAAAAAAAAATCAAGAGAAATGTACATCCTAATTCAATGAAGTAGGTATTATTTTCATTGTTATAAACAATAGTCAGAGGATGAAATTTTACATATAGTATCTCTACACATTACTTACTGAAATGCAGTACCCATATACTTCCTACCACCCGTAGGAGATAGAAAAAAAAAATTCAAGAGAAATGTACATCCTAATTCAATGAAGTAGGTATTATTTTCATTGTTATAAACAATAGTCAGGGGATGAAATTTTACATATAGTATCTCTACATATTACTTATTGAAATGCAGTACCCATATACTTCCTACCACCCGTAGGAGATAGAAAAAAAAAATTCAAGAGAAATGTACATCCTAATTCAATGAAGTAGGTATTATTTTCATTGTTATAAACAATAGTCAGGGGATGAAATTTTACATATAGTATCTCTACATATTACTTATTGAAATGCAGTACCCATATACTTCCTACCACCCGTAGGAGATAGAAAAAAAAAATCAAGAGAAATGTACATCCTAATTCAATGAAATAGGTATTATTTTCATTGTTATAAACAATAGTCAGGGGATGAAATTTTACATATAGTATCTCTACATATTACTTATTGAAATGCAGTACCCATATACTTCCTACCACCCGTAGGAGATAGAAAAAAAAAATTCAAGAGAAATGTACATCCTAATTCAATAAAGTAGGTATTATTTTCATTGTTATAAACAATAGTCAGAGGATGAAATTTTACATATAGTATCTCTACATATTACTTATTGAAATGCAGTACCCATATACTTCCTACCACCCGTAGGAGATAGAAAAAAAAAATCAAGAGAAATGTACATCCTAATTCAATGAAGTAGGTATTATTTTCATTGTTATAAACAATAGTCAGAGGATGAAATTTTACATATAGTATCTCTACATATTACTTATTGAAATGCAGTACCCATATACTTCCTACCACCCGTAGGAGATAGAAAAAAAAAATTCAAGAGAAATGTACATCCTAATTCAATGAAGTAGGTATTATTTTCATTGTTATAAACAATAGTCAGAGGATGAAATTTTACATATAGTATCTCTACATATTACTTATTGAAATGCAGTACCCATATACTTCCTACCACCCGTAGGAGATAGAAAAAAAAAATCAAGAGAAATGTACATCCTAATTCAATGAAGTAGGTATTATTTTCATTGTTATAAACAATAGTCAGGGGATGAAATTTTACATATAGTATCTCTACATATTACTTATTGAAATGCAGTACCCATATACTTCCTACCACCCGTAGGAGATAGAAAAAAAAAATTCAAGAGAAATGTACATCCTAATTCAATGAAGTAGGTATTATTTTCATTGTTATAAACAATAGTCAGAGGATGAAATTTTACATATAGTATCTCTACATATTACTTATTGAAATGCAGTACCCATATACTTCCTACCACCCGTAGGAGATAGAAAAAAAAAATCAAGAGAAATGTACATCCTAATTCAATGAAGTAGGTATTATTTTCATTGTTATAAACAATAGTCAGAGGATGAAATTTTACATATAGTATCTCTACATATTACTTATTGAAATGCAGTACCCATATACTTCCTACCACCCGTAGGAGATAGAAAAAAAAAATCAAGAGAAATGTACATCCTAATTCAATGAAGTAGGTATTATTTTCATTGTTATAAACAATAGTCAGAGGATGAAATTTTACATATAGTATCTCTACATATTACTTATTGAAATGCAGTACCCATATACTTCCTACCACCCGTAGGAGATAGAAAAAAAAAATTCAAGAGAAATGTACATCCTAATTCAATGAAGTAGGTATTATTTTCATTGTTATAAACAATAGTCAGAGGATGAAATTTTACATATAGTATCTCTACATATTACTTATTGAAATGCAGTACCCATATACTTCCTACCACCCGTAGGAGATAGAAAAAAAAAATCAAGAGAAATGTACATCCTAATTCAATGAAGTAGGTATTATTTTCATTGTTATAAACAATAGTCAGAGGATGAAATTTTACATATAGTATCTCTACATATTACTTATTGAAATGCAGTACCCATATACTTCCTACCACCCGTAGGAGATAGAAAAAAAAAATTCAAGAGAAATGTACATCCTAATTCAATGAAGTAGGTATTATTTTCATTGTTATAAACAATAGTCAGAGGATGAAATTTTACATATAGTATCTCTACATATTACTTATTGAAATGCAGTACCCATATACTTCCTACCACCCGTAGGAGATAGAAAAAAAAAATCAAGAGAAATGTACATCCTAATTCAATGAAGTAGGTATTATTTTCATTGTTATAAACAATAGTCAGAGGATGAAATTTTACATATAGTATCTCTACATATTACTTATTGAAATGCAGTACCCATATACTTCCTACCACCCGTAGGAGATAGAAAAAAAAAATTCAAGAGAAATGTACATCCTAATTCAATGAAGTAGGTATTATTTTCATTGTTATAAACAATAGTCAGAGGATGAAATTTTACATATAGTATCTCTACATATTACTTATTGAAATGCAGTACCCATATACTTCCTACCACCCGTAGGAGATAGAAAAAAAAAATCAAGAGAAATGTACATCCTAATTCAATGAAGTAGGTATTATTTTCATTGTTATAAACAATAGTCAGAGGATGAAATTTTACATATAGTATCTCTACATATTACTTATTGAAATGCAGTACCCATATACTTCCTACCACCCGTAGGAGATAGAAAAAAAAAATTCAAGAGAAATGTACATCCTAATTCAATGAAGTAGGTATTATTTTCATTGTTATAAACAATAGTCAGAGGATGAAATTTTACATATAGTATCTCTACATATTACTTATTGAAATGCAGTACCCATATACTTCCTACCACCCGTAGGAGATAGAAAAAAAAAATCAAGAGAAATGTACATCCTAATTCAATGAAGTAGGTATTATTTTCATTGTTATAAACAATAGTCAGAGGATGAAATTTTACATATAGTATCTCTACATATTACTTATTGAAATGCAGTACCCATATACTTCCTACCACCCGTAGGAGATAGAAAAAAAAAATTCAAGAGAAATGTACATCCTAATTCAATGAAGTAGGTATTATTTTCATTGTTATAAACAATAGTCAGAGGATGAAATTTTACATATAGTATCTCTACATATTACTTATTGAAATGCAGTACCCATATACTTCCTACCACCCGTAGGAGATAGAAAAAAAAAATTCAAGAGAAATGTACATCCTAATTCAATGAAGTAGGTATTATTTTCATTGTTATAAACAATAGTCAGAGGATGAAATTTTACATATAGTATCTCTACATATTACTTATTGAAATGCAGTACCCATATACTTCCTACCACCCGTAGGAGATAGAAAAAAAAAATTCAAGAGAAATGTACATCCTAATTCAATGAAGTAGGTATTATTTTCATTGTTATAAACAATAGTCAGAGGATGAAATTTTACATATAGTATCTCTACATATTACTTATTGAAATGCAGTACCCATATACTTCCTACCACCCGTAGGAGATAGAAAAAAAAAATCAAGAGAAATGTACATCCTAATTCAATGAAGTAGGTATTATTTTCATTGTTATAAACAATAGTCAGAGGATGAAATTTTACATATAGTATCTCTACATATTACTTATTGAAATGCAGTACCCATATACTTCCTACCACCCGTAGGAGATAGAAAAAAAAAATTCAAGAGAAATGTACATCCTAATTCAATGAAGTAGGTATTATTTTCATTGTTATAAACAATAGTCAGAGGATGAAATTTTACATATAGTATCTCTACATATTACTTATTGAAATGCAGTACCCATATACTTCCTACCACCCGTAGGAGATAGAAAAAAAAAATTCAAGAGAAATGTACATCCTAATTCAATGAAGTAGGTATTATTTTCATTGTTATAAACAATAGTCAGAGGATGAAATTTTACATATAGTATCTCTACATATTACTTATTGAAATGCAGTACCCATATACTTCCTACCACCCGTAGGAGATAGAAAAAAAAAATCAAGAGAAATGTACATCCTAATTCAATGAAGTAGGTATTATTTTCATTGTTATAAACAATAGTCAGGGGATGAAATTTTACATATAGTATCTCTACATATTACTTATTGAAATGCAGTACCCATATACTTCCTACCACCCGTAGGAGATAGAAAAAAAAAATTCAAGAGAAATGTACATCCTAATTCAATGAAGTAGGTATTATTTTCATTGTTATAAACAATAGTCAGAGGATGAAATTTTACATATAGTATCTCTACATATTACTTATTGAAATGCAGTACCCATATACTTCCTACCACCCGTAGGAGATAGAAAAAAAAAATCAAGAGAAATGTACATCCTAATTCAATGAAGTAGGTATTATTTTCATTGTTATAAACAATAGTCAGAGGATGAAATTTTACATATAGTATCTCTACATATTACTTATTGAAATGCAGTACCCATATACTTCCTACCACCCGTAGGAGATAGAAAAAAAAAATTCAAGAGAAATGTACATCCTAATTCAATGAAGTAGGTATTATTTTCATTGTTATAAACAATAGTCAGAGGATGAAATTTTACATATAGTATCTCTACATATTACTTATTGAAATGCAGTACCCATATACTTCCTACAACCCGTAGGAGATAGAAAAAAAAAATTCAAGAGAAATGTACATCCTAATTCAATGAAGTAGGTATTATTTTCATTGTTATAAACAATAGTCAGAGGATGAAATTTTACATATAGTATCTCTACATATTACTTATTGAAATGCAGTACCCATATACTTCCTACCACCCGTAGGAGATAGAAAAAAAAAATTCAAGAGAAATGTACATCCTAATTCAATGAAGTAGGTATTATTTTCATTGTTATAAACAATAGTCAGAGGATGAAATTTTACATATAGTATCTCTACATATTACTTATTGAAATGCAGTACCCATATACTTCCTACCACCCGTAGGAGATAGAAAAAAAAAATTCAAGAGAAATGTACATCCTAATTCAATGAAGTAGGTATTATTTTCATTGTTATAAACAATAGTCAGAGGATGAAATTTTACATATAGTATCTCTACATATTACTTATTGAAATGCAGTACCCATATACTTCCTACCACCCGTAGGAGATAGAAAAAAAAAATTCAAGAGAAATGTACATCCTAATTCAATGAAGTAGGTATTATTTTCATTGTTATAAACAATAGTCAGAGGATGAAATTTTACATATAGTATCTCTACATATTACTTATTGAAATGCAGTACCCATATACTTCCTACCACCCGTAGGAGATAGAAAAAAAAAATCAAGAGAAATGTACATCCTAATTCAATGAAGTAGGTATTATTTTCATTGTTATAAACAATAGTCAGAGGATGAAATTTTACATATAGTATCTCTACATATTACTTATTGAAATACAGTACCCATATACTTCCTACCACCCGTAGGAGATAGAAAAAAAAAATTCAAGAGAAATGTACATCCTAATTCAATGAAGTAGGTATTATTTTCATTGTTATAAACAATAGTCAGAGGATGAAATTTTACATATAGTATCTCTACATATTACTTATTGAAATGCAGTACCCATATACTTCCTACCACCCGTAGGAGATAGAAAAAAAAAATTCAAGAGAAATGTACATCCTAATTCAATGAAGTAGGTATTATTTTCATTGTTATAAACAATAGTCAGAGGATGAAATTTTACATATAGTATCTCTACATATTACTTATTGAAATGCAGTACCCATATACTTCCTACCACCCGTAGGAGATAGAAAAAAAAATCAAGAGAAATGTACATCCTAATTCAATGAAGTAGGTATTATTTTCATTGTTATAAACAATAGTCAGGGGATGAAATTTTACATATAGTATCTCTACATATTACTTATTGAAATGCAGTACCCATATACTTCCTACCACCCGTAGGAGATAGAAAAAAAAAATTCAAGAGAAATGTACATCCTAATTCAATGAAGTAGGTATTATTTTCATTGTTATAAACAATAGTCAGAGGATGAAATTTTACATATAGTATCTCTACATATTACTTATTGAAATGCAGTACCCATATACTTCCTACCACCCGTAGGAGATAGAAAAAAAAAATCAAGAGAAATGTACATCCTAATTCAATGAAGTAGGTATTATTTTCATTGTTATAAACAATAGTCAGAGGATGAAATTTTACATATAGTATCTCTACATATTACTTATTGAAATGCAGTACCCATATACTTCCTACCACCCGTAGGAGATAGAAAAAAAAAATTCAAGAGAAATGTACATCCTAATTCAATGAAGTAGGTATTATTTTCATTGTTATAAACAATAGTCAGAGGATGAAATTTTACATATAGTATCTCTACATATTACTTATTGAAATGCAGTACCCATATACTTCCTACAACCCGTAGGAGATAGAAAAAAAAAATTCAAGAGAAATGTACATCCTAATTCAATGAAGTAGGTATTATTTTCATTGTTATAAACAATAGTCAGAGGATGAAATTTTACATATAGTATCTCTACACATTACTTACTGAAATGCAGTAACCATGTACTTCCTACCACCAGTAGGAGATAGAAAAAAAAATTCAAAAAAAATGTACATCCTAATTCAATGAAGTAAGTATTATTTTCATTGTTATAAACAATAGTCAGAGGATGAAATTTTACATATAGTATCTCTACATATTACTTATTGAAATGCAGTAACCATATACTTCCTACCACCCGTAGGAGATAGAAAAAAAAATTCAAAAGAAATGTACATCCTAATTCAATGAAGTAAGTATTATTTTCATTGTTATAAACAATAGTCAGAGGATGAAATTTTACATATAGTATCTCTACATATTACTAACTGAAATGCAGTAACCATATACTTCCTACCGCACGTAGGAGATAGAAAAAAAAATTCAAAAAAAATGTACATCCTAATTCAATGAAGTAAGTATTATTTTCATTGTTATAAACAATAGTCAGAGGATGAAATTTTACATATAGTATCTCTACATATTACTTATTGAAATGCAGTAACCATATACTTCCTACCACCCGTAGGAGATAGAAAAAAAAATTCAAAAGAAATGTACATCCTAATTCAATGAAGTAAGTATTATTTTCATTGTTATAAACAATAGTCAGAGGATGAAATTTTACATATAGTATCTCTACATATTACTAACTGAAATGCAGTAACCATATACTTCCTACCGCCCGTAGGAGATAGAAAAAAAATTTCAAAAAAAATGTACATCCTAATTCAATGAAGTAAGTATTATTTTCATTGTTATAAACAATAGTCAGAGGATGAAATTTTACATATAGTATCTCTACATATTACTTATTGAAATGCAGTAACCATATACTTCCTACCACCCGTAGGAGATAGAAAAAAAAATTCAAAAAAAATGTACATCCTAATTCAATGAAGTAAGTATTATTTTCATTGTTATAAACAATAGTCAAAGGATGAAATTTTACATATAGTATCTCTACATATTACTTATTGAAATGCAGTACCCATATACTTCCTACCACCCGTAGGAGATAGAAAAAAAATTCAAAAGAAATGTACATCCTAATTCAATGAAGTAGGTATTATTTTCATTGTTATAAACAATAGTCAGAGGATGAAATTTTACATATAGTATCTCTACATATTACTTATTGAAATGCAGTAACCATATACTTCCTACCACCCGTAGGAGATAGAAAAAAAAATTCAAAAAAAATGTACATCCTAATTCAATGAAGTAAGTATTATTTTCATTGTTATAAACAATAGTCAAAGGATGAAATTTTACATATAGTATCTCTACATATTACTTATTGAAATGCAGTACCCATATACTTCCTACCACCCGTAGGAGATAGAAAAAAAATTCAAAAGAAATGTACATCCTAATTCAATGAAGTAAGTATTATTTTCATTGTTATAAACAATAGTCAGAGGATGAAATTTTACATATAGTATCTCTACATATTACTTATTGAAATGCAGTAACCATGTACTTCCTACCACCAGTAGGAGATAGAAAAAAAAATTCAAAAAAAATGTACATCCTAATTCAATGAAGTAAGTATTATTTTCATTGTTATAAACAATAGTCAGAGGATGAAATTTTACATATAGTATCTCTACATATTACTTATTGAAATGCAGTAACCATATACTTCCTACCACCCGTAGGAGATAGAAAAAAAAATTCAAAAGAAATGTACATCCTAATTCAATGAAGTAAGTATTATTTTCATTGTTATAAACAATAGTCAGAGGATGAAATTTTACATATAGTATCTCTACATATTACTAACTGAAATGCAGTAACCATATACTTCCTACCGCCCGTAGGAGATAGAAAAAAAAATTCAAAAAAAATGTACATCCTAATTCAATGAAGTAAGTATTATTTTCATTGTTATAAACAATAGTCAGAGGATGAAATTTTACATATAGTATCTCTACATATTACTTATTGAAATGCAGTAACCATATACTTCCTACCACCCGTAGGAGATAGAAAAAAAAATTCAAAAAAAATGTACATCCTAATTCAATGAAGTAAGTATTATTTTCATTGTTATAAACAATAGTCAAAGGATGAAATTTTACATATAGTATCTCTACATATTACTTATTGAAATGCAGTACCCATATACTTCCTACCACCCGTAGGAGATAGAAAAAAAATTCAAAAGAAATGTACATCCTAATTCAATGAAGTAGGTATTATTTTCATTGTTATAAACAATAGTCAGAGGATGAAATTTTACATATAGTATCTCTACATATTACTTATTGAAATGCAGTAACCATATACTTCCTACAACCCGTAGGAGATAGAAAAAAAAATTCAAAAAAAATGTACATCCTAATTCAATGAAGTAAGTATTATTTTCATTGTTATAAACAATAGTCAGAGGATGAAATTTTACATATAGTATCTCTACATATTACTTATTGAAATGCAGTACCCATATACTTCCTACCACCCGTAGGAGATAGAAAAAAAATTCAAAAGAAATGTACATCCTAATTCAATGAAGTAGGTATTATTTTCATTGTTATAAACAATAGTCAGAGGATGAAATTTTACATATAGTATCTCTACATATTACTTATTGAAATGCAGTACCCATATACTTCCTACCACCCGTAGGAGATAGAAAAAAAATTCAAAAAAAATGTACATCCTAATTCAATGAAGTAAGTATTATTTTCATTGTTATAAACAATAGTCAAAGGATGAAATTTTACATATAGTATCTCTACATATTACTTATTGAAATGCAGTACCCATATACTTCCTACCACCCGTAGGAGATAGAAAAAAAATTCAAAAGAAATGTACATCCTAATTCAATGAAGTAGGTATTATTTTCATTGTTATAAACAATAGTCAGAGGATGAAATTTTACATATAGTATCTCTACATATTACTTATTGAAATGCAGTAACCATATACTTCCTACCACCCGTAGGAGATAGAAAAAAAAATTCAAAAAAAATGTACATCCTAATTCAATGAAGTAAGTATTATTTTCATTGTTATAAACAATAGTCAAAGGATGAAATTTTACATATAGTATCTCTACATATTACTTATTGAAATGCAGTACCCATATACTTCCTACCACCCGTAGGAGATAGAAAAAAAATTCAAAAGAAATGTACATCCTAATTCAATGAAGTAGGTATTATTTTCATTGTTATAAACAATAGTCAGAGGATGAAATTTTACATATAGTATCTCTACGTATTACTTATTGAAATGCAGTAACCATATACTTCCTACCACCCGTAGGAGATAGAAAAAAAAATTGAAAAAAAATGTACATCCTAATTCAATGAAGTAAGTATTATTTTCATTGTTATAAACAATAGTCAAAGGATGAAATTTTACATATAGTATCTCTACATATTACTTATTGAAATGCAGTACCCATATACTTCCTACCACCCGTAGGAGATAGAAAAAAAAATCAAAAGGAATGTACATCCTAATTTAATGACGTACGTATTATTTTCATTGTTATAAACAATAGTCAGAGGATGAAATTTTACATATAGTATCTCTACATATAACTTATTGAAATGCAGTAACCATATACTTCCTACCACCCGTAGGAGACAGAAAAAAAAATTTAAAAGAAATGTACATCCTAATTTAATGACGTACGTATTATTTTCATTGTTATAAACAATAGTCAGAGGATGATATTTTACATATCGTATCTCTACATATTACTTATTGAAATTCAGTAACCACATACTTCCTACCACCCGTAGGAGATAGAAAAAAAAATTCAAAAAAAATGTACATCCTAATTCAATGAAGTAAGTATTATTTTCATTGTTATAAACAATAGTCAGAGGATGATATTTTACATATCGTATCTCTACATATTACTTATTGAAATTCAGTAACCACATACTTCCTACCACCCGTAGGAGATAGAAAAAAAATTCAAAAAAAATGTACATCCTAATTCAATGAAGTAAGTATTATTTTCATTGTTATAAACAATAGTCAAAGGATGAAATTTTACATATAGTATCTCTACATATTACTTATTGAAATGCAGTACCCATATACTTCCTACCACCCGTAGGAGATAGAAAAAAAATTCAAAAGAAATGTACATCCTAATTCAATGAAGTAGGTATTATTTTCATTGTTATACACAATAGTGCATAAAAATGCGGATATTTAAAGTATTTTTTGTTATCCTGATTGTCCTGAAGGATTATTAACAAAATTTATACTACTTAAATATTGGCAGATACGTAAGGATAATATATTTAAAATATGAAAAAACGGACATTATTTATCAACGAAGTTATAAACAACTGCTTCTATAAAAATAAGGATATTTAAGATTTTTTATTGTCCTGCCTGTCCTCAAGGGAAAATAGCAAAAATTGATAGTTACGTATAAATGTTAGGAGATTCATAAAGGTAATTATAAATGAAGAACAGCCATCATTTATTAACGAAGATATAAATAACTGTTGCCATAATGAGTAGTATAGAGACTATATTGTTACTGAATTTCAATAAGTAACATGTAAAGATACTTCATGTAAAATTTCATCCTCTGACTATTGTTTATAACAATGAAAATAATACCTACTTCATTAAATTAGGATGTACATTTCTCTTGAATTTTTTTTTTCTATCTCCAAGCGTGGTAGGGACTGTATGGTTACTGCATTTCAATAAGTAACATGTAAAGATACTTCATGTAAAATTTCATCCTCTGACTATTGTTTATAACAATGAAAATAATACCTACTTCATTAAATTAGGATGTACATTTCTCTTGAATTTTTTTTTTCTATCTCCTACGGGTAGTAGGAAGTATATGGTTACTGCATTTCAATATGTAATATGTAGAGATACTATATGTAAAATTTCATCCTCTGACTATTGTTTATAACAATGAAAATAATACCTACTTAATTAAATTAGGATGTACATTTCTCTTGAATTTTTTTTTTCTATCTCCTACGGGTAGTAGGAAGTATATGGTTACTGCATTTCAATATGTAATATGTAGAGATACTATATGTAAAATTTCATCCTCTGACTATTGTTTATAACAATGAAAATAATACCTACTTCATTAAAATAGAATGTACATTTCTTTTGAATTTTTTTTTTCTATCTCCTACGGGTGGTAGGACGTATATGGTTACTGCATTTTAATAAGTAATATGTAGAGATACTATATGTAAAATTTCATCCTCTGACTATTGTTTATAACAACGAAAATAATACCTACTTAATTAAATTAGGATGTACATTTCTCTTGAATTTTTTTTTTCTATCTCCTACGGGTAGTAGGAAGTATATGGTTACTGCATTTCAATATGTAATATGTAGAGATACTATATGTAAAATTTCATCCTCTGACTATTGTTTATAACAATGAAAATAATACCTACTTAATTAAATTAGGATGTACATTTCTCTTGAATTTTTTTTTCTATCTCCTACGGGTAGTAGGAAATATATGGTTACTGCATTTCAATAAGTAATATGTAGAGATACTATATGTAGAATTTCATCCTCTGACTATTGTTTATAACAATGAAAATAATACCTACTTCATTAAAATAGGATGTACATTTCTTTTGAATTTTTTTTTTCTATCTCCTACGGGTAGTAGGAAGTATATGGTTACTGCATTTTAATAAGTAATATGTAGAGATACTATATGTAAAATTTCATCCTCTGACTATTGTTTATAACAACGAAAATAATACCTACTTAATTAAATTAGGATGTACATTTCTCTTGAATTTTTTTTTTTTCTATCTCCTACGGGTAGTAGGAAGTATATGGTTACTGCATTTCAATATGTAATATGTAGAGATACTATATGTAAAATTTCATCCTCTGACTATTGTTTATAACAATGAAAATAATACCTAATTAATTAAATTAGGATGTACATTTCTCTTGAATTTTTTTTTTCTATCTCCTACGGGTAGTAGGAAGTATATGGTTACTGCATTTCAATATGTAATATGTAGAGATACTATATGTAAAATTTCATCCTCTGACTATTGTTTATAACAATGAAAATAATACCTACTTCATTAAAATAGGATGTACATTTCTTTTGAATTTTTTTTTCTATCTCCTACGGGTAGTAGGAAGTATATGGTTACTGCATTTCAATATGTAATATGTAGAGATACTATATGTAAAATTTCATCCTCTGACTATTGTTTATAACAATGAAAATAATACCTACTTAATTAAATTAGGATGTACATTTCTCTTGAATTTTTTTTTTCTATCTCCTACGGGTAGTAGGAAGTATATGGTTACTGCATTTCAATATGTAATATGTAGAGATACTATATGTAAAATTTCATCCTGTGACTATTGTTTATAACAACGAAAATAATACCTACTTAATTAAATTAGGATGTACATTTCTCTTGAATTTTTTTTTCTATCTCCTACGGGTAGTAGGAAGTATATGGTTACTGCATTTCAATATGTAATATGTAGAGATACTATATGTAAAATTTCATCCTCTGACTATTGTTTATAACAATGAAAATAATACCTACTTAATTAAATTAGGATGTACATTTCTCTTGAATTTTTTTTTCTATCTCCTACGGGTGGTAGGAAGTATATGGTTACTGCATTTTAATAAGTAATATGTAGAGATACTATATGTAAAATTTCATCCTCTGACTATTGTTTATAACAACGAAAATAATACCTACTACATTAAAATAGGATGTACATTTCTTTTGAATTTTTTTTTTCCATCTCCTACGGGTAGTAGGAAGTATATGGGTACTGCATTTCAATATGTAATATGTAGAGATACTATATGTATAATTTCATCCTCTGACTATTGTTTATAACAATGAAAATAATACGTACGTCATTAAATTAGGATGTACATTTCTTTTGAATTTTTTTTTCTATCTCCTTCGGGTGGTAGGAAGTATATGGTTACTGCATTTCAATATGTAATATGTAGAGATACTATATGTAAAATTTCATCCTCTGACTATTGTTTATAACAATGAAAATAATACCTACTTCATTAAATTAGGATGTACATTTCTTTTGAATTTTTTTTTCTATCTCCTACGGGTGGTAGGAAGTATATGGGTACTGCATTTCAATAAGTAATATGTAGAGATACTATATGTAAAATTTCATCCTCTGACTATTGTTTATAACAATGAAAATAATACGTACGTCATTAAATTAGGATGTACATTTCTTTTGAATTTTTTTTTTTCTATCTCCTACGGGTAGTAGGAAGTATATGGTTACTGCATTTCAATATGTAATATGTAGAGATACTATATGTAAAATTTCATCCTCTGACTATTGTTTATAACAATGAAAATAATACCTACTTCAATAAATTAGGATGTACATTTCTTTTGAATTTTTTTTTTCTATCTCCTACGGGTGGTAGGAAGTATATGGGTACTGCATTTCAATAAGTAATATGTAGAGATACTATATGTAAAATTTCATCCTCTGACTATTGTTTATAACAATGAAAATAATACCTACTTCAATAAATTAGGATGTACATTTCTTTTGAATTTTTTTTTTCTATCTCCTACGGGTGGTAGGAAGTATATGGGTACTGCATTTCAATAAGTAATATGTAGAGATACTATATGTAAAATTTCATCCTCTGACTATTGTTTATAACAATGAAAATAATACGTACGTCATTAAATTAGGATGTACATTTCTTTTGAATTTTTTTTTCTATCTCCTACGGGTGGTAGGAAGTATATGGGTACTGCATTTCAATAAGTAATATGTAGAGATACTATATGTAAAATTTCATCCTCTGACTATTGTTTATAACAATGAAAATAATACGTACGTCATTAAATTAGGATGTACATTTCTTTTGAATTTTTTTTTCTATCTCCTACGGGTAGTAGGAAATATATGGTTACTGCATTTCAATAAGTAATATGTAGAGATACTATATGTAGAATTTCATCCTCTGACTATTGTTTATAACAATGAAAATAATACCTACTTCATTAAAATAGGATGTACATTTCTTTTGAATTTTTTTTTTCTATCTCCTACGGGTAGTAGGAAGTATATGGTTACTGCATTTTAATAAGTAATATGTAGAGATACTATATGTAAAATTTCATCCTCTGACTATTGTTTATAACAACGAAAATAATACCTACTTAATTAAATTAGGATGTACATTTCTCTTGAATTTTTTTTTTTTCTATCTCCTACGGGTAGTAGGAAGTATATGGTTACTGCATTTCAATATGTAATATGTAGAGATACTATATGTAAAATTTCATCCTCTGACTATTGTTTATAACAATGAAAATAATACCTAATTAATTAAATTAGGATGTACATTTCTCTTGAATTTTTTTTTTCTATCTCCTACGGGTAGTAGGAAGTATATGGTTACTGCATTTCAATATGTAATATGTAGAGATACTATATGTAAAATTTCATCCTCTGACTATTGTTTATAACAATGAAAATAATACCTACTTCATTAAAATAGGATGTACATTTCTTTTGAATTTTTTTTTCTATCTCCTACGGGTAGTAGGAAGTATATGGTTACTGCATTTCAATATGTAATATGTAGAGATACTATATGTAAAATTTCATCCTCTGACTATTGTTTATAACAATGAAAATAATACCTACTTAATTAAATTAGGATGTACATTTCTCTTGAATTTTTTTTTTCTATCTCCTACGGGTAGTAGGAAGTATATGGTTACTGCATTTCAATATGTAATATGTAGAGATACTATATGTAAAATTTCATCCTGTGACTATTGTTTATAACAACGAAAATAATACCTACTTAATTAAATTAGGATGTACATTTCTCTTGAATTTTTTTTTCTATCTCCTACGGGTAGTAGGAAGTATATGGTTACTGCATTTCAATATGTAATATGTAGAGATACTATATGTAAAATTTCATCCTCTGACTATTGTTTATAACAATGAAAATAATACCTACTTCATTAAAATAGGATGTACATTTCTTTTGAATTTTTTTTTTCTATCTCCTACGGGTAGTAGGAAGTATATGGTTACTGCATTTTAATAAGTAATATGTAGAGATACTATATGTAAAATTTCATCCTCTGACTATTGTTTATAACAACGAAAATAATACCTACTTAATTAAATTAGGATGTACATTTCTCTTGAATTTTTTTTTTTTCTATCTCCTACGGGTAGTAGGAAGTATATGGTTACTGCATTTCAATATGTAATATGTAGAGATACTATATGTAAAATTTCATCCTCTGACTATTGTTTATAACAATGAAAATAATACCTAATTAATTAAATTAGGATGTACATTTCTCTTGAATTTTTTTTTTCTATCTCCTACGGGTAGTAGGAAGTATATGGTTACTGCATTTCAATATGTAATATGTAGAGATACTATATGTAAAATTTCATCCTCTGACTATTGTTTATAACAATGAAAATAATACCTACTTCATTAAAATAGGATGTACATTTCTTTTGAATTTTTTTTTCTATCTCCTACGGGTAGTAGGAAGTATATGGTTACTGCATTTCAATATGTAATATGTAGAGATACTATATGTAAAATTTCATCCTCTGACTATTGTTTATAACAATGAAAATAATACCTACTTAATTAAATTAGGATGTACATTTCTCTTGAATTTTTTTTTTCTATCTCCTACGGGTAGTAGGAAGTATATGGTTACTGCATTTCAATATGTAATATGTAGAGATATTATATGTAAAATTTCATCCTGTGACTATTGTTTATAACAACGAAAATAATACCTACTTAATTAAATTAGGATGTACATTTCTCTTGAATTTTTTTTTCTATCTCCTACGGGTAGTAGGAAGTATATGGTTACTGCATTTCAATATGTAATATGTAGAGATACTATATGTAAAATTTCATCCTCTGACTATTGTTTATAACAATGAAAATAATACCTACTTAATTAAATTAGGATGTACATTTCTCTTGAATTTTTTTTTTCTATCTCCTACGGGTGGTAGGAAGTATATGGTTACTGCATTTTAATAAGTAATATGTAGAGATACTATATGTAAAATTTCATCCTCTGACTATTGTTTATAACAACGAAAATAATACCTACTACATTAAAATAGGATGTACATTTCTTTTGAATTTTTTTTTTCCATCTCCTACGGGTAGTAGGAAGTATATGGGTACTGCATTTCAATATGTAATATGTAGAGATACTATATGTATAATTTCATCCTCTGACTATTGTTTATAACAATGAAAATAATACGTACGTCATTAAATTAGGATGTACATTTCTTTTGAATTTTTTTTTCTATCTCCTTCGGGTGGTAGGAAGTATATGGTTACTGCATTTCAATATGTAATATGTAGAGATACTATATGTAAAATTTCATCCTCTGACTATTGTTTATAACAATGAAAATAATACCTACTTCATTAAATTAGGATGTACATTTCTTTTGAATTTTTTTTTCTATCTCCTACGGGTGGTAGGAAGTATATGGGTACTGCATTTCAATAAGTAATATGTAGAGATACTATATGTAAAATTTCATCCTCTGACTATTGTTTATAACAATGAAAATAATACGTACGTCATTAAATTAGGATGTACATTTCTTTTGAATTTTTTTTTTTCTATCTCCTACGGGTAGTAGGAAGTATATGGTTACTGCATTTCAATATGTAATATGTAGAGATACTATATGTAAAATTTCATCCTCTGACTATTGTTTATAACAATGAAAATAATACCTACTTCAATAAATTAGGATGTACATTTCTTTTGAATTTTTTTTTTCTATCTCCTACGGGTGGTAGGAAGTATATGGGTACTGCATTTCAATAAGTAATATGTAGAGATACTATATGTAAAATTTCATCCTCTGACTATTGTTTATAACAATGAAAATAATACCTACTTCAATAAATTAGGATGTACATTTCTTTTGAATTTTTTTTTTTCTATCTCCTACGGGTGGTAGGAAGTATATGGGTACTGCATTTCAATAAGTAATATGTAGAGATACTATATGTAAAATTTCATCCTCTGACTATTGTTTATAACAATGAAAATAATACGTACGTCATTAAATTAGGATGTACATTTCTTTTGAATTTTTTTTTTCTATCTCCTACGGGTGGTAGGAAGTATATGGGTACTGCATTTCAATAAGTAATATGTAGAGATACTATATGTAAAATTTCATCCTCTGACTATTGTTTATAACAATGAAAATAATACGTACGTCATTAAATTAGGATGTACATTTCTTTTGAATTTTTTTTTCTATCTCCTACGGGTGGTAGGAAGTATATGGTTACTGCATTTCAATAAGTAATATGTAGAGATACTATATGTAAAATTTCATCCTCTGACTATTGTTTATAACAATGAAAATAATACCTACTTCATTAAATTAGGATGTACATTTCTTTTGAATTTTTTTTTTTCTATCTCCTACGGGTGGTAGAAAGTATGTGGTTACTGCATTTCAATAAGTAATATGTAGAGATACTATATGTAAAATTTCATCCTCTGACTATTGTTTATAACAATGAAAATAATACCTACTTCATTAAATTAGGATGTACATCTCTCTTGAATTTTTTTTTCTTTCTCCTACGGGTGGTAGGAAGTATATGGTTACTGAATTTCAATAAATAATATGTAGGGATACTATATGTAAAATTTCATCCTCTGACTATTGTTTATAACTATGAAAATAATATTTCTTTAATTTTAAATATACATTTAATTTTAAAAATTTCAATGTCTTTCTATTCCTATTTATATGTTCTATTTTAATTATATTATTTAAAAGGGTTGTCTTTAGGATGTACGGTGTAGTGGTAGTGTTTTTTTTATATAAAAATTTGTCCGTATTTTCAAGTAGCGTTGCTTGGCGCCTATAGAGTTGGCCTAGGTTTAGCATACTGTAAGGCTGCCACACGCTCGCTCAAATCTCGAATCGTCTGCTACGAATCGTCTGCTAACTTCACCTTCATATGATAATGCCCATCGGACGACATCTATCCCTCGGGCCAAGGGCCCTCGGGCTAGATCCTCGTCGCCCTCCTGGCATTATCATCATCGTAACGCCCTTGGTACATAAAATACTAATATAGTGTTTCATAAAAACATTAAATTGTAGAAATTATTTGGTGTTATTTATTTTTTAAAAAATCTGATGTGGACACCACACGACTTCCGACCCAAGTATAAAATTGCACGTATTTGCCGTAATTTGACATTAGCATCTATTTTTTATTTTTTTGTTATTTTTTGTCCTAATCCATAGCAAGCTTCATTACAAAAACCAAAAAGTATATAAGTTTTAAATATACATATCTCGCTTATATAAAGGGCTAATTTAATAATACTTGATGTGCTAGACACAGAATTTAATTCTCAAAAATTTTTATTTGAAGCATTTATTTCTAAAATCAAAATGAAACCATTTTATTGAAGAAAAACTGTTAACAACTTCAGGTAATATGTCACTTCCGGTTAGCCTATTTTAATCAAAATCTACTATGTTATTCCAATTGACATAAAAGTCTTTTATACCAAATTTGAAAAGTGTTAGATTATATTTTAAAATAGTTTTTCATTAAAATCTATTATAGGCTTCAAATAAAGTACCATTTCTAGAAATTATGTAATGACCAAAAAGGGAGGTGCACAACTAGATGTTATAGCAGTCCTAAATACAAAATTTCAACTTTCTACGGCTTATCGTTTTTGAGTTATGCGAGATACATACGCACGTACGTACAGACGTCACGACGAAATTAGTCAAAATGGATTCAGGGATGGTCAAAATAGACATTTCCGTTGAAATCTGAAAACCGAAATTTTTCACGATTACAATACTTCCTTTACTTCGTACAAGGAAGTAAAAAGAAGAAATAAAAATTACTAATATTAAGAAACGTATATATTAATGAAATTTACCTTTATTTCTAAGTCAATCCTTATTTTAGGGAACAAAATTATTAGCTGTACCCGTGGCAAATTTTTGCCACCAACAATATTATGTTATTAAATTATAAATTTTTTGTTATTCAATATTTGGTAATTATCTACACTGTTTTTTTAACCACCGCTGTTTTGTTGGACATAGGGAAAACTCTGATTGATTATTTGACACAAAATTTGCCGTCAAATAAATATAAATATGAACTGGAGATTTCAATACTTTGTTAAAAATGCTAAGTTAGGAAGAAGCGGCAACACCGGTGGGAAAGGGACAGGGTACGGAGAAGAGAAATTGAGCATCAGTCCATATTTATTTGACAACGACGCAATTTTAACATGGTATAATATAAAACGATTATTCTATATTTATTATGTCCAGTGATAACTAGATTAGACCTTATTTAATATAATACAATTTGAAGTGTAAAATGTTTTACCAAACTTTTGTTACATATCTTACTATACCTATTACAGTATACGTTTTAGGAAACTAATTATTTATAAACAATTTACAAAAACAATTTATCATTATCTTCTCTGTAATAACTATCATATAAATCATCCACAGCATCAATCATTTTTTTTCTAAATGCTTCTTCATTTTCCATGGCATCTGAAAATACTTTCGTGCACATACTTGTCCAGTTTTCATTTGTTTCGTTGAAAAACTCTTGGAAGTATTTTGAAGGCAAGAAAACCGCTTTTCCTATACATACTGCAGAAAACATTGCTGTCGTTTCTACAAAATTCAAACTTTCTTTATACTGATCTCTTGTCATAATCTTGGATATTTCGTATCCATTTTTTGTTATAATTTCTTCAAGACAGACATAGTAGTATTCTAAAAAGTTTTGCAAGTGTTTTTTTCTGAATTCTTTTGAAGTGTTAAGATAAATAAATAATAGAACATCTAAAGCAGGTAGAGAGTATCTTAAAATTTGATAGTCGACAATTTTGCAATGATCGTTTTTGAAAAATATATTGTTGGACCACAAATCACCATGACCAATTGCTTTTCGCAAATTTGTTTCACCTTGGAGACCTCGTAAACAGTTTTTTGTTGTCAACAGCGACTTGAAATTGTTTTTATATTGTTTGCAATTGTCAATAATATATTCTATCGCTAGTATAGTCTGCACGTAAACGTCTTTACTGAAATAAGGATCGTTTTCAGGATTTAAATAGTTTTCTATGAACATATCAGGATATTCTTCTTTTAATCTGAAAGTTTTTTTATATTTTTTACTCATTTCTTCTTCGTACATTAAACTCGAACTGTGAAAAAGTGCTAAAGATTTTAATCCAGCTTTAATTTGGGTTACATTGTATAATTTATTTTTTTCTGACAACTGGTAATTTTTAGTCAATAAATTTTCCATGATTAAAAGTTTATTTTCCTTGCAGAAATAACAATTTGGGGCAAAAGAAGTGTCATATCCAAATTTTTTAAATTCCTTTATGAAAAAATCGTAGAAGAATATCTCTTTTTCATATACTTTTCGTTTCTTGGCATGATAATTATTTATTTCTATATTTGTTGGTACGCTTTTTCCAAAAAATTGATGAATTTTTTCAATGTTTTCTTCCAAATAAGTGATTTCTAAAGTAAAATAGTCACCCATGAAGCCTTCAGTATCAGCAGTACTTTGAATAATATTTGCAGAAATGTACTGTACAGTTTTTTCAGAAAAGTTTTTCAGAATTTGTTTGTAGTCGTCTTCCGTAAGGATTGTTTCAAACATTTTGATCTGAAATTAAAAGAAAGGTATAAAATAACATTAAATTACTGTGTATGAATACTATAAGTGTGCCAGCTTATCATATTTCGTTTTCGTCATGTTTACAAAGTTAGCATCCTCCAAATATCTCAGCTTGTAAGGTGAGAAAGATATCCTCGGCACATAGCTTTTTACCTCCCGATACCCTTGCTAAGGAAGGTAATTTTAACATTTTCACGAGGATGTTTGTGTGTATGTATATGTGTGTGCGTGTGTATGTGTGTGTGTGTGTGTGTGTGTGTGTGTGTGTGTGTGTGTGTGTGTATGTATGTGTGTGTATGTAGTTACTGTTTACGCTTTAACTCAAATACTATCTTTCAAAAAAAATTGCAATCTTATATTTTTACCTTATTCTAATACGGAAAGAAGCCATTAGATTTTGGTGTAAATTAGATAGCCGGAAATGACACTTTACTTGAAGCACAAAATAGTTTTTCTCCGAAAAATACCTTTAAATGTTATTTTTTCAAGTTTTATATTATTATAAAAATTAAAGCTTATTAAAATTACTATAGATTTACATTAATACTTTTTCTATATATTTTATAAATGAATATATAAAATTATCTATAATTTAAATCACAGAGCCTACGCTTAAACAAACACAACTCCTTGATTAGACAGTTCATATGTGAAATATATGCAACTGACAGAAAATGTCACTGTCAAAAAACTAATCATTTCAAATTAATAATAGTAAAATAGTAAAAAGTAAATAGAACCATAAATATATGGAATGGGATTTAATATAACTTTCAGCATAAATAAATATGTATATTTGAATTAATAAAAATTAAATGGTAGGAGGTGTGAGGTGTTCTGTTGGCCTCATCAGATTTTTTATCGCCCGCTACCCTTAATGAGGGAGGTATAGGGATCGTGCTGTGTGTGTGTGTGTGTGTGTGTGTGTGTGTGTGCGTGCGTACGTGCTTGCGTGCGTGCGTGCGTGCCTGCGTCCGTTGCTACGGATCGTGGAAAATAAGTTTCGTAGAAAATATCAGCCTCTACAAGTCTGTAAATAACTTTTTTTTCACTAAAAGTCACCAGATAGAAGTTATAGGTGAAAAACTGAAAAAAGCGCCGATTTATGATGGTTTTTACAAGATGGCGGAGGGAGCGGAGGAAGGGGATTTGTGGAAATTTGGATTTTTCATTAACTAACCATCCTATACAATATATCAAAAATTCAGAACTACCCGACCTTTTGTAGGGTAAATCCTTCATTTACTGGACTAGTATATCCCGTTGAGTAAATATATGTACAGGGTGTAAATCGAAAAGTGAAACATAGGCGTTTAACATGGGAAATTAGTTTTTCTTTGCGCAAACGTTACCTAATTATTTGGCAAAAATACTTCAAATATAAGTTATAGAGATTTAAATTCTGCATCTAATTCATTTTATACGATTATTTTACCTCCTCATATAAACGTAAAAATTGATTATAAAATTACAGTTTTTATGAGCTTTTATGCTGGATTTATACAGCGTAAGCCGTAAAGTAACGTATCGTGCCGTAACGTAACGTAAAGAATAAACGCAACACGACCGAAGCGAAGCGAAGCGAAGAGAAGTTTTTTCATTCAATGTATTCTTATGTGTATACGCGCACTTTGGAGCAGCGAAGAGCAGAGCAACGAGGCGACTATTCACATAAGAATACACTGAATGAAAAAACTTCTCTTCGCTTCGCGTCGCTCAAGTGCGTGGTGGCCTTAAATCAATGCATACATATGTGATAATTTATACATACGTAAGCCGTAACGTGACGTACCGTGCCGTTACGGCACGTTACGGTACGTTGCGATATTACGAAAATTATTACTGCCCTGCGCTATAGTCTGTTTTTGTGTGGCTAATTATGTCAAAGTTGGAATTAATAAATTTAATGGATATAAATATTAAAAATACTACATTACGAATAGTCTGTCTTCTGTGACTTTGACTGACATAAGTGACATTAATATATTAAATGGAAATATATATGAAATATAGTGCATTGCGGATAAACTAACGAACCTGATAATTACAAATCTGATGTACACTACACTTGTATCGACAGAGCATTAGTATACTTTTTATGAAAATGTACCGTAAAAGTTCTGTATAAAATAGCCTAGAAAAATTACGCGTTAGTGAAGAATTTATGATAAAAAATTAATAAATGCGTTGTTTTTAACTATCAGTTAGAAATAAAACATTTACCTTTTTGTGTTTTATGTTAATTTAGTACTGTAATCTAAATTTAGTTCTAATTGATAGATAAAAATAACTTATTTGTTTATTTTCCGTCATAAATTCTTGGCTGTTTAGACTAAAAGCTCATAAAAACTGCAACTTTATAATTAATTTTTACGTTTATATGAAAAACTAAAATAATTGTTTCAAATGATTTGTATGCAAAATTTAAATCTCTATACCTTTTATTTGAAGTATTTTTGCACAAAATAATTAGGTAAAGTTTGCGCAAAGAAGAACTGATTTTCCATGTTAAACGCCTAAGTTCAACTTTTAGATTTACACCCTGTACATGAATAGACTTAAATGAAAACAATGTTATTTCAACAATACAAAAATAAATAAAAATTACTTACTTGCAGGCTCTAACATACGGATAAGATTGGGCAATGATCTCTTGTACTACGTACTTACTAACTAAACTTAACTGAACTCTGTCGAGAGTAACTAACTAGCAAAACAAAACTTGACCCTTCTGCGTCTTCATACTGACGAAGTGCCTCGAAAATTGCACTTCATACTGACTATTAATCTCTTTTTCAACTCTTATGCTCAAATTTGTTCTTCTTGATATCTAAATGACATCACAAATTCTGCCTCTGATTGGCTAATCATACTAGTAACTAATATCTAACTACGTTATCAAGTACACAAATGAATAACAAGATAACTTCAATTTTATAAAATAAATACAGAAACAATGAATAATACTGACCCAAAATCCAATTGTTACACTAAAATGGATTTGAAATCCACGAATCACAAATCATATGTCGTGTAACCCAAGCAACTGTCTATTTATTTATTACAAGATTAAGATGAAGGACGGTACAAATGTCTCATTTCACATTTCAATTTGAATATTTTGATAACATTTAACTGCATTATATCATGAATTAATAGATTAGATAAGTTGTAAGTATTCAAAAAGAACGAATAAAAAAAGGGAACCACAACGGTTATCCTTTTTACCTTCCGTCACCTTTAGGTAAGGAAGGTATTGTCTTTGGTCAAAAAATTCGGTGGTGAGTTTTTGATGAATCAGCACGTTTTAGGGTCCCTACAATACGATTTTACTATTTTACGTTGATGTCTGTATGTGTGTGCGCGCGTGTGTGTGTATGTGTGTGTGCGTGTATGTGTGTGTGTGTGTGTGTGTGTGTGTGTGTGTGTGTGTGTATGTAACAAAATTTTCGTCTACGATAACTTCCATACTACAATTCTAAAAATTATAATTCTTTCGTTTTTCTCTTCATTACATCCATGTGAAGAGCTAATTAGATTTTGGTTATAATTGGACAACTGGAAGTACCTTCATTTGAACATTTTAACAGTTTTTCTTGAAAAAAACTATGTTAAATATCATTTTTTCACATTTAATGTTATTATAAATATTAAAGAATATTTTATTCTCTGTACGATTTGACTACATTTTATACTTAATATTAAATGGATATAGAGTTAAAAAATTATAAAGAAATTAAATTTTATATAGTAGCCATAGCTCTGGAAATTTTGATTGAAAGATGTCAGTGTCAAGTGAAATTGACATAGTGTGTTTGTCTTATAATTTTACTGGAAATATAGGATCTTTTGCTATAAATTTTCTGTATGGAATTTGCATAAAATACATGCAACTGCCGGAATGTAAAGTACAAGAAATATAATCTTTAGCAATAAGGAACTTTCTGTACGAAATTTGTACAAAATACATAGAACTGACGGAAAGTAATGTGCTGGCCACATCAGATTTTTAGATTTGGCAATAATATCAGAATATAGAAGAAGAGTGTGAAAGATTAACAATATTTAAAAGAAATTTAATCATAAGCTAAATAAATTAGTAAAATTGTAAGTATGTAGTATGTAAAAACTTGTATATAAAATATAATTTTAAAAACAAACGCCATTAAGAAATCCTAAGTACAGAAAATGACATACAAATGAATAATGTTCAATAAAATTTCAAATTTCCACAGTTCGCATTATTGTCAGTCGTAGTAAAAGTATGCTGTACAACTCAAGTGAAATGTACATATCACCTTCGGATGATTGAACACAACACAACGCCGTAGGCGAAATGCTCAAACTTCATACTCCAGGTATAGGCACTCGTAGCTACTATATATATATATATATATATATATATATATATATATATATATATATATATATATATATATATATATATATATATATATATATATATATATATATATATATATATATATATAAACATGTAATATGAACTGAATTAATAATGGATTTTTTTTTGTAAAATTAGCCTCCATTTCTTTTGAATTATATATATATATATATATATATATATATATATATATATATATATATATATATATATATATATATATATATATGTATATGTATATGTATATACAGGATGATTCATCGGTCTGTCCTCTCTTTATAACTCTTTTATTTTAAGTCAGATAGAAAAACTCTTCAAATATATTTTATATGATATAGTATTATCTATCTACGTACCATATCCATTTGTATACAGGCTGCTCCATTTAAGCGCAACAATATGTAACTATATTTCTTAATGGAACACCCTATATTTATTTATTTATTTATTTTGATAGTAAATTAGATTCCCTTTAAAAAAGTATTAAGTAATAAGGGGCCTAAATTATAAATTAAGAAGTTATTTACGTTTATAACAATGTAAAACAATTAAATTAATGTCAAAAAAGTATACATTTGTTTGTTACTTAATTTAACTTATTTTGTAAACAAAAAAAAACATTTTGAAATGTTTACGAAGAACGAAATTATTTCTAATATTTCTAAATTATCTCATTTTTCTCGAAATTTTTCAAATACAAAAATAAAATAATTATAGGTTGCCATTTGAAAAATAAAAGTTGATAGTCGTATCTTGTAAACCTGACTTTATAAAAAATATCTACGTCTGCCATCAAATAGTATATGTAAAATAATAAAACTTTTATATGAGCCATTTTTTCTATTACTTTTAATAAAAAAGTTAAAGGGGGGGGGGCGTCTTCCCTGACTTACCCTGTATGTATATATATATATATATATATATATATATATATATATATATATATATATATATATATATATATATATATATATATATAATTATGCAATTCTAAATTTTAGTGCCAACTATGATTATTTTTATGTCCAAATACTTACTTTTTGAAAAAAAAAATATAAATGTATTTTAACTAAATTCACTATAACAATGGATAGATTAAAGAGTAAACTGAAAGTGAAATACGCATTTATTTATACTTTACAAACTGATAAGTATTTTATATTTATTTAAAATTAATATATTACATCTTGACGCACTAGACAATTTATTTTCTTACAAAAATGTGATACTGTGTTTATTCATATAAACTATTAATAATTTAAAGATTAAAATTACATGTCATTGTTTGTTTTTTATATCATCTTAATGCGTTCGCTACCATGCCAGTAATAAAGCTGACGTATATATGTCGGTAAGCCTTGGTTTCGTAGGAAGCGGTGCTGTCATTTAACGGCCGTAAAAATACAGTGGCCGACGTCACAAAAAGGGTGAAAAAAGTACGGCCATCGCAGCGGTATAGTGTAAATGTCGGAAGACGAAGTGTCACCATGGATGATTTTGACGTCGCACTTGTATAATGAGCCGGTTTCACATGTTTTTAAAGTATTTTAAATAAAATTTTATGAAGTGTTTTTCATAGTAATATAAAAAATAATTTATTGTTATTTTTGTAAATAATTAAATAAAAAGATTGGCGCTAGAAATAGTGATGAAAAACAACCCCCCCCCTCCTGTGACGTCGAAGCACACACAGTACGTCATTAATAGCCAATAGGAAAACAGTTTACTTTATTTATATAAATGTAAGTAGGCGATAGTTTGTCACTTGTAGATTTTTCTATTACAAATATTATATTAACCATCTCATCTTTACTAAAATTTGTATTATTCATTTTCACATCAACATCAACAATGATAAACTAAGAGTATTTGGACAACTTGCTTGTTTAAATTCGAAACAATTGATCAAATTATACATAGCTTACTTTGTTAATAATAACATGATAGAAACATATCATTCAACGAATAAAGGTAAATAACTTCTTAATTTATAATTTTAGACCCCTTATTACTTAATACTTTTTTAAAGGGAATCTAATTTACTATCAAAATAAATAAATAAATAAATACAGGGTATTCCATTAAGAAATATAAAGTTACATATTGTTGCGCTTAAATGGAGCACCCTGTATACAAATGGATATGGTACGTAGATAGATAATACTATATCATATAAATTATATTCGAAGAGTTTTTCTATCTGACTTAAAACAAAAGAGTTATAAAGAGAGGACAGACCGATGAATCAACCTGTATATATATATATATATATATATATATATATATATATATATATATATATATATATATATATATATATAATTATGCAATTCTAAATACTACTAACTATGATCATTTTTATGTCCAAATACTTACTTTTTGAAAAAAATAATATAAATGTATTTTAACTAAATTCACTGTAACAATGGATAGATTAAAGAGTAAACTGAAAATGAAATACGCATTTATTTATACTTTACAAACTGATAAGTATTTTATATTTATTTAAAATTAATATATTATATCTTGACGCACTAGACAATTTATTTTCTTACAAAAATGTGATACTGTGTTTATTCATATAAACTATTAATAATTTAAAGATTAAAATTACATGTCATTGTTTGTTTTTTATATCATCTTAATGCGTTCGCTCTCCATGCCAGTAATAAAGCTGACGTATATATGTCGGTAAGCCTTGGTTTCGTAGGAAGCGGTGCTGTCATTTAACGGCCGTAAAAATACAGTGGCCGACGTCACAAAAAGGGTGAAAAAAGTACGGCCATCGCAGCGGTATAGTGTAAATGTCGGAAGACGAAGTGTCACCATGGATGATTTTGACGTCGCACTTGTATAATGAGCCGGTTTCACATGTTTTTAAAGTATTTTAAATAAAATTTTATGAAGTATTTTTCATAGTAATATAAAAAATAATTTATTGTTATTTTTGTAAATAATTAAATAAAAAGATTGGCGCTAGAAATAGTGATGAAAAACAACCCCCCCCCTCCTGTGACGTCGAAGCACACACAGTACGTCATTAATAGCCAATAGGAAAACAGTTTACTTTATTTATATAAATGTAAGTAGGCGATAGTTTGTCACTTGTTAAACTCTATGTGCTCTGACGTTACATTCTATTTCAGACCACGTGACTCTTTTTCAAAATATTACACAAATTTCAATAATTAATTGTAAAATATCTAATGGATATTTCGTGACATTTTTAAATTTGAGGCTCTTTAAAGAACAATATCTTTTAAAATTTACTACTTAGAAATCATATAAAAATTCTTTCAACAACCCTATAATTTTATCTATTTAAGTTTCGAGAGTATTTTCGCCTGACTCCGATTTTGTTCGATTATGTTATAAATTACATCATACATCAAAGAATATATTACATTTTTTTATTATGGGCACCTGCTAACGGTACGCGACATCTCGGCACTTAAATTTTTTGCACGATACTGTTAAGGTACATTCAGAAATGAAAATTAGGGTTAGATTTATGGTTAATACTTTAAATTTAAAGACTTTGGCCGCATATAATGTAATGACTCCATTCACACTTCAGAATTTAGTGTCTCTAAATTCAAATCATAAAGCTAAACATTGCAAGGTCCAAACTTTAGGTTTATGATTTAGTTTGACGTCACAAACTTCACCAGTGAGAACGAGTCTGAAACGATATAGATATATACAATGTGTTCAATAAAATTCCTAACTCGGAGTAGGCTATGAACAGAGGAACGTAAGTCTGAACATTATTCAATTCAAAAGTCAAGATGTCAGAATTGATCTTGAAATGTAATTTTAAGGAGAATAAACAATAAAGAAGGATACAGTATATTGACATTCGCCGTTTTCTAATTCGTTTCCATTTGTAAAATAAGATTCAAGAAGAAAAACTTTGATTTCTCTACTTAATATTTTTGACAATATCTCATGTCAAATTGACATGTAATTAAATATTTCTAAATTGACATACGTTTCTTTCTTCATAGCCTACTCCGAGTTAGGATTTTTTTTGAACACACTGTATACAGAGTGTCCCATTTAAGGTACGAATGCATTGGGATCTCGAGAACCGTAAGAGCTACGAGGTTGGTTAAATTAGACAAAAGTTGCCCCATTAGGAGACCATTTTAATGGTATTTTGTTATTTGCGAAAAAATACATAGGTCACTAAATCTAGGCGAAAATGTAAATTTTGCAGTTTTTTATTTTTGTAAATAACTTCGAAGTGTGAAATTATACTGGATTTTGATTTGCACATCTTTAGGGCACTTTTTTATGTTCTTTCGACTGGCGATGCTCAATTTTTTTTATCGATGTTGGTTTTCGAGGATTGATGTCAAAGTTTTAATTTTTATATGGACGCCATATTGGAAAGTTACGCCATTGAAAAGAGAATTATTTTAGCTTTACAATGATATAAAATAGTAATAATTTATTTTTATAATTAACAGAGAAATTAACAAAAAATGTTATTAATACTAAAATTTACAGTACAATATTTAAATATTACATTTGGAGGACAATGGATAGGGACCAACAGCGAAATCAAGTGGCCTGCTAGATCTCCAGATTTAACACCTTTAGATTTTTTTATGGGGATACTTAAAAAATAAACTTTTTATTTGGGAATATCAGAATGAAAATGAATTAAGAAATGCCACAGTAAGAATTATAAATCAAAGTAGGCCAAGAATGCTCAGAAAAGTTATAGAAGGAACAGAACGAAGGGCGCAGAAGTGCGTAGAACGAAATGGTGGGTTAATAGAAAATTTATTGTTAAGTTTTTGTAAATAATTTTTGTATTTTTAACATTATTTGTTTATTAGTTATTTTCTTAAACAGCAGCCTTCGATTTACTTTTTTCAATTAAATTTTAGTATTAATAATATTTTTTGTTAATTTTTCTGTTAATTATAAAAATAAATTATTACTATTTTATATCATTGTAAAGCTAAAAAAATTCTCTTTTCAATGGCGTAACTTTCCAATATTGCGTCCATATAAAAATTAAAACTTTGACATCAATCCTCGAAAACCAACATTGATAAAAAAAATTGAGCATCGCCAGTCGAAAGAACATAAAAAAGTGCCCTAAAGATGTGCAAATCAAAATCCAGTATAATTTCACACTTCGAAGTTATTTGCAAAAATAAAAAACTGCAAAATTTACATTTTCGCCTAGATCTAGTGACCTATGTATTTTTTCGCAAATAACAAAATACCATTAAAATGGTCTCCTAATGGGGCAACTTTTGTCTAATTTAACCAACCTCGTAGCTCTTACGGTTCTCGAGATCCCAATGCATTCGTACCTTAAATGGGACACTCTGTATATATACCCTTCTTTATTTAGTATTCACTTGGTGGGTTCGGCTTTTTAAACAAATGCGAGAAGAACATGGACATAATTGCTGAAATATAACCAATAATGCCAAGCGAATGCACGGCGCACGGGTATCTGTTATGTACTGCTCTACCGATATTTTAATATTGTTTTTGAAGAATATACATATACATAGATGTCTGTAAATAAAAAAACTAAATTACATTTAATTTAAACTTACATTTATGAATGACATACTTAAACCTAAACAAAAACCATAAACCTAATTTTCATTTGTGAATGTACCTTAATAGTTTTTACAAAGCAAATTGTAAAATAGTACTTGTGAATCCTCCAGGAATCAATTCTACGTCTACAGAAATTAATTTCAGTGCTCAATTAATATAACAATGCTCTAGCTCCTGAAAACGCCAGATTTTTTACCCTGTAACAACAACATTTCACAAAGACGCCAAATTTTCTACCATCTAATTGATCCTGAAAAAACACTTCAACGAACTTTTCAAGAATTATGCTGAAGTAGATTGCGTCTCAATATTTTCGTTGTTTTTGCAGTGTTTGATTGGCGGTTTTAACTTGAAAAAGGATAATTTATGCGTCCCTAGGTATTAATTAAAATATAGGTCTTTTATATTGGAAGACGTATACAAAGAAAAATCTTGAGACTTTTGTACAGTGGCGCGTTATCCTATGGCAATGGGCCCGTCCAAGTCTTCGACTTTTTAGAAATTACATGTCGCATATGAATTTTGAATATAAATAGATGAAAACTAAATAAAAATTGCTACATATTTTCTATTTTTATACCTATAATAATGTAATTAACGTTCTCAGCGTGAAATGGTCGCCATGTTGTGACGTCAGCGTCATTACAGTCGTCCAGTTACCCGGTGAAAATGTAAATATAGAGTGGACCAAATATATTTTGCTCATAAATTTAGGATTGGCTTGACACATACTCTATCATACACAAATTTAATATATCCGAGTCTTTTTTTATAAGATCAAAAGAAAATTTACTTATTAAATAAATTTATATTATAATTTGTTTTAATTGTTGTAATATTAATACGTGCCATTGTTGCAATCATTTAGTAAATAGGAATTTAAATGTTGGATTACTTTTTATTATGAACTATGCTTTGATTATTGTAATCAATACTGTCATTGTTGTATTTATTTATACGTAAATAGAAAATAGGTTAAATACTATTTTAATTATAATTTTGGCACTTGGTGAGTATGATAACCTTCAATATTATTTTATAGAAAGCCTTAAAATCACATTAATTAAAGCGAATAATTAACATGATTATGAAAACGAGCAAATATTATTAATTTTACTTACCTGATTTTTATTTATGTGTAATATATAATCGAATTATCATTTAACACTACTCCTATACCGATTGATGGATCAAACAAATATATATTTTGAAATGATACAACTATCTGACTTACTTTATTACTATTAGCTCTAAAGATTTTTGATCACAGTTTGTAAAAGATACGTATTTTTATTTTTGCAACATTTATTGTATATTACCATTATTAATGGTAACGTATGTCGGTTCTCTCTACTTATGACGGAGTGATGCTAACGTCACCACTTTCGCGCCAAAACTTTAATAATTATTTTAGGCGTTATTACGCATTATTTCAAGAAAACAAAAAATACGGATTTCTATTTTTAAATTCTTCGTAATATATAAAAAATTCAAAAAAAGTTGGACGGGCCTATTGCCTGGGGTAAGGCCGGCCCGATAGGTGAGGCGACCGCCTCAGGCGCCGGATTAAAACAGGCACCAAAACGACGTACTAAAAATATACAATTTTAATAAACAGCCGAAAAATTTCTTAATAATTTAATGCAATTATAACATTTGTTCCTTTTTCTGCATTCTTGATGTTCAATGACTGTTTATATTTAAATATTAAATATTTTTTGAAATACATAGAAATTTCATGTTAATTAAGCCATAATTTTTCTCTTACACCCGTTGCCATCAGGGCCGCTTCGTGTGGGTGGGCAGGTTGTGCCCTGCCCAAAGGCGTCTAGACTTTGAGGGGCGCTGTTTCGAGACAGTAAAGTAAATATAGTAAATTTTTATAAAATTCTCTTATTCGTAATGACAAAATTGCTATAAAACTTAACGTGATAGAAGAGAAAATATATTTTTTAAATCGTTTGCATTAGAGCTCTAGTTATAAGTAAAATAATTATCGTACCGATCGGTCCGTTATTATTCTAGCATTGTTATATTGAAATAATAAATATGAAAATGTTGATTACAACAATGAATATATTGATTATAACTTAAGAATATTGATTACATGAATGGATCCCACAATGAATCCTATATTTAAATACCTACTATCATTTTGCGAAGAATCAAATGTACATAAATCCTGAAATCTGTTGTAAAATTGTTGATTACAACAAACGATTTAGATTATAACCTATTGATTACAAGAATGAATCTAGAAAAATTTCATCAATATTATTATAATTATTATAATGTATTTATTTGTTATAAGGTCATTTGACCGATACAAATTATCACAATTTTACATACACAAATTTTTACATATATATACAATTATACAGAGATATTTTTAGTGCCCTCTGTTGACACCCTCGTTACATGCAGAGTAGCTTATAGTGACCTCTGCTGCCACTCGGACTCATCGGGGTGTGTCGGTTTTTTGATTAAAAACTGACTCGTGTGGGAATCGAACGCGGTCCCACACGAGCAACCTTGTATGCCAGGCGAGCACTCTTGACCACACGAGCACCGATGACCGTCAAAAAAATTTCATCATCAATATGTTAAATCTAGCATTTTTGAAGAACAAAAAGTATAGTTTAAACTTTAATTTGCAAATTTTACATCATTAGGGGGAAGGGGCGCTAAAATATAACATAACATAAAGGCGCCTTATACCCACGGAGCGGCCCTGGTTGCCATATTAATGTGATTATGGTATTTTAAAATATTGGGATGGGTCACATGAAAATAATAAGTAGATGAGGTTTATTTTTTTGCTCAATACAATTTTCGTTCTTGCTTCTATTGTTAATCAATAACAATATGAGCCCTGACCTGGGGCCTCATGAACATGGGGGGTCCAAACCAATCTTGTATAAACTCACTGTACGAATAAATATCAACTATCGGGAGTTGAGGTTATTCCCCCTCCCCTAATTTTACCCAGGGAAAAATGTCCGAATGTAAAGCTGTGCATGTGGCCCCATGAAGCTATAACGCACCACTGATTCTATAGATACAATGCTTAAGCGAGTATTGTGTTAAAATTCATCCTCATACACCTTGTTTTTATTTGTAATACAAACGGTAATAACAAAAAATTCTCTGTACGACAATAGTTGCAATCTAGTTTTTCTGTTCTTTTAAATATCCTCCTTTTAATAATTATATATTAGAATTTCTTTTTGGCTGCTATCTGATCCGTATAATTAAACTTACTTACGTGTCTAGAAAACCTAAGAAAGAATTAAAAAGAGAAAATTTAAAAGTAACATTTAAATATGGCGGTGATAGCATTAATTTTTGGGATTATACTTAGTCAGCGAGAGAGAAAAATTAGCTATTATTGCAACAAACATAAATAGCCAATGTTACCTAGATATTTTAAAAGCAAATTAAAGTGCCGAAAAATAGGGCTTCGCAGAACATTTTAATACCAAACATACATTATACCACTGAATTCAAAGAGGAAATATAATAGTTATTTGTGTATCAAGAGCGTAAAGATACTTTACGCTAGAGATGCACACATAATTTTTTCTACGACTTTACTAACGAAATATAAAAATAATAATATCTATTTAGTAAGTTCATTCAATCTTAACCAATTTCCTGTTTTGTGTTTCTGTAACCATGACGATATGAGTAAATAAATAATTCTGATGCCAACAATCATTGTTTTATGAAAAGTTTTCACACATACATCAAAAATGTGCTCAAAAATCTCCGAAAATAGTGAAGATAGTGATTTTTCTTGTACTCCTCCAGATATATTCGAAACGGCGAAAATGCTTCCTTGAGTTTATTACCTGCAAAATCAAGAGCATTATACGAAAAGAATTATAACCTCTTCATTGAATGGTGTAAGTTAAAAAAAATCAAGAATTACAGTGAAAAATGTTTTACTAGCTTACTTTTTGGAAAAATCTAATGTAATGAAATCGTCTTCTCTTTGGTCCATTTATTCCATGCAAAAATCAACACTAGCAGTTAATAACGATATTGATATCAGCAAATTCAAGAAACTAACTGCTTTTTTGAAACAAAAATCAGTTGGTTATAGACCAAAAAAATCTAAATCTTTAACAAGAGATGAAATAAATAAATTCCTGACAAGCCCCAGATTATCATTTCCTTATGATGAAAGTTGCTCTTATATTGGGTGTTGCTGGAGCATGCCGACGCGACGAATTAGTTGGGATGACTGTAGATGATATTGAGGACTGTAGATGATATTGAGGATAATGGGTTCATTTTAATTGTTAATGTACAGAAGATATGTTGCTATTCGACCCTCTAACATATCATCTCGGCGATTATTCATAAATTATAAGCATGGCAAATATACCGCACAAGTTGTTGGAATGAACACTATAGGAAAAATTCCATTGCAGAATATCTGAATTTACCTCATTCGAAATCATTTACAGGCCATTGTTTCCGCAGATCCTCTGCTACATTACTAGCTAATTCCGGAGCTGACATTATGACTCTAAAACGTCATGGTGGCTGGCGTTCCTCAGCTGTTGCAGAAGGTTATGTTGATGATGAAAGTTTGAAAAATAAAATTGATACAGCGCATAAAATTTTAACAAACAAGGAGAATCAAACTTCTGCCGCTGCCACACTAACTGAATATTCTAGTGAGACTGTCACAGAATCTAATTTATCCTCGTCAGCTGTTTCAAGCTTTGGAATAAATATACAAAACAGCCAAAACTGCACATTCAATTTTAACATTGTCGGTCAATGATTAAATCCACTAAGTTTGTTAATTATGAAATATATTTATAGTTGTAATTAAATGTACATTCACCAACAGAATAAAATTGTAACTTGATTAAATAAATAAGTTGGTAGCGTAGCTAACTTCGTATTGTATGTAGCACATTTGTAGTGTAAAACTGAACCAAACGTATATTTTAGATTTCGTACGTATTGTTTTAATAAATTAAAATTTCAACGATAATATTTATTTATCTAAGCGAGCAAATTAAGTACTTTACCGCGCGTTGCTATGGGAGACGCGCCGTAAAGTATTTTTTTGCTCGTTCCTTAGTAATCATTAACTTTACGATGACAAAAGAGAGCATAAATATCAACTTTTCATGGTGGTCGTAGAAAAAATAAATTACATTATTTACACTAGCTTTTATTAAGCCAAATAATGGGAGATGATAGGCAAAGCTAATCGTAGATGGCAGCGGATAACTACGTCATTTTGCCGCGTGAAATTTGAAAGCAATGACCATGTCACTGATGACTGACAGTTCATATAGACCAGAAAAGTTAGGTTAGAATTTGCCTTTGGCACGAGTTCATAGTTTGAATTCCCTAGTATAGGTTTCATATAGGAGTTTAATTTTACAGACAAATAACAGATAATTGCGTAGGCTTCCACAGTCTGAGTCATGAGAAATATTCGTTTTCCGGGAATGGACTGTGTCATATTTTGAGTCAGAGCTCAACGTTTCGCCCGCAGTCATATGGGGCATCTTCAGGAGCAAGGGGGATAGTACTGTCTTAAACACGGTTACCCGACGTGTCAACCACGCTAGAGGCCGAGTTTAAGCAACAAGAAGGGAGACTCAGTTTACAAGGTTACCCGACGTGTAAACCACGCTAGAGGCCAAATAAACCAAGTGACGAAGGAAGGCCGAGAAGACGGTTATATACTAATCTAAAGATACGGTAATGAGCAGAGCTAATGAGGACCAATGGTAATCGAGTTCGTAATGGTAGATTGGGCGTGCCGTGTTCCGAGAATCACCGGTTTCCACATGTGGCTCAAGAAATAGCCATCATCCCGATTGATGTTATTCGGATGTTTCCATATTTCTAAAGTTTCCCTGTATTTACGTCTGTAAAACTCAGGGACAGGAGCTAAAATGCGGGAATTTTCAAATAAGATGTTATGTCCTGTGTTGTGTTGGTGTTCTGCGACCGCAGATGTTAATACCATACCATTACGCAGACAGCGTTTGTGTTCTGACAATCTAGTGTGAACACTCCTTCCTGTTTCACCTATGTATACTGTGCCGCAAGAACAAGGAATACTATAAACACCGGGTGACGACAAGGGTTCGCGCTTATCTTTAGTTTGGGGGGAGTATTTCTGAGATCTTTTGTGGAGGTTTAAAAAAGACCTTAATATTGTTTTTATTGAGAATTCTACCTATTTTGTCCGAGAAACCTTTAATGTAAGGGATAGATGCAAATGTTTCGAACGAGGTATCCACAGGTTTTTTGGGTAACATCTGCGGTCGCAGAACACCAACACAACACAGGACATAACATCTTATTTGAAAATTCCCGCATTTTAGCTCCTGTCCCTGAGTTTTACAGACGTAAATACAGGGAAACTTTAGAAATATGGAAACATCCGAATAACATCAATCGGGATGATGGCTATTTCTTGAGCCACATGTGGAAACCGGTGATTCTCGGAACACGACACGCCCAATCTACCATTACGAACTCGATTACCATTGGTCCTCATTAGCTCTGCTCATTACCGTATCTTTAGATTAGTATATAACCGTCTTCTCGGCCTTCCTTCGTCACTTGGTTTATTTGGCCTCTAGCGTGGTTTACACGTCGGGTAACCTTGTAAACTGAGTCTCCCTTCTTGTTGCTTAAACTCGGCCTCTAGCGTGGTTGACACGTCGGGTAACCGTGTTTAAGACAGTACTATCCCCCTTGCTCCTGAAGATGCCCCATATGACTGCGGGCGAAACGTTGAGCTCTGACTCAAAATATGACACAGTCCATTCCCGGAAAACGAATATTTCTCAAATAACAGATATTTTGGAAAAGAAATTAAACAGCTCTTGCTAAGAATTCGAGAGTTTGTTTATTCAGTAATAGATTGCAACAGTTTAAACCTGTAGAAAAGGTAAAGTAACAAAATTATTAGAAATTAAAATGCTTGGTGCAAGCAAAGATACCGTATGTCGTTGACTCACCACTAAATACGACAGCACAATAGAAGATGAAACATGCACGATCAAACTAGGACATACGTTCAATGAATTTTGTAGTGTTGTGTTATTATTTAAATAATTATATAAACTATGCAGAGTTCATGTGAATATTATTGTACGAATCTGGAGATAAAGGATCAGTCTAGATGCTACATATAATGCTTTGCATAAGAGATTTACTTTTATGAGATTTTTCGGCCTTTAAAGTTGAGCAAAAATTTCCTTGGTAAGAAATACACGGGGATTGAAATTATGTTCTCAGCGTTATGAACTGAGTTTGAATTTCGCGCCTAAGTTTGACCGTTACACTTTTCTGGTCTATTTGTTTGTGTTTGGGGTTGGTTTCACATGATTTGGATCCCGAATTTAAACCTCTAATAATTTGACAACGTTTGCGCAAAGAAAATCTGATTTGCTTTGTTAAACACCAATGGCCCTCTTTTCGATTTACACCCTATAACACCACTAACCACTACATACTAAAAATAAACTTTGGTGCTAAAAAATTGTTGTATTTTGCCGTTTGAAACAAATAAACGTGCACAAATTATAGGGGAGACCGGTGTCAATTTTTACAAAATTTAAATTTTTATTTTTCACGAGTTAACGTTCATTTCGAAATTTTGAAATTACCTATATGAGAACTTACCCACCTTAGTGAATAATATTTTACATTTTAAACTTTTGAAAATATAACAAATATAAAAGTATAAGGATTTTAAGTCAGGCATTACAAATGTTACAATTGACACCTAACTAGTGTCAATAGTAACAGGGCCAGTGTTAATTGTAATAAGTTAAAATAACAGATAAAAGAAGATATTATTGAAAAAATAAACATTTATTTATTACCTCAAAAAATACAAAATTCAGATGACAACTAAAAGCAAACAAAATATATATTCTATTGGTGATATAGCCCATTTAGACCAATGCCTTTAGTGGCTAACGAAATTGCAGTTTAGGTAAACATAAAATAGGTCTTTCTTCGTACAATTTAACTTGCTCGGTGTCCAGATTTTACATTTTCGCCACTGCAACCAATCTCCTGTACTCAAAAAATATGGGCCAATACATATCAGAGAGTTTCCTCATCGGAGCCATTTGAAGAGTAATCTGCGACTGTTACTTTCGGAACTGTTTTTCGTTTTTTTGCTCTTCTTCTTTTATGTTTTCGATAGCAGTGGTTTTTTCTTGTAATTTTTATCATGATCAATACTGTACTTAATTATTAAACACGTCACAATCGACGCCGTGGCATGTGTTACAACTGACACCGCTTAACTTATAAAGATATTATTTGCTTTTTGTATTTATTAGGTAATAATTCGAAATGTTTTTTAATGAAAAATAAAAGCAGATATAACTCACAAACTGATCCTTAACTTGAAATATTTCCGAGCAGAGCTCTTATAGTGTTTTAGAAACAAGTGTGTCACTACCTGTATTTACTTTTTTGACGATTTACAGACATTCGTCAGAAACAGACGCCGTATTTGCGCGTATGTACTTACACTAAATACCAAAGAGCTATGACTCTTTCTGCTTCACTCTGCAAGCGCGTTTTAATCTACTTCGAAAAGATGGCCCTGTTACCTACCCTTGTTACATTTGACACCTGTTACTATTGACACCGGTCTTTTCTACATCGTTGAAAACCAAAAAATATATCAACTGGAAATTTTTGATGAAGCTTTTCAATATTTCTTAGAAATTGCAATTGTTCGTCGAGGTTAAATTCTTCTATCCGGTTTTATATTTTACATTGATGCTCTCATAACTCTCGTATGTTATTTGTAGAATGAAAGCAGAAGAGATAAATAAGCATCAATAAAACTAATTATACTGCGAGATAAACTCGGCGGAGATAGCCTGATTTGCATATTAATAGTGCGACAAGTTTCCGTATTCTTTGACAAATAACAATGTTCATTGTTATTGAAGATGTATTTTTTCAAGTCGAACATGAACATCGTGATTAAAATAGCGCCGTTGAGATTACACATACTTCACATTTTCACTGATTGATATTTATCTTCAGAGTTACTTTATGAACCGCAATGAAGAAGAATATTATCTTTATCTTCCTACATATATACTACGTTTACATGCAGTTTTGAAAATGGTTTCAGTTTTCAGTCAAAATTATGCAAAACTGTTTACATGCAGTTTTCAAAACAAGTTTAAAAATTGATTTGAAAGCAGTTTCGGCGCATGCGCATTTGGCTAATATAAGTGACAGATTCTCTTCACTCCAAATACTTCGTTTTGCTATTATTCCAATTATTTTTTATACTTCGTACCACTACGCACTAAAACTACACAACTGTCAGTTTATTTGAAGGTTAGTAACACAAACCGACAGACACGTTATGCTCTGTACGCATGCGCAGTATCGAAACTGGATGTAAGTGTTTACATGAGTAGTTTTGAAACTAGTTTTCAAGTCCAACCCATGAATTTTAGTTTTGGTTTGAGATAATTCAAAACCGTTTTGACACTGTATACATGGCGTTTTCAAAACTAAAAACGTTTTAAAAACGGTTTCAAAACTGCATGTAAACTCAGTAATATTTAATATAGGGAACACCTTCATACCAGCGGATGCAACATTGTATTAAAGATAACCTCTTCAATATACCTATGGTTATATGCCAGAAGCAGATATGTCATTTTCGCCTGTTTTCTGTTTTTATTTTTCGAAAGCCAGACTAAAATTGTAGAGAATAAAACACATGGTTCATATTTTTTGGAATTATATTTTAAAAATGTTCAAAACAGTTCCCTTGAACAATAATACACAATTCCCAAATCAGGTGAATATAACGGGTATTTGTTATACTCTTTTTTGTTAAAAACTGATTAAAATGTTCCGTTACTTTATTTTAAATGACGTGCAATTCACTGTTTAAAATGATGGGTACCTACTGCAAATTTGATATCTTCGATCTGCCTAATTTTCTAATTATCAATAATTCTAGCGTGACCCTCGTATATTTAAAAAATTGAATTTTTATAATGACAAAACTGCTTAACATAACGTATGTACATAATATCAAAATTCACTTTACGAGAGGAAGGTATTATACGAAGTGATTGAAAAAAAAATCTGATGTGGCCAGCACATTACTTTCCGTCAGATCGTCAGATCTATGTATATTGTAAAAATTCCACACAGAGATTTTGTTGTAAAAGATTCCATATTTCCAGTACAGTACCTTCAGTTCTATGTATTCCATATAGAAAGTTTTTTGTAAGAGTTTATATATTTCCAATAAAATTATAACACAAACATAATGTTAAGTGCACTTGACACTGACATTTGTCAATTAGAATTTTCTTAATATAGGGCGCGAGCAGATACGTGACTCGAGCGACTTTGACGTGCTTGAAATAAGCTGATTTGTGTGCGCATGTAATTTTGACAAGAACAATGTCACGTTGACAAGACCATTGTGTGGATTTATTTTGATGTTGAACTGCTAAAATGTTATTATTTTTAATTTCATGTGTTTTACAGCCTAAAAATTGTAAAATAATAACATTAAAGCTGTTCAAAATCAAAATAAGTCAAAACATTGGTACTGTCAACGTGACATTGTTCTTGACAAAATGACATACGCACACAAATCAGCTGATTCCAAGCATATATTTAATATAGGGAACGTCAAGGTCGCTCGAGTCACGTGTCTGCTCGCGCCCTATAGTAGATGTTTCCATGGTTGTAGCATAGCTTTCTCCTTTATGAAATTTAATTTCTTTATAAATTTATTACTCTATAGGCGATAGGAAATAAGCAATATGACATCTGGTGGTATTTCGAGGAACTATTATAGTTGACGGGATAATTTATATATGTGACATTTGTTTGACTGTATAAACATAAGTGTTATCTATTATGTGCCTAATATTTGCGTTTAGGTATATAATATCTCTTAATATTTCACACGTAATGCATAAATGAAATTAGTAAATGTCAAATTATCCCGTTAACATTAGTTTCTTTAAAATCCATTTTGGCGCTACGATCTTATTTTCCATCGCATATATCCATTGAATATGAAGTATAAAATGTAATCAAATATTATAGAGAATAAAATATTCTTAAATATTTAAAATAATATTAAATATAAAAAATAGTATATTAAAGAACATGTTTTATAAGACATGTTTTTTTCGCACGCGGCAACATTTAGAAAACGAGCGTTACCGAGTTTTCTAATTGACAAGTGCGAAAGAAAGTCTTATAAAATGAGTTCTTTATACTATTTTTATATTTTGCGCCTTCTACAATTAACATTTCATACATACATACATCCATACATACATACATACAAACATACATACATCCATCCATACATACAGACATCATCATAAAAATAGTAAAATCGTATTCTAGGGACCCTAAAACGTGCTTATTCACGAATAACTCATCATCGATTTTTTTGACCAAAGTCAATACCTTCCTTACCTACAGGTGACGGAAGGTAAAAATGTCAAATTATTTAAAAAATATAATGTGTATAACACATGTTCAAAGTTCTTTGTCGAACTTTCAGCACTTGGTATATAAATATATATTGTCATGAATTTATGAATACTTTTCATGTTTACCCCATAATATAAATTAAATAACTATGTATATCATTTGTAATAGCGTTAATATTTCTATAATTCTTTTCTTTTTGTTTCATATAATAAAATATAAAATAAACAAACAAATATATAAACGGTCGATAAATTGCTAACAATCAACTATCATCATCAATAATTTCATACCATATCGAAATATTACATTATGTAAATTAATCGAAGACAGTTAATGTATTTCTCGAATAGAATGCATATCCTTTTCCTTTAGAAGGGGTACTAAATAATAAATATAATTCGTTATACGCAAATATATCATCGCTGCAGAAAAATGTGGTTTTAATTGAGACTATTCATTAATGAAATCAACCATGACACGATTGAATCCTACAAATCACATAACGGGCAATATAAATTCAAAGAGCGAATTAGGTACGTTCTTTTAATTTAAATCCGGTACAGTCTACAGTAGTATAGTAGTGGATAATAACCGTCATAAATCCACGATGAACCTTTTAATTTCTTGCATCATTTCTAATAACATGATTGAAGACGAATGACTGATATTAATTGTATGTTGTAGTTAATTTCTAATTTTATCTAGACTAGACGTACCACTGTGTTATTTATAATTATTCCTTTCTTAATACAACCATAATTGATTACGTCAACGACTATTAAGGTTTAAAATATTACTTAGTAATATATTAAATTTGACATAATGTTCTCGTAGATTTTATTCATTAATATTTATAATATTTGTTTTCTCTTGATGATCACAGCTACATAAAATTGTCCTATTTGAAATTGTTGTATAAACAGCTTCTGAAAATTCTATGTTCGAAACGTGTTTACTAGAATATTGAATATTTTATTAGTTCAATAAATAATGTGTAAATATTTGCCCATATACAGGTGTCTCAATATGCTTGCTCACTATTAACTTTTTTATTTGAAAAGATACGAATTTGGCTAAATGAGCAAAATTGTACCATTTTGAATTACAAAACGACTGATATCAGCAATCATTAATTTGTATCAGCGGTTCTCAAAATATGGGACCGAACTTTTTTATTTTAAATAAGAACATATATTTTTTACATGCTTATTCGGTAGAGAATTTAATTCTGAATGCAACGATATAATCGTTTCATAATATTACATAACGAATTTTTTGAGAAAAATCCATAAAAAAATATTTTAATCTGATTTAAATATGACTATAATAAGAGTGCCACGAATGGAAAAAATAAATACATGTTACTTTTTACCTCCCGCTACCCTTGGTAAGAGAGGAATAGGGATCGTGCTAAAAATCGCATATCGAGATTTTGGTAAATGACCACGTTTTAAAGTCCCTAGAATCCAATTTTCACGATGATGTCTGTGTGTATGTATGTGTGTATGTGTGTGTGGATCCTCCACTCTAACTCAAATACTATCATTCGGAAAATTTTGAAACCTTGGATTTTGAACTTTTTCTGTAATGGAAAGAGCCCATTAGATTTTAGTGAAAATGAGATAACCGGCACTTTACCAGAAGCTTAAAATAGTTTTTCTTCGAAAAATACCTTTAAATGTTATTTTTTCGAGATTAATCTTATTATAAAAATTAAAAATTATTAATTTTTCTATAAATTTGCATTAATGCTTTTTCTATATATTTTATGGATAAATTTATAAAATTATCTATAATTTAAATCCCAGAGCCTACGCTTTAAACAAACAAAATGCAGTTATTCAAATGTATGTAACTGTCAGATAAATGTCACTATCAAAGAACTAATCATTTCAAAATAGTATTAGTAACGTTTTAAAAATGAGAAAGTAAATAGAACAATAGAAAAAGAATTCAATATAGTTTCCACCATAAGTAAATATGTAGGTATGTATTGTATTTAGATTAATAAAAATTAACTTTTCACAAAAATATTTAAGCTAGTCCTCATTGAGAAATATTCGTTTTCCGGGAATGGACTGTGTCATATTTTGAGTCAGAACTCAACGTATCGCCCGCAGTCGTATGGGGCATCTTCAGGAGCAAGGGGGATAGTACTGTCTTAAACAAGGTTACCCGACGTGTCAACCACGCTAGAGGCCGAGTTTAAGCAACAAGGGGGAGACTCAGTTTACAAGGTTAGCCGACGTGTAAACTGAGTCTTTGTATTCTTCTTCGTTACATCCATATAAAGAGCTGATTAGATTTTGGTTATAATTGGTCAACCGGAAGTACCCTAATTTGAAGATTTTAACAGTTTTTCTTGAAAAAACGATGTTAAATATCATTTTTTCACATTTAATGTTATTATAAATATTACAGAATATTTTATTGCCTTTGTCTATACGATTTGAATGCATTTTATACTTCATATTAAATGGATATAGAGTTAAAAAATTATAAAGAAATTAAATTTTATAAAGCAGCTAGCTATTCTATAACCATGGAAACCGCTACTATATTAAGAAAATGCTGATTGACAGATGTCAGTGTCAATTGCAATTGACATATTTGTGTTTTAATTTTACTGGACATATAGAATCTCTTAGGTACATGAAACTTTCGGTATGGAATTTGTACAAAATATATAGAACTAACAGAAGGTAATGTACTTGAAATATGGAATTTTGAACAATAAACTTTCTGTATGGAATTTGTACAAAATATATGGAACTGACGGAAGGTCACATCAGATTTTTTAAAATGACCTGAGGAATATTTTTATTATACTCATTATTATAAACTACTTTGTATATTTATAAAACGAAACGATAACCACCGTATATATAATGTAAATTCATCGTCAATTTTATTATCGTACCCTGATCGTATCGCGAATAAAAAACTTCAATTTCAAATTTTCAATTTACTCTGAATTTTTATATATTTATTTCTTTTTTTACAGGAATATTGTGCCAGCCAGCAGTGTCTCAAGTTGTTCCAGTCATATTCTGCAAATATATCCACATGATACACCACTACATTTGAACGTAAGTTTCTTTTACATAAACATTTTCTAAAATAAAATATGTTACTTTTCGTATAGTTATGCTTATTTATTTCATATTTATTTTGTATATGGTTAGCTACTTACTTACTTACTTAAATAGGTATATATTTTGCAATATCAGTATTATTGATTATGACAACATATTTGGCATATTCAACATTTGAGCTGAAAAATTAAATAAATAAACATAATATTACCCTTCATTGGGTCACGAGTATTCTAGTGAGGATCAAAGATATTACCATGTTACTAAATCAAGGCCGGTCGAATGAAGGAGAAAGTGCACTCTCGGTCGCGCACTTCTTCCTTATAAATACTAAAAATTCCCCTGCAATGTATTCAATTTATTATTGACAATTAATAGAAGTAATAATTTAATTCGGTAATTAATTAATACATAATCGATAATTACTTTTCGTCTTTGAGTAGTGGAAACATAAGGTACTACTTTATACTTATTTATTATCATGCTTGATTTAGTCACATTAATTTTGCGTTCGAATCGAAGTTACAAATTATAAAATAATTACAATATAGATATTTATTTTAATTATAATATTAATATATTGAAATTTGAATACAATAAATTTAAATGACTTATTGACAGTTAATATTACCAATAATTTATTTAAATAACCATTAATTAAATACGGAAGCTATTAAAATTATAAACTCGAAGTTTAGTCAATGAATCTGTACTTATTAACCGCTATATGTATTTTCCTAAACTTATTTTGTCTCGTTACTCTAATAGTTTACGCTATTTCGCTATTCAGGTTGTCTAGTATAATGTGTCCAACGTGGAATTTTTAAAACTATAAGAGATACGCCTTCGGATAATTTAGATAAAAGTTTTAGAAGCGAACCTATTGTTTATCCGAAAAAAATGCATAGGTTTCAATTATTATTTATTAAGCGTATTAAACTGTAATCATTTTCTTTTTTAAATATTCTACGACGTAAATGAGATCAATCCCAAAAAGAACAAATCTGGTGTGGCCAACACAATACCTCCCGCCATTTACAGCCGTAGTCACAAAACGGATTAACTACCTAATCTTTATTTTTAGATTAGCGAATTTTACTCTAATTTTGGCAGTTTATTTCTTAAAATATAGTCTAATCTAATCCAAGTAACTACCTTTTTTGATAATAAAATGAAGATTAAATTTGAAATACCAATAGAATTCATTAATCCAAAAATGAGGATTAGCTTAACCTTTTTTTCCAATCGTTAATTTTTATTAATCTTAATACATACCTACCTACATATTTACTTAGGTTGCAAACTGTATTGATTTTCGTTCCTACTGATCTATTAACTATTTTCTTTTTATAACGTTACTGTTATTATTTTGAAATGATTAGTTCTTTGACAGTGGCATTTATCTGTCAGTTACATACATTTGAATAACTGCGTAACAAAGGAGTTTTGTTTGTTTAAAGCGAGACTCCGGGATTTAAATTTAAATTATAGATCATTTTATAAATTTATCCATAAAACATGTAGAAAAAGTATTATGCAAATTTGTAGAAAATTTAATAATCTTTAATTTTTATAATAACACTAATCTTGAAAAAGTAACATTTGATGGTACTTTTCGAAGAATAGTTATTTATGATATCTGTTAAAAGTGACATTTTATTTTGTGAGAAGGAAGTTTGGAACACGACTATCAACTTTTATTTTTCAAATGGCAACCGATAATTATTTTAATAAAATAGAAACCACCATTTTTTTCTGTTTTCAACGATGTATTATTTTTTATTAATGTATTTGAAAAATTTCGAGAAAAATGAGATAATTTAGAAATATTAGAAATAATTTTTAAACAAATATTATAGGTGGCTATGTGAAAATAAACAAAACGTAACAGTGCTATACAACTTAGCAAATTAAAATAAATAAAAAAAATAAATAAATATATCATCACGGCATATTACCCATTGCTGGGTGTGCCAATCTGCAACAAATTTAGTAACAAAAACCGCTCCCGGTAAATTCTTTTTGCTCTTCTTATGATTCCAGTCGATTCACCAATTATTAGAATCATATCAATTAATTTGTTCTTCGTAAACATTTCAAAATGTTTTTTTTTTTTTTGTTTACAAAATAAGTCAAATTAACAAACAAATGTATACTTTTTTGACATTAATTTAATTGTTTTACATTGTTACGTTTTGTTTATTTTCACATAGCCACCTATAATATTTGTTTAAAAATTATTTCTAATATTTCCTAATTATCTCATTTTTCTCGAAATTTTTCAAATACATTAATAAAAAATATTACATCGTTGAAAAGAGAAAAAAATGGCGGTTTCTATTTTATTAAAATAATTATAGGTTGTCATTTGAAAAAGAAAAGTTGATAGTCGTATCTTGTAAACCTGACTTTATAAACAATATCTACATCTGCCATCAAATAGTATATGTAAAATAATAAAACTTTTATATGAGCCATTTTTTTCTATTACTTATAATAAAAAAGTTAAAGGAGGGGGGCGTCTTCCCAGACTCACCCTGTATAGTTCCATTTACACTCGGTAAACATAATATATGGTTCCAATTTTGCACCAATAGGGTATTCTCTGAAGACTACCAATATTAAAAATATTAGTGTTCATAGGTAAACAACAGGGAAAAAACAAAAAATCATATTATAAACTGATTGATACAAAAGATATAAAGCATTTAAATTTTGCTGATGTACTAGATGACCTGCCAATGGGAGACCAGTTGAAATCCCTGCTTCATGTTCGAATGTGATAAGAGGCCGCATGAACCACTGATAGCACGCAGCTGGTACTGTACAACTAGTACGTCACTATCACGTGACACAATAAAATCAAATTTTAAAAATTAATATCTCGCTTATTAAAAGTAATTTTTAACTGGAGTTTTCACAGGTACTCTTAGATATAACTGTTCTTTAAGAAAAATAAATTTAAAAAATATGAAAGAATACCCTATTAAAATGAATATAAAAAATACAACGTAATGTCAATAAAAATTCTTTCAAACAATTTCAAACATCATGTGCATACAAAATTACAGAAATTACTTAATAATACATTTAGAGCCGTACGTTTGAGGATGCGTCAGTGATGCGGGACCTAGTACTTTCACTTTTTATCGAATTTAGAGATGGCATTACGCGCAGTCGAATCCACTGCAGACACAGATGCGATGCGACTTGCGATGATCCACTTGCAATACACGCATCAGATAGTGCGTCACGCGTATTCACATGCTTGGAGATGCTGCCAGACAGTGTCTTGATGAGATGAGCTACGCACTTAACACTTATATGGCTTTATGATTGCCAGTCTGAACAGCAAATTCCACACACTACCAAGAATGAGATTGCCAATCATTAATTAATTGGAATCTCATGGTTAACATAACTTCATATGGTATGCCATCACATAATAAACTTATATTTTATGTAAAACCGATAACAAGATTTCACAGATTAAATGCATAAATGTATTTTTTTCACTACTAGCCTACAAACATACCATTATTGACTTGTTATTGAGTTGTGAAATTGTTTTTCTCTACCGCTTCCTTAACAACGCTTAACAACGGTCAATAATGAATTATTATTGACCCTGGTTAATTATGCGAACTGTCACTTTTTAAAGAAGTTCAAGCTTCTGAATTTATTTAACTTATTAAACGCCAAAAAAACATTATATTTAAATTTGCCGCCTAATTTCAAGTTGGCAATAGTTAAATTTCAGATTAAAAATCTTAATATTCTACGATCTTATTTCTTATCAAATTTTTCGTGCGTTCACATTATATTTACAGTGCGAAATGTTAATTTAGGTATTTATTTATTGTTAAATCTATGAAAAGGTAAGTGTTTATTGTAACATTATTTCAATTATCTTACATTGTACATTTTTGTAGGGTTATAATTACATTTCTATGGAAAAACACAAAACAGGTAACATTTATTTGCTATTTATAGTTGAAATTGATAGTGCCATTGTGACAAGTCAAATTTATTGCTGCAGAACCAGCCACTCCAATCACAAAAATAGCCTAAGATAGTATGAATTAGTAAGTTTTTGGAATTTTATTACCACAACAGGATACCTTCGTTGTTAGGAAGACTTCATTTGGCGCTTCTATGAGAAATTTATTAATTTCTTCTTTAGAAAATACAGATGACTTTTTTGGCTTATATGTAGCATTTTGGCGCTTTAAAAATGCAAGTAACTTAAAATATTTTGAAATGTCTATATTTTCTTTTAATAAAATAGTCGATTTCAGCATGGAAAATATGGCCCATAAACTTGAAGCCTTTTTATTGTGTGCTTGCTCCTGGAAATATGCTAGGAGTACATTTTCCGAGATTTTAGTCACCTTTTTTGTTAGACACCGTTCTTTAAAACTTGTATACACTTTCATATATATCGGTTTAGATTTTTCTGGCAGCAATGTATCAAACTGCACATTTTGTACCGCTTCTTTAATTTCCGGAGGAGTACAATTTTCCGTATTACTTTCTTCAAACATGTTTACTTATTGTTACCAAAATGAAATGTCAGATATTAAAAACAATATTAAAAACAAAAGAATTTTATTTCTGCCTACTTAGTTTTTATAGATATTAATAAATATTAATGTCAAAATTCTTATGTTATTATTAATATAAAATTAAATAGAATTTAGGAGCTAGTAGTGAAAAAAATAGTATATAAACCACGGTTGAGAAGATCATTATTGACCAGGCGCCTTGTATCACTCGGGCTTCGCCCTCGTGTTACAATCTTGGCGCTAGGTCAATAATGATTATCTTCTCAACCTTGGCGTATAATATACTATTACCCAACACCGACTCATAATATATTTGTTACTATAGTTACTTGAAATAACTAATGTAACATTAGACACTCCGTGAGTAAGATAATTTTTTTAGTAAAAATGAATAAAATAAACAGATAATACCTAACTATTGCTGTTTGAAACAAATGAACATAAATTAAACATCGTTGGAAAGCCAAAAAAAAAATATTATCAATTGATTAATTTTCCACTTTGGCGTCCATAGAAAATTTTAATTCATAACTCGAACAGTAATAATAAAAAATCTGATGTGGACACCACACGACTTCCTTGTATGCAAGACCAACATGAAATATAGACCAAATTATAAAATTTATTTATTTATTTATTTATTTATTTATTTTATTTAGGAGAACCAACAGCCTAAGCCAAACAGGTCCCCGCGAATTTACAAAAATGTATACAACACATGTATATGCATGAAAAACATAGTTATTTACAAAATATAAAGTTACAATAATATAATACAGTTAAACATAAATATAAATGCATATGGAAGAAAGTATTTATCACAAATAAAGAAATTTACAACAATATAATAAAGCTAAACGTGAGATTCCGTTATGTAAACACTTAACATTTTTTTTAAATGTGTAAAACTGACATTAAATATGTCAATGAAAGCACAAAGATTATTGTGTGCAATAGTAATCCGATGCATTGGCGAATTTATATAACTATTTGTGGCACAATTTTCGACTTGAAAAATGATTTGAGATCTAGTACATCTGGACGGTACAAAAATTTTTAAATATTGTAATAGCTCGCTGGCAATAATTTTATTGTGTATTATTTTGTATAAAAATATTTGATCATACATTTTTCTTCGCTTTACTAGAGATGTCATATTAAGAACTTGTAATCTGCATGTATATGACTCATATGGAATCTGTAGCCTGTAATATAATATTCTTGTAAATTTTTTTTGAACTTTTTCTATTGTATTTATATTGAGATTGTAAAATGGGTTCCAAATGAGTGAATTGTATTCTAGATGTGGTCTAACTAAGGTATTGTATAACAGATTGTATGATTTGATATGGGTGAAAGACTTTGTTGTTCTTATTATGAATCCCAGCATTTTTATAGATTTCTTGATTATAAAGTCAACATGTTCATTGAATAATAATTTATGATTAAATATTATTCCAAGATCTCGCACAGATGTTTTCGATTCTAATGATTCATTGTTAACAAAGTAATTGAAAATAATTTTACCATGGTTTCTAGTGAAGCTTACAGAATGACATTTTTTAACATTTAAGGAGAGGTCATTTTCTTTACAATAGTTACAAAGGTTGTTCAGATCTGATTGTAGTTTTCGGCAGTCCTCAAGATTGTCTATAGGCCTAAAGAACTTTAAGTCATCCGCGAATAATAATTGCACGTATTTGACGTAATTCGACATTAATATTATTTTTTACCTTCCGTCACCTTTAGGTAAGGAAGGTATTGTCTTTGGTCAAAAAATTCGGTGGTGAGTTTTTGATGAATAAGCACGTTTTAGGGTCCCTAGAATACGATTTTACTATTTTTACGATGACGTCTGTATGTGTGTGTGTGTGTGTGTATGTATGTGTGTCTGTGTATGTGTGTGTGTGTGTGTGTGTAACAAAATTTTCGTCTACGATAACTTCCATACTACAATTCTAAAAATTATAATTCTTTCGTACTTCTCTTCGTTACATCCATGTGAAGAGCTGATTAGATTTTGGTTAGAATTGGACAACCGGAAGTACCCTCATTTGAAGATTTTAACAGTTTTTCTTGAAAAAACTATGTTAAATATCATTTTTTCACATTTAATGTTATTATAAATATTAAAGAATATTTTATTCTCTATACGATCTGACTGCATTTTATACTTAATATTAAATGTATACAGAGTTAAAAAATTATAAAGAAATTAAATTTCATAAAGTAGCCATAGCTATGGAAACAGCGAAACAGCTACTATATTAAGAAAATTTTGATTGAAAGTTGTCAGTGTCAAGTGAAATTGACATAAGGTACGTTCTATCAGTGTCAGAAATATTCCTACTAGAATAAGAATATTCTTAAAGCAATAGAACGTTCAGTGGCAAATAACTGTCAAGTAAAAAATAAATACGATAGAACAGTGGAAGTGTTTATGTGTTATTGTTAGTTAACAACTAAAGCTAACTTTGTATGTTTATTTTGGATCTTCAAAATGTTGTTATTACAGAGATTATAATTATATAAAAATATATTAAATAATAAAAATGTAAAGGAGGTATTTCTTTGAGCACAGTCTAATCTGAACATTGACAAATGTAACAGAAAGGTACGCGCGACAGTCGGCTAGTACAATTTTGAATTTATCTCCAATCTATATATCTTCCAACCAGCGCTTCCACCTCTGAAGTTGGAATGATTCGTAGGAATATTCAGATTTTTTTGACGCAAAAGAACGATCATTGAGGTTCTACTAGAAGAAGTATTAAGATTTCTGACACCGATGGAACGTACCTATAGTGTGTTTGTCTTATAATTTTACTGGAAATATAGGATCTTTTGCTATAAATTTTCTGTATGGAATTTGCATACAATACATGCAACTGCCGGAAGATAAAGTACAAGAAATATAATCTTTAGCAAGGAACTTTCTGTATGAAATTTGTACAAAATACATAGAACTGACGGAAGGTAATGTGCTGGCCACATCAGATTTTTTAACTTTTTGTCGTAATCCATAGCAAGCTTTTATTACAAAAACCAAAAAATATATAATTTTTAAATTTACATATCTCATACAAAGTGTTAATTTAATAATATTGGTTCTGCTAAACGCAGAATTTAATTCTATACAACTATTATTTGAAGCATTTATTTCTAAGATCAAAATAAAACCATTTTATTCAAGAAAAACTGTTAATAACTTCAGGTAATATATCACTTCCGGTTAGCCTATTTTAACCAAAATCTACCATGTTATTCTCATTATTGACATTAAAGTCTTATATACCAAATTTGAAAAGTTTTGGAATATATTTTAAAATAGATATACATTAAAATCTATTATAGGCTTCAAGTAAAGTACCACTTCTGGAAATTATGTAATGACCAAAAAGGTGTGTGCACAACTAGTTGTCATAGTAGTCTCAAATACAAAATTTCAACTTTCTACGGCTTCCCGTTTTTGAGTTATGCGAGATACATACGTACAGACGTCACGACGAAATTAGTCAAAATGGATATTTCCGTTAAAATCTGAAAACCGAAATTTTTCTCGATTTTTACTATGTACAAGGAAGTAAAAATTGAGTATGGTTGTTCTAAAGAAAATAAAAAGTACCCAAAAGAAGTTCAGAACAAAAACCTATAATATTTCATATTTAGAAATTATTTGCAAAAACACAAATCCTCAAATTTTGATTTTTTGAATTCATCTAATGGTTTATTAATATTTTTGGAAAAACAAATACATATATCTTTAAATCGTCTATGAATGGCGCAACTTATATATCATAACGGCATATTACCCATTGCTGGGTATGCCAATACCTATATGATATGTAGAAATTAAAAAGATTTCTCGAGAAGAATTTTATATGATTGTTACTGATTATTCTAAAGAATTTCTAAAACTGCACAGACAAGTGACACTTTGAGAATTTAGAATGTCGGATGGGTTAGGCGACAAAACGGATACATTTTGTTAGCGACCTATAGACAATGATCCTGCGACGAAATTTCATTGTGATCATTTTTCACAATCATTTTTTACCTACAGCTACCTGTGGCAAGGGAGGTATAGGGATCGTGCTAAAAATCGCATTTCGAGATTTTGGTAAATGACCACGTTTTAAGGTCCCTAGAATCAAATTTTAACATTTTCACGATGATGTCTGTGTGCGTGTATGTTTGTGTGGATACTCCACTCTAACTCAAATATTATCATTCAGAAAATTTTGAAACCTTGTATTTCGAACTTTTTCTGTAATGGAAAGAGCCCATTAGATTTTGGTGAAAATGAGATAACCGGAAATGGCACTTTACCAGAAGCTTAAAATAGTTTTTCTTCGAAGAATACCTTCAAATGTTATTTTTTCGAGATTAATGTTATTATAAAAATTACAGATTATTAAATTTTCTACAGATTTGCGTTAATACTTTTTCTATATATTTTATGGATAAATTTATAAAATTAACTATAATTTAAATCCCAGAGCCTACACTTTAAACAAACAAAACGCAGTTATTCAAATATATGTAACTGACAGATAAATGTCACTATCAAAAAAATAATCATTTCAAAAAAATATTAATAGCGTTTTAAAAATAAAAAAGTAAATAGAACAATAGAAAAAGAATTCAATACAGTTTCCAGTATAAGTAAATGTAGGTATTAATTAGATTAATAAAAATTAACAATTCACAAAAATGTTCAAGAGCTAATCCTCATTTTTGAATTAGTGAGCTCTATTCTATCCCGGTATTTAAAATTTAATCTTCATTTTATTATAGCTCCGGTGGCTCAATGGTTAGAGCAACGCCTCATGTCATGAGTGCCCTCGGGGCTCTGGGTTCAAATCCTGTTGAGGGGTTTTAAAAAAGGTAGTTACTTGGATTAGATTAGACTTTATTTTAAGAAATAAACTGTCAAAATTAATCTATTTTGTGGCTCGGACTGTAAATGGCGGGAAGTATTGTGTTGGCCACACCAGATTTTTCCGCAATTATTTTCTTGCGAAATAATTTCCGGACACACTATTACTCGTATTTGTTCAAATGTCATATCGGATGCCAAAAATAATTGATCTACCTAAAAGATATAGTTTTTTTTATTAATTTTTTCCATTTAGTATTCAACTAGAATATATGGGCGATAATACATGCATTACTCTAATATATACAATTCACATTCCTTTTTGACCTGTTATCGGTGTCCTCTTCGACACGCGTCAGCGAGGGACTGGCCCTCTACGACGCGTTCCCCTAAGTGGGATAAAATACACATTGTCATTCCAATTTACAACAGTTATCACAGGCGTGCATTATCATCTAGTAAGATAGACAGGAGGGGGGGGGGCAGGAATAAGGTTGCTCCCAAGTCCCAGACTTGGGTAGGCGCCCCGCATATTAAATGCGGCCTAACACCTCGTGGATTCCGGTACCCCTATCCGCAAAAGTATACCCCCAGTGCATGGACAAATTGCTGGAATACGGCTCTCGTGAATGGTCATTTCTCAGTCACTAGCGGTACCGTAGCCACATACGCATGTCCCAGACTTGTGAGTTCCCAGAATTCGACCTCCCAGAGGTCAATGGGTCCTGAACCCATTATGAGAGTTTGGCTTACGATCACACGTGTGTAGGTCCCAGACCTATCATGATAAACCCCAGGTTTATCCTTAACGTCCCAGACGTTCTCGTGTATCCCAGCCTCTCAGTACGCATGTCCTAGACATGTTGAGTTCCCAGAACTCGACCTCTCTCAGGTCAATGGGTCCCAGTCCCATTATGAGAGTTTAGCTTACGATCACACGTGTGTAGGTCCCAGACCTATCATGATAAACCCCAGGTTTATCCTTAACGTCCCAGACGTTCTCGTGTATCTCAGCCTCTCAGTTCGGAGCTTATAGCTCCATGGACCCAGAGTTGTCCCAGACAACTGTTCGGATAATTAGGAAACTACTACATACGTTTGTGGCCACAAACTATTAATACAAATGTATATCTCACATATACCATGCATATCAAATACACAAGCAGTGTATAACATATCAATCAAGCATCTGGTGATCCACACCACACTATACCTGTATAATAATTAGAATGACAGCGAGTTCTTCCAATCACCTATAATTACTGCAAGCAGCTAATCTTTTCTTATGGTCACTTTCACAGTTTCACCCACGTCCGTATATGACTGCTAGCACACAGCAACTAACTAGGCCCTAGCCATTCAAGGGTCGGGGGTTGTTATTTTTGTGTGATTTTCAAGTGTTTTTGCCTTAAGCCAGCGCTTTTAAACCAGTGGCGCCCAATCGAAAAGTGAATCTTACATACCTATAATTAAAATTATATTCGCATGTATGATTTGAGTCGGATTTAGGGTGAGAATTTACGTGGGTACTCCGTTTGTAATTAGCTAGGTGTAGTTTGACTTTATTAGTAATATTTCCTCACGTAATGTGTAAAATAATTGTTAAGTCTATTAATTCCTCCTACCTCTTGACAATTATAAGAATTTACTGCTATTGTAATGAATTTATAGTGGATTTCAGTCCAATCAGCCGTAAATGTGCAGTTTTGTATAGGTAGTTGAAATGTTACAATGAAATGATGAAATCTATAATTAATCATGTAGTAAAGTTTTGGTCAACGTTGTCAACATTATCTATTACATATGTATTAAGTATTTTTTTCTGGTATTTTATGAATTCACTATAATTTAGCAAGTCATAAATTTCAAAAGGCGATTCTACTCTTAATTACTTAGACGTAAATGCAAGCATTTATCCATTAACAGAAGACATAAACTAACGGACAGTGTGCAACATTCAGTATCTATGTATGTTGTATAATAAAGTTAATTTTCCCATGAAAAACAATTTACAATTGGTATGACATTTAAATGAAAGAATGTATTGTGTTTAACGACCTCCCTATTGACTTATTTGATGTGAAACAGATACAGGTACAGGCGTATTTGTCAAAGTAACAAACGAAAGTATTCTCTATTCACTCCTACGCGCGTAGGAGGTGCAGGTACTTGACTCTTTTAGCGAGAAGATAACATTGAACCAAACGCGAGCGAACATGCTTCGTCCAATACGTTTCTACCGTTCAAATCTGGTTGGTATTTTTTACTTCCCATTACCCTAAGCCCAGGTATAATCGTTGATTTTTACCTTCCGTCACCTTTAGGTAAGGAAGGTATTGTCTTTGGTCAAAAAATTCGATGATGAGTTTTTAATCTATAAGCACGTTTTAGGGTCCCTAGAATATGAATTTACTATTTTTACGATGATGTCTGTATGTGTGTGTGTGTCTGTATGTGTGTGTGTGTGTGTGTGTGTGTGTGTGTGTGTGTGTGTGTGTGTGTGTGTGTGTGTGTGTGTGTAACAAAATTTTCGTCTGCGATAACTCTAATACTACAGTTCCAAAAATTATAATGTTTTCGTATACTTCTTCGTTACATCCATATGAAGAGCTGATTAGATGTTGGTTACAATTGGCCAACCGGAAGTACCATAATTTGAAGATTTTAACAGTTTTTCTTGAAAAAACTATGTTAAATATAATTTTTTCACATTTGATGTTATTATAAATATTAAAGAATATTTTATTCTCTATACGATTTGACTGCATTTTATACTTAATATTAAATGGATATAGAGTTAAAAAATTATAAAGAAATTAAATTTCATAAAGTAGCCATAGCTGTGGAAACAGCTACTATATTAAGAAAATTCTGATTGAAAGATGTCAGTGTCAAGTGAAATTGACATAGTGTGTTTCTCTTATAATTTTACTGGAAATATAGGATCTTTTGCTTTCTGTATGCAATTTGTATAAAATACATACAACTGTTTTAAGGTAATGTACAAGAAATAATAATAATAATAATAAATCTTTTATTTCTGCAGATACATTACACTGTATATAGAAAACGTCACAAAATAATAATTTTCTGTATGATATTTGCATAAAATACATGCAACTGCCGGAAGGTAATGTAGAAGAAATAGAATATTTAATTTAACAAGGAACTTTCCGTATGAAATTTGCACAAAATACATAGAACTGACGGAAGGTAATGTGCTGGCCACATCAGATTTTTTTTAATGGAATGAAGTATACGAGCTCATATTCATAATAGTTCGGACGGCTTTCATTTTTTTCAAAAAATTATGGTGATATTAAGAATGAGTTAACAGATTGTATATTTGAAATAAATTGTGAAAAATTGTCAGCCGTACACCTACTTTGCCGGGATAGTGCTCTACCAACTAAGCTATTGGCTGCTCTCCTCTTGTTGGCTCAACAACAACAACCTTTCACTTTTAAAGTCGTATAACTACTGAGGTGATTCAAAAATACTGTAAAAAAATTTAACGGCATATAGTACTGACCAAAATAAGTAAAAAAGCTTAATCAACATAGGACTGATCTTCAACTGTTTCCGAAAAAACGAAAAATCGGAAAAAACTGACAAAGATAGTGGTCTAACAAAATTTTGTCTATGTCAGTAAATATATTATAAAAAAACAATAAAATTTTATATAAAACGTTTTTTTCAATTTCTAATAGTTACGAAGTTATTTGAAAATTAAATATTAGCCAAGGTCGCCACAACATTTAACATAGTACAATTATTTGATTTAAAAAAAAACAAAAGCACATCTAAGATAACCTCTGAAAGGTAAACAAAAAATCCTATTTAATGAAAGTCGTAAGCAGGTGTAAACCCCGTCAAAATCTTTTTTCACTAGGTACCTCAAATCTCGGAAACTATGGAAGATCGGACCCATGTTGATTAAGCTTTTTTGCTCATTTTGGTCAATACTATATGCCCTTAAATTTTATTACAATATTTTTGAAACACTCTGTATATATATATATATATATATATATATATATATATATATATATATATATATATATATATATATATATATATATATGTATGTATATGGTTGATACAGCCGGCCATTACAGCCATGTTAGATGTCAGCGCTCTTGCGGAAAATATTTGAACTTTAAGACAGAGTATTATCACGTATTGTTTTGTGTGGTATGGCAGCATTTACGTATTTATGTTTTTGAAAGATTATTTGACAGTGTTAAAGGGTACAAATTATTATTGTTTTAAGTCAAAATTGCAACTACAACAATAAATATTAATATCTGTAATACCCCGTATTATAGATATTATTATAGTCTGGCGATAATAAAGTATCAAATGAAGATTGGATCCTCAGCTATTAATAGAATTATACACGATCACCAAAGTTGTCTGTCGTTTTGTGCCACATTAACTTTCTGGTATCCAAAAAGCGAAACATGTAAGAATTTACTAAGAAACTTTAACACTATGAAATTTAATTGTGCTTCGAGAGGAAACTTATACGCGAAGAGAATCGTGCACAAATGATCTGGTTAGTTTTTGTTAACAAATGGTGAAGTGAGAATTCCTCTCAAATGATTTTACAACAAATATATTTTTCATCAAAATGCATATCTATTTTGAACTTAAAAGAAAAACTCTTACGGACAAAACAGAAACGGACGAAATATCAAATATTTTATTGAAAAATAAAACTACCAATTCTATTAAAAATAATTAATCTTTTTATAATACTCATCTTAAAATTAATAGTAGATAAAATCTATGTCGTAAATCTAGATGTAGGTTAAATCAATAATACACTTTTTAAACATGAATAGCAGACTACTTTGTTCATAAAAAATTATCTGTCTGACATTGATGAGTCGCGATTCTTGGTGAAAGTGGCTAAAGTAATAATTATATACGAAATATTTCTAATGTTTTGCACAAAACTGGTCTAATTTTTTTATAAAATTATTTTGGTAATATGGAACATTTTGTAATACAATTATCGATATTTTTCACAATACACCATGTATAATTTTCACAACTTTTGCTATAATATGGTTGTTATATTTTTCTTTTAATAACAGTTAACATGTGTAACCAGAGATGAAAATAACGGGCATTAATTTCTGGAATGAAATAATAACTTTTAAATGATTCAAACTATTATTATTTTTAAGCCTTTTTTAGTAATAACTAAAATTAATATTACAATGATGCAAATTAAGTAATTTATCATTTTATTGAACAACAAAATGATACGTAAAATATTTCATATTGCTAATTAAGTATGATTCTTGCTTCAAAATAATTTTACTATGCTTAATGAATAATGTTTTCAAGGTGTGTTTTTTTTATATCATTACTTTTCAATAAATATTAATAATGATAAATAAATATCCATAAAAATGCAAAATACTAACAGGTAATAGGCATTTAGCGAACCTTAGTTACGTATAACGTAACGTGACGTACAACTCAGAAAAAATAAAAAGTTATTGCAGCTTCAACGCTAAAATAACGTACCTACACGATAAAGTCACGTGACAGCGCGAGTGCACATGCGTACTAATAAGGTTCTCGTTAAATGAATAAGGTGATACTTTGTGCGCAATGAAAGCGTTTAACGTCACACATTCTGTATGTGTCCATGTTATGTTTCAGTGAAATGTGCGGTTGTAACTTCGTTTGTGTTGCTTTTAGCATTAACTTTAACGTGAATAAATTAATTAAATGCGGTAAACATTGAAATTGAAAGTCCCTTATTTTTAAAATAAGGTGATTTCTACATAACGTTAACGTTTACGGTCTTTCATCTTATAACTCACTTCACATTTCTACGATACGTAATCTATATTTCAACGGTAGGGTATTACCAGTTATTTGATTCACGATTTGAAACAAAATAAGCTTTGCAAATAATTTCTAATGTAACGTGACAACATCCAACTGAACGTCACATTACGTTCTACGTAACTAAGGTTCACTAACTGCCTAATATATTTCAATTAATTTTTGAAAAAACACTCGCTGAAGTTGCACAAAAAAATTATTATTATTATTATTATTAATTTTGGGTTGAATACGATGATCGACTGGTAGCGGAATGGAAAAACGGAAAATAATCAGACACGCAGTCTAGTGAAAATTATTTATTTTCTGGCCTACGTATATATATATATATATATATATATATATATATATATATATATATATATATATATATATATATATATATATATATATATATATATATATATATATATATATAGTGTGAACACTGAAAACCGTGACACAGGCGTTTAACATGGAAAAACATTTTTTTACAAATATCATCTGTCCCGCAAGACTATATGCATGTCTTTATCTCTAAATCTATAAAAGATATATAATAATAAATTTGTATTTATCGAATAAAGAATTTAACGTTCTTTAATATAAGTATTTACATAAATTTTCGATAAATAATATTCAGCTTTTTTTTTCTTGTAACTCCTACTTCCGGTTGTTCAATTGTTGCCAAAACTTAATCAGCTCTTCCCATTATTGTTAGATTGAGAAATCCGTAGTTAAAAATGTCTTAAGTTTTATAGTATTTGAGAAATCGTGGATCTAACATCCACACACACACACACACACACACACACACACACACACACACACACACACACACACACACACACACACACACACACACACACACACACACACACACACACACACACACACACACACACACACACACACACACACACACACACACACACACACACACACACACACACACACACACACACACACACACACACACACACACACACACACACACGCACACGCACACGCACACGCACACGCACACGCACACGCACACGCACACGCACACGCACACGCACACGCACACGCACACGCACGCGCACGCGCACGCGCACGCGCACGCGCACGCGCACGCGCACGCGCACGCGCACGCGCACGCGCACGCGCACGCGCACGCGCACGCGCACGCACACGCACACGCACACGCACACGCACACGCACACGCACACGCACACGCACACGCACACGCACACGCACACGCACACGCACACGCACACGCACACGCACACGCACACGCACACGCACACGCACACGCACACGCACACGCACACGCACACGCACACGCACACGCACACGCACACGCACACGCACACGCACGCACACACACACACACACACACACACACACACACACACACACACACACACACACACACACACACACACACACACACACACACACACACACACACACACACACACACACACACACACACACACACACACATATATATATATATATATATATATATATATATATATATATATATATATATATATATATATATATATATACCGTGTGGCGCTCGAAATCCGTTACATAGGCATTTAACACGGGAAAACAGTTTTTCCTAGAGCGTTGCTCCCCATATTATTTTAGAAAAAAATTCTTCAAATAAAAGTTGTAGAACATAAAATTCTGCATTTGAATCAATAAGCAAAATTAATTTTGCATGCTTTGTAGCAGCAGAAATTAGGTATGAAAATGTCGAAAATCTACTCAAAAGTAGTGATAGCCATGGAATTAACAAAAAGCTTAACAAACAAACGTGTGTTTATCTGTCATAAAAATTTATTTACAATTTAATTTTTTAATAAAATTATCTTCTATACTGTTCAAATACTCATTTTTCTGGACAAAAAATCACAATATTTGACATTTAAATCAACACATTTGTTTATATTCTTTCTTTTAATTCCATGGCTGGCACTATTAAACTGAAATTTTAAAAAAATTTATATTCAATTTCTGAAGTTATTAAACATACGAAATGCATTTTGTTTACTGATTTACATGCAGAATTTTATATTCTACAACTTTTATTTAAAGATTTTCTTTCTAAAATAATTTAGGGAGCAACGCGCTAGCAAAAACGGTTTTCCCATGTTAAATGCCTATGTAACGGATTTCGAGCGCCACCCGGTATATATATATATATATATATATATATATATATATATATATATATATATATATATATACGGACATCATCGTAAAAATGTTATAATCGGATTCTAGGGACCTTAAAACGTGCTTATTCACTAAAATCTGGATATGCGATTTTTAGCATGAATTCAATGCCTCTCTTAGCGAGAGGTAAAAATGTACAGAAAATGAACAGTTATTGGTTTAAATATTACTTTATTATTACTAAAACATACACAATTGTATAAAAAAACTTATATAATATGAAAATACATTCCATAATCGGTGTACCAGGCAGTCTGTGCTTCGTCGTCAAGAGATAATCAATACCCTACGATATGTATATACAAACTATTCTAATATCAAAAATTCAGTTAATTATAAATAAAAATTTAAATTAAAACAAACTAATAAAAAATCAAATACTACCTAATATGGCCCTGAGCCACCACCTGGAGGACCCCCTGATGGATACCCACCACTTCCCCCTTGGCTTCCTGGACCTCCTGAAGGATAACCTGCTTGTCCGCTACCCCCAGGACCTCCAGAGGGATATCCTCCCGCTCCTCCTTGTGGGTAACTTCCGGCTCCACCTGAGGGTCCACCAGATGGATACCCACCAGCACCACCTGCACCGCCAGGACCGCCTGAGGGGTAGCCGCCCTGTCCACCGCTACCTCCAGGACCACCGGAAGGGTAGCCGGCAGCTCCATTTGATCCTCCGGAGGGGAAACCAGCAGCACCGCCAGGGCCACCGGACGGGTAACCACCGGCACCGCCTTGTGAACCACCAGGGACACCGGATGGGTAGCCGTCCCCGCCTCCAGCACTTGTACCGCCGCTTGGGTAGCCGTCTATTAAAAGGCATATATTTTATTAGTTTTTTACCTCCCGCTTCCCTTGGTAAGGGAGGTATAGGGATCGTGCTAAAAATCTCATATTGAGATTTTAGTAAATGACCACGTATTAAGGTCCCTAGAATCCAATTTTAACATTTTCACGATGATATATGTGTGTACGTGTGTGTGTGTGTGTATCCTTCACTCTAATTCAAATACTATCATTCGGAAAATTTTGAAACCTTGTATTTCCAACTTTTTCTGTAATGGAATGAGCCCATTAGATTTTGGTGAAAATCGGATAACCGGAAATGGAACTTTACTAGAAGCTTAAAATAGTTTTTCTTCGAAAAATATCTTTAAATGTTATTTTTCCGAGATTAATGTTATTATAAAAATTAAAGATTATTAAATTTTCTATAGATTTGCATTAATACTTTTTCTGTATATTTCATGGATAAATTTATAAAATTATCTATAATTTAAATCCCAGAGCATACGATTTAAACAAACAAAACGCAGTTATTCAAATGTATGTAACTGACAGATAAATGTCACTATCAAAGAATTAATCATTTCAAAATAATATTAGTAACGTTTTAAAAAGAAAAAAGCAAATAGTGCAATAGAAAAGGAATTCAATACAGTGTCCAGCATAAGTAAATATGTAGGTATGTATTTAGATTAATAAAATTAACGATTCACAAAAATGTTTAGGCTAATCTTCATTTTTGGATTAGTGAATTCTATTCTACCCCGGTATTTAAAATTTAATCTTCATTTTATTATAGCTCCGGTGGCACAATGGTTAGAGCAACGCCGCATGAGTGCCCTCGGGGCTCTGGGTTCGAATCCCACTAAGGCATATGTATGTGTGTGAATGTGAACCCGCTCTGTAATTGGGATGTAATCCTGTTGAGGGATTTAAAAAAAAGGTAGTTACTTAGATTAGATTAGAGTATATTTTAAGAAATAAACTGTAAAAATTAGAGTAAAATTCGCTAATCCAAAAAAAGGATTAACTTAATCTTTTTGGGACTCGGGCTGCAAATGGCGGGAGGTATTTTTTTTTTTTTTTGCCTCTATAATGCAATCGAAAAATCTCTCCACTGCGCAACAGATGCAGAAATTTTGACAGTGACTCATTCGTGTTAACCCTGTCCGAGCAAAACAAACACATAGGTACGAGTTTTGGTCAAAAAGATCCGAGAGCTTTTGATTCTTAAAAATTTGTATTAAACAATAATTTAAACGAAAAAGTTACACGAAACTGATTATGGAAAGACTGTTTCCATTAATTATTACGCACCTCCTTGTCCAGATCCTCCAGGATATCCCCCACCAGTAGTTGCCTCTCCTGAAAATAAACAATGCAATAATGAATAAATTTCTTACCTTTATTTCGCCTAAAATTTAGTAGATTAGTGATATTATGTTTCACTGCCATCACCGTGTCGTGAAGCCAATCGAATCTACCTTCGTATCGTATCTGAGGCTTGTAACCGTCAGTATCCGCCTCATATTGTACCACTTGCTTCCTGCCATCTGGCAGCAACACATTGTACTCGCCTTGAGCCCTGTCGCCGTCGCGAGATTCCGAATGCCCGAACTGGGTGCCGGTTTCTGCATCGTTTACTTCGTATTGGAATTCGTACTGCGCTGGTTCCTGCAAATTATAAACATAAACTAAGGCCCACTCATACTACCTCTAGTTAAAGTGACAGTTTCTATAGTTTGTTCAAAATCATTTCTTGACTTCTATAATACCTGCAATTTCGACTACAATAGCGAAAACCGCAAATGGGAACTTATAGCAATAGAAAATAGGTTTTACTTACAAACTCTTTTGGTTCACAATCGCTTACACAACGACTATACAGAGAATTGACCTGAGACGTACTCATTGTGGAAATTTTCTTAGTCGCGGCCAGTAATCTAATATTTTCATTTAATGCAACATTGTATTTTCAGACTTTCTGTTTCTGTAGTTATTGCTTATATGCTCGCACCATAATTATATCTCAATTACTAAATCTCTTGTAATGAAAAGGGGATTACAGCGCAATTGATTTAAGAGAAATTAGGAAAAAATATTGAAAGTATATGCTTAATAATAAATATTAATAAAGAAATAAAACGACATAATGGAAATACTTCAGCAATAAAGGGATTTTTGTTATAGCAGCTCGTCACTCATATGAAATTCATATATATTATTTTGATTGGCGACTCAAAGACGGCCTATAAATATATAACGAATACCCAGTTAGGGGCGAAGCCTACTACCAATGGAAGTAAAGAAATTCAAATAGCGGAGGCGTTGCTATCAGTCGAGTAGTGCAATTCTCAAACAGTTTTTATTTGAATATAAATATTTTGTATTAAACTTAATAATTTAAATACGTTTCCAATTATAAATCATGTAGACTTGTACAGTATAATAATATTCATTTATTTTTCATAAATATAATTTAGAAATCAAAGGATTGTGTTGTAGGTTATGCGGATCAAATGTGAAGAATATTTGATCCGCATAACCTACAACACAATCCTTTGAAAACGATTAAACAGGATCTTCAAGAAGAAAGAAAATTATAATTTAGAAATAGCATATATTTCAGGAACATTTAGGTCCACGAAGAAAATAGTTTGATATAAAAACTTATATTCGTGACGTCACATCTATATTTTCAAATTTCGGAGGACTATAACTCGCTTATTAATAGGAATTTTTTCACCGGATTTTCACCGACAGTCTTAGTTTTACTTATACGTTCAGATGAAATTATATTTAAAAAATCTGATGTGGACACCACACGACTTCCTTGTACACAAGACCAATATGAAGTATAGACCCAAATAGATAATTGCACATATTTGACGTAATTTAACATTAGCATCTATTTTTTATTTTTTTGTTATTTTTTGTCCTAATCCATAGCAAGCTTCATTACAAAAACCAAAAATTATATAATTTTTAAATATACATATCTCGCTAATTTTATAATACTTGATGTGCTAGACACAGAATTTTATTCTCTAAAATTTTTATTTGAAGCATTTATTTCTAAAATCAAAATGAAACCATTTTATTGAAGAAAAACTGTTAACACCTTCAGGTAATATGCCACTTCCGGTTAGCCTGTTTTAACCAATATCCACTATGATATTCCAATTGACATAAAAGTCTTATATACCAAATTTGATAAGTGTTAGATTACATTTTAAGATAGTTTTTCATTAAAATCTATTATAGGCTTCAAATAAAGTACCATTTCTAGAAATTATGTAATAACCAAAAAGGGAGGTGCACAACTAGATGTTATAGCAGTCCTAAATACAAAATTTCAACTTTCTACGGCTTACCGTTTTTGAGTTATGGGAGATACATACGCACGTACGTACAGACGTCACGACGAAATTAGTCAAAATGGATTCAGGGATGGTCAAAATGGATATTTCCGTTGAAATCTCAAAACCGAAATTTTTCGCGATTACAATACTTCCTTTACTTCGTACAAGGAAGTAAAAATGGTGGAATCCCCTATTCGCAAAAGAAGTATATATTTAAAAATGTTATTTAATATTTTAGACTGACAATGTTACTTTTGTTTTTTCTTTTTCTTTCTTTTTTCTTAATTTTATTTTAATATTTTATTTTAATGTATTATTTAGGTAAATTTTTTCTTACAATAAGATAAATTATTAGTTTCTGACTTCTATCCGATTTTATTTTTTTAAGAATTTGTTAAATTTGCTTCATTGTAAAGAAATCTACATTATCGTATTTTGCGTTAAAACACGTTTGACCTTGAAAATTAAAAAAAAATTTATCACAAATTTTGAATCCATTGATATACGTTTGTAAAATTATAAATCTGGCAACCCTATAATAAAAATATTTTATAATTATTTCTTCATAGTGGCCCCGCAAAAAGATTTTGTACCCGGCCTCACAAGATCTAAGACCGGCACTGATTCCAACTAATGCAGAGAAGAGATATACGGTTTATGTGATTGTGATTTATATTCACTTCACTTTCACATTATTTATACTTACATTGCTGCCATCGGCTCCTCCACTTCCATCTGCATATCCGCCTGCACCGCCTCCACTTCCCCCACCTATCCCTCCCTGTCCAGGAGCTCCGTACTGAGAGGAGGGCTGACCTCCAAGACCACCTCCTTGTCCTGGCGCACCGTAGCTAGAGCTCGGTCCTTGGCCAGCTCCTCCTTGTCCGCCGAAATCTCCAGCACCACCCCCAGCACCTGGAGGACCATATGACGAACTTGGTCTGCCTGCTTGGCTACCTAAACCTCCTCCTTGTCCACCCTGGCCTGGAGCACCATATGAGGAACTTGGTGTTCCGCCAGCGGCACCACCAGGAGGTGGGGCACCGTACGAAGAAGATTGTTGTTGGCCACCTGCACCATTTCTACCGCCTTGTCCAGGAGCTCCGTACGATGAACTAGGCCTTTGGCCATTGTGACCATTTTGACCACCTTGTCCTGGTGCACCATAACTTGAACTGGGTCTTCCACCGCCATTACCTCCTTGGCCAGGAGCTCCATACGAAGAACTAGGTCGTCCTCCTCCATTTTGTCCTCCTAGTCCAGGTGCGCCGTACGATGAACTTGGTCTACCTCCACCTCCGAAGCCGTTGCCTTGCCCTCCTTGTCCAGGAGCACCATAACTAGAGCTAGGTCGTTGTCCTCCTGCACCTCCTCCGTTCTGGCCGCCTTGTCCTGGTGCACCGTAGGAAGAGCTGGGTCTTTGGCCATTTCCTCCAAGTCCTCCAGGTCTACCATTACCTCCGCCATTCTGGCCGCCTTGTCCTGGTGCACCATAGGAGGAACTTGGGCGTTGACCGCCGCCATTTCTGCCACCTAAAGGTTGACCCGGTTGGAAACCTGGAGGACCGTATGTTGAATCTGGGCGTTGTAAGCCGGGTCCACCGCCGCCACCGCCATTGCCTGTAAAGAGAAATAAAGTATAATTAGGATTTTTTTTAACTTTCTTAACAAAATTATTAAGAATGGGCTACATGCGTGCCATTTTTTTATTTAATATTTCTGAAGACACGATAAAAACTTGCTATCCATATTTTTTCTTTTGGCAAAATTTTCATTAATTGGCCAGAAAAAAATTAATGAAATTTTAATATTTAAATTACCGCTATGTATGACGTAGAATTACGCCGAACCAATGAATGGCCGTAAAACAATAACATCGGTACGTCCAATAGCAACGGCATGTGAGGGTAATTTAAACATGACAGATCATCTGTTTGACGTTTGAATAATAGTTTGGAGGTTATATTTTCGTTTGTCATTTTTATCTAGTACGAGTATAAGCTAAGTTAAAATCCCTCAAAACCCTGCTTAACAAATCGAAATACGTAATAAAAGTAACAGAAACCACGCAAATTGTAAATAATAAAGAAGAGAGACACTGACAGAAAAATGAACTAATGTCAAAATCAAATTGAATCTCGCACTCGCTCGCCATCTACAGGTTACATTCTTAAATATGCATCCCATTCTCCAGTTCAAAATAATGACGTCAAAGAAAATATTTTCTTAATTTTTAAAAAACATATTTTTTAAAAATAAAATTTATATTTTTACATACGTTTTCAACTTTACTTTAGGTGTTTAGTGATGGAATCAGATTTTCAGTACCACGCAAGTAGCCCATTGTTGACAAATGAAAATCGTGGGACATTGTATAATTTTTTGAAAAAAGAAAGACATAACATAGGAATCGTCTTGACTTATTTGAGTAAACTCATCTGAGAACCGTTTTAATGCAAAATGATCCACTTTATTTCCTTGATCTTTTGAATTCTTAGAAGATGTAATCATATAAATATTTTTGTTCTACTATGTACTCTTGAAAATGTTTTATCGTTTATATTGTTGTTTCATTCTAATTGGTTTTTTCTTAATCTGCAAATTATCTTCGTATATTTCCAATTTTCTTATCGTTATATTGTTTTGTTATTTTGAAAATATGGTGATTATCAATGATTTTTAAATAAATTGTGAAAAATTGTCAGCCATCGGGATTCGAACCTGAGTCACCTATCTTGCTGGGATAGTGCTCTACCAACTAAGCTATTGGGTGCTCTCCTCTCGATGGCTGAACAGTCTTTCACTTTTTGAAGTATAACTGCTGAGGATATTATTGATCGTCACATGATTAGATCTGGGGTTGCCAAGCTACCACTGTGTTTAAACATAATTTTCTCACGGCCCTACCAGACCAAATTCTAATATTCAAAAAGGGAAAGATTGTTCAGCCACCGAGAGGAGAGGGGCTAGTAGCTTAGTTGGTAGAGCACTATCCCGGCAAGATAGATGTCTCGCGTTCGAATCCCGATGGCTGACAGTTTTTCACAAATTATTTCAAATATACAAACTGTGAACTCATTGTTAATATCAATGATTTTGTAGATTTTGATACAAAAAAATTGCGAAAATACATTATACAATAAATTATTACTATATTATTGTTAGGACTACTTTCTTGTGTCCGGGAAAGCTTGTACTTTTTGCAAATTTTCTTGGTTACTTACACGACATCGGGAAATTGATATTTAGTAGTGTGCGAAATACATATATCACTAATATGTCAAACAATACTAAATTGTTTTCATGTACTTATCTGATAGTTAAAGCGACGTCTTATTAATTTGGATTAAAAATTGTATGCTTTCTAGCCAAAATTTTTCTAAAAACTAGTATCGAATTTAACCAAAAAAAACAACATAATATTAACCAATTTTTAATTATCAATATTTATTTCTAATAAATCGTAGGTACAATCATAGTACTATTGTACAATTATATTAATTTTAATTCAAATTTATTTTGAAAAAATATTTAGGGAATTCTAGTTACCCGATATGCGATATTTTACACAATACCTATATCCCTCTTACCTTACCTTAAATAGAATATTATAAATTTATTACTGGGAAAACTTTGAGAAAAACAGTCTGATGAAAACATTTGAAAATTTTTCTATTGCATAGCCGACGTTTCGGCACCAAATATGCCTTCTTCAGGGAAATGTAAACTTACTAATTTTTCGACTTAGTAATGTTACATTTCTCTGAAGAAGGCATATTTGGAGCTGAAATGTCGGCTATGTAATAAAAAAAAATTCAAACGTTTTCATCAGACTGTTTTTCTCCAAGTTTTCCCCGTATTACTTTGATCCAGTCGAGAAATACATATTTAAATTATAAATGTAGTCATGAATTTTACCTGATCCACCAAACTTACTTGGGGTCCCATATGTAGACGATGGTGGTCCGCCGCCGCCGCCACTTCCTGGCGGTAAATATGAATTTACTGGTGGTTCCGCTTTTGCTATGATGATTGATATGAAGGTACAAATCGCTATATGCTGCAATATTATAAATTACAATTAGTGAAAGAATACTTGGAAAAGAGATACAAGCCCTTCGTCATAATAGTTTGTCCTAGATACGGTTTTATGTTGACGTTTTACAAAAATTAAAATACGTTTCGTGGCCGCGCACCTGAGTGTCTGGTCGCGAATCTGGGGAACCAAGTTCGACCGACGCCAAATATTTCGAATTTTAAATGGCACAAAATTGACCCCTGTTTACAAAACAGATTGGCACACCCAGAAATGGGTTATAAGCCGTGATGATATATTTATTTAATAAATATGTCATCACGGCGTATTACCCATTGCTGGTTGTGCCAATTTGCTTTGTACAGATATCGGTAATGATGGTGCTCATTGCTAGCGTGGAAAGAGCACCAAAGGAGTCACTTTTGTGCCATTTAAAATTCGAAATAATTTTTGGCATCGGTTGGGATCGAACCCGTGTTCGATAACAAATAAATTTAATTATGAAAACTGATTTTTGCTCTAGGACGAGTTAAGATGACGATGGGCTTTATGTATGCAAATAACCTTAATCATTGTGTTAGCATACACTCGTCTGCACTCTTTGTGATGAGTGAGGTAGAAACGATTCAACTTGAATGATTTTCCCCATACGAGTGTGGGTATATATAGTTATTTGAGCGTGATACAATACCATGTATTTAGAATATTTTTGTCTGTCTGTTCTTCTTGAATAGCGTGACACTATTTTTTTCTAGAAGACGGTATTGTCAACAAATTTTGTTGAGATGTATGTGGCGAAGAGTATCAATATTTTATTCCTCGTTTACAAATCCCTTATTTATATTGGTCGGAATTAAAAATTGTATTCTCTCCGCATTTGATTCCAGTGTGCAATGCTCAGCTACATGCAAACGTAATAACGGTAGTCCTCGAGATGTTACTGTATATTTCTAGTGATACAGTGAAAGAGAATCTGTTCAGTTACCAACAAACTGTGCGTACGATCAATTATTAATCATTAACTTGATACTTTTATTTTTTCAGTAAATAAGCACGAATTAAGATGCCCACAACACATTTTTACTATTTTTACGATGATGTCTGTGTGTGTGTGTGTGTGTGACGATTTTTTTGTCCACGATAACTCTTATAACAAACTTACAAATATTTCTATTTTCCGTATTTTAGCTTTCTGCATTCATATAAAGAGTTGATTAGATTTTGGGTAAAATTGGATAACCGGAAGTGACTGTTTACTTGAAGCCCATAACAGTTTTTAATGAAAAACTATATTAAAATATAATCTGAAACTTTTCAATTTTAGTATTTAAAACTTCTATATCAAGGGGAACAACATATTAGATTTTGGCTAAAATTAATAAACCAGAAGTGACACTTTACTTGAAGCTCTGAACAGAATTTCGTGAAAAATATATTATAATCCAAAACTTGTCAAATTTGGTATTTAATATTTTTATATGAACATATTATATTTTGGCTAAAATTGATAAACCGGATGTGATACTTTATTTGAAGTTCTGAACATATTTTCGTGAAAAATATATTGATACAATCCAAAACTTTTCAAATTTGGTATTTAAGATTTTTATATTAATGAGGACGTATTAGATTTTTTTCTAAAATTGATAAACCGGAAGTAGTACTTTACAGAAAGCTATAAACAGATTTTCTTGAAAAAATATATTAAAACATGATCCAAACCTTTAAAACTCGATTTTGATTATACTTATATGATAAACCGGAAGTGGTACTTAATTTGGAGCTCTTAACAAATTTTTGAGGAAAAACATAATAGAATATAATCCAAAATTTCGTATTACAGACTTTTCTATTTATTGGAACAAGAAAGTAGATTTTGTTTACAAACGATCTATTAGAAGCTCATTGCTATTTTAAACATGGAATTGACGAGAAGTTATGTGCTGGCCACACCAGATTGTTTACCTCTCGCTAAGAGAGGTATTGGATTCATGCTAAAAATCGCAAATCCGGATTCTAGTGAATAAGCACGTTTTAAGGTCCCTAGAATCCGATTATAACATTTTTACGATGATGTCCGTATGTGTGTGTGGATGTTGGATCCACTATTTCTCAAATACTATAAGACTTACGACATTTTTAACTACGGATTCCTCAATCTAACAATAATGGGAAGAGTTGATTAAGTTTTGGTAACAATTCGACAACCGGAAGTAGTAGATACAAGAAAAAAATCATCTAAATATTATTTATCGAAAATTTATGTAAGTAGTTATATTAAAGAACGTTAAATTCTTTATTCGATAAATATAAATTCATTATTATATCTTCTATAGATTTAGAGATAAAGAAATGCATATAAAATAATTTGATGTAAAAAATCTCAGATCAAACTACTTCAAGACAAGAAATTCAAATGTTTGTAATTGACACATAAATGTCACTGTCAAATATATTTGTATGCCATTGTTAAAAATATATGTACATCATTATGAAGATTATGAAAATAAAAAAAGTCAACAACGCAAAAGAATATACGTAAAAAAGAATACAAAAGGAATTTGCGAAAAAATGACGAATATAAAGAAAAAGGAAAGGAAAGTAGAAAAAGGAAATTTCAGGATATTGAATATAAAGAAAATGTATGTATTGTACATAATTTATATTAAAATATCCCATAGATTTTGCAAATATATGTGAGAATTATTTTGTAGTGAGACATGAATATGTATTTGTATATAAAAATATTTTTTGTTTTATGCGTACAACTAGGTAAAATATCTGGCAAGAGGCTGGCCACATCAGATTTTTTCTGTGGGGTTATCTCAAAGCCGAGGAATCTACAAACCCCCTAATAATAATTTTTTTATCGAATATTTATTTTTTAATTCACCTTCAAAACTAGGATGTTTTGCTACAGCCTGTATTTATTTAACAAAATAATACAATAAATATCATCAAGAGTTATTAAATTATGAAACTTTAATCCGTTATTAGTTTGCCATGACATTTGTACATTCCTTCTTTGTTTAAGGAAATATTTTGATGTTTACTTAAACAATTTGAACTACTAAAGAGTAATTAAGCTTCACTTTTGTTAAAAATACAAATGTTTAGCATCAATTTAAATTAATTTCAGAAAATTCGAAAGTTTAAAAAGACAGATTTTAGAATCTGGCTACCACATATCACTCCATAAAGCTCAACAACACAAATTTATAAAAAGCTGTTCGCCCTGTGTAACGAATTCTCGTGTCTAGTTCTTTTTCTTTTTAGTTCTATTTTGTATTAAACATCAGTATCTTTAAGCTTATATCAGTGGGTATTTCTCAAAATACTTGTATTTTGCATATAAAAATTTTTCACCATTGCCTCGGAAATTCATCTGTAAAGTTTGAGAATCTCTGTAAATGATGCGCACACAATAGTCGTGGCAACGGAAAGCGAGTGTGCTCCTGATAGCAAATCTATATTTCAGGCATTTTTAAACCTACATTAGACGTGAACTGTTAGACAACACGTTCACTGGAATCGCAATTAATTTTATTAAGCTTCTTCTAATTCAAGGATGTCATTAAATCCCTATCCGGGTACAATTTATCCCTTCATCTACAGCGGCCTGAAGGGATCTCATTAGCTGTTTTTTATCAAAGATTATTTAACATAATAGTCAATGAAATTCATCACGATTCATGGTTGGAAATGAACGTAAATAATGAGTAAAAATAACAGCAAATGGTTTATTGTGAATGGACTCGCAATAATAGCGTTGTTTATATGCTTTGTCATGTGAAATGAAGTCTTCGTTATTGACTTATTAGGATTTAACCTAGATTAAATCTGGTGCAAGCAGACGACTCAGTATTATCTCTTAAATGGAATCGGGCGTTAATTTAATTGCAGATACAGGACCGGATTAAGCTCAAATGACGCAATTTTGTTTTCTCACGACCACATAAGAAACATAGTGTTTCCACACGATTACGTAAGTGCGAAAATTGACTATAACGCTCAGGAGTGCTGCGAAGTGACCGGTTGTTTTTACGAGAAATATCAAAATATGAAAATAATAAAATAAATAATATGAGCTATAATCTACAAAATTGAACTTTTTACCTTCCGTCACCTTTAGGTAAGGAAGGTATTGTCTTTGGTCCAAAAATTCGATGATGAGTTTTTAATGAATAAGCACGTTTTAGGGTCCCTAGAATACGATTTTACTATTTTTACGATGATGTCTGTATGTATGTATGTATGTATGTATGTATGTATGTATGGATGGATGTATGTATGTACATACAGAGAATTTATTTTAACATGCAACATATGGTCTATCACTTCCATGGTTACACACTATCTCTGTCAAAAAATGACAGCAATGTAATTTTTGTCCATTTTAAAATGCAACATACAAAATTAGTAGTTATGTATTACCAATATTAATTTCCAATAAATTAGCCTATATACGATTAACAAAAAAAACATATCTTTAATGTAGCACATCTTAACAAACTTTAGCTTATAAAAATTCATAATTTTAATGTAATAATTTTTCAAAAATACCTCCATTTACACTGGGGCAATATCCTGGTCGGCCGTAGAAAGAATTGACACCATTTGTGATGTGTTCTGGAGGTATCTCCTGTACTGCAGTACTATTTATAATGTTGCATTTTAAAATAAATTCTCTGTATGTATGTGTGTGTGACGATTTTTTCAGATCGCATAACTCCATTACCACCTTTCCAAAAATTATAATTTTTGCGTGTTCCTTTTCTTTAGATCCATATGAAGAGCTGATTAGATTTTGGTTATAATTGTTCTACCGGAAGTACCCTAATTTGAAGATTTTAACAGTTTTTCTTGAGAAAATACTGTTAAATATCACTTTTTTACATTTGATGTTATTATAAATATTTAAGAATATTTTATTCTCTATACGATTTGATTACATTTTATACTTCATATTCAATGGATACAGAGTTAAAAAATTATAAAGAAATTAAATATCACAAAGCAGCCAGCTGTGCTATAAACATGGAAACATCTAGTACATTAAGAAAATTCTGATTGACAAATGTAGAGTCAAAGTGCAATTTACATAATATGTTTGAATTATAATTTTACTGCAAATGTATAGAATCTTACAAGAAACTTTCTGTATGGAATTTGTACAAAATACATAGAATTACTGGAAATATGGAATCATTTGCAAAAAAACTTTCTGTGTGGAATTTGTACAAAATACATAGAACTGTCGGAAGGTGATGACCACATCAATTTTTTTATTTATAATAAGTATAGTTTGCACGATAATTTCACATTTATGATAAATTGATAAGGCACTTATAATATTTCCACAGTTTATTCTCGTTTTACTTTGCGTTATTTGACATTTAATTCGAAGTTAGAATTGATCGAACATACAGAGTGATCAAAATTGGCTTAAACGTGCCGCTCCATACGATTTTCACATTTGCCGCTTATTTAGTATGACAGCATTACTATATCCATGGGCGTATCTTTCGTCATTAAATATTAGTTTAAATATTATGATCTTAATTAATATTTTGTTTTATTAGTTTTCTATTTCCATGGTTATATGATTTTTGACAAAAATGTCATGTTTTATTTTTACCTCCCACTACCCTTGGTAAGGGAGGTATAGGGATCGTGCTAAAAATCGCATATCGAGATTTTGGTAAATGACCACGTTTTAAGGTCCTTTAGAATTCAATTTTAACATTTATACGATGATGTCTGTGTGTATTTGTAATTGTGTGTGGATCCTGTATACGCTGTAACTCAAATACTATCATTCAGAAAAATTTTAAACCTTGTATTTCTATCTTATTCTATTATGGAAAGAAGTCATTAGATTTTGGTGTAAATAAGATAATCGGAAATGGCACTGTGCTTGCATACTTTAAATGCTATTTTTTCGAGATTTATGTTATTATAAAAATTAAGGTTTATTTAATTTTATATATTTTAAATTAAATTATCTATAATTTTAATCCCGCAGTCTACACTTTAAACAAACACAACTCCTTGGTTACAGAGTCTATATCTCAAATGTATGTAACTGACAGATAAATGTCACTATTAAAGAACTAATCATTTCAATTTAATAATAGTAACGTTTTAAAAAGAAAATAGTAAATAAAACAATAGTTATATGGAATTGAACTTTACAGTTTCCAGCACAAGTAAATATGTAGGTATGTATTTAAATTAATAAAAATTAAATGGCGGGAGGTATTGTGTTGGCCATATCAGATTTTTTTAAATATTTAGTGCTACAGATTACATTAAATGAAGACTTTTGTTCTAAAATATACAGGAGAGCCAATTTCCACACATTTTAAAAATCGTATGTTATAGTTATTTATGCAACAAGTGTGTAATGTAGTACTTTTTTTGTCGAGTGCGACGTTTTGTATCACGAGACAAAAAACACTATTTTACACACGTGTTGCATACAAAATTTTTACTACAACCGAAATGTTAGTAATGTTTTTCATAATACTTAGTGTAAAAGCATCCAGCATCATCAAATACTGTTAGTGCTCTTTCTCTTAATACTGTACAAATTGTAACTTAAACACTTGGAATTATCTCAGACAGAAGTGGATTAGTCTTCTATAATTGTAAAAATTGTACATTTAATATTGATATCAAAAATTAGATTAAACTAGAAAACATGTCAAAAAAATGTTAATGTTATTAATATACAGTTTACCTGTATATTATACAGTGTGTTCAAAAAAAATCCTAACTCGGCGTAGGCTATGAACAGTGAAACGTATGTCTGATCATTATTTAATTCAAAAATCAAGTTGTCAAAATTGATCTTAAAATGTAATTTTAAGAAAAAAAGACCATAAAGAAGGATACAGTATATTAACATTCGTCGTTTTCTAATTTGTTTCCATTTCTAAAATAAGGTTCAAGAAGAAAAGCTTTGATTTCTTTAGATAACATTATTGAGAATATCTCGTCAAATTGACATTTAATTAAATATTTTTAAATTGGCACATGTTTCTTTGTTCAAAGCCTAATCCGAGTTAGGAATATTTTTTATTATTATTAAAATAAAGTTTTACATTGAAATAAACAAATAAAATCATTGCAATGACGATAAATTTGAAATGTATTTCTGAATACTTATTTACAAAATATATTTTTTAAATAATTAATACAAAATAATTTGGCTTGAACATGTACGTAATCGTTCACGCCGACTAAATATATCTATCCTTGTCTATTCCATTGCTTGTATAGCATTACTGTGCCATGTTTTAATCGTTTACTTGGCATCGGTTGATGCAGCACGCTTGAATTGTGGAGAATGCACCACTTTGGAATGCATGAAAAGGTATATTTTGATCATATTCAATCATTATTTTATGATTTATGTTATGTTTTAAATTCTCATAGAATTAAGTATTACAAAATATAATTGTAAAAATTCTAATAATAATATTTTATTTTAGATTGTCTGCATGAGACCTGGAGGGGCCCAGGGGCATATGGAAATTTGAGCAGTAGAGAGCAGAGCACCACTAGGTAACATCGTGCGGTAAGAGACAACGGGGCTGCATTGGGCTTTCACAACCTCCGAAATTCTCGAATGATATCTGCATTGAAAAGGTAGGAATCTTATTTTATTATATTTTACTTTATTCTATACAAATTTTACTAAAGCTGGCTTTACACCGGGTATAATAAGATTAAGCACATATTATGAACATCCTATTTCGCGGGTTTAGAATAACAAAGTTGTAACTCCAAGAAAGTAGATTGGCTAGGAAACTGATTTGAAATTTTAACTCGGTATTTTTGAAAACATTATTGTTATCGAATTAACATTTTTAACTCTAACAATGGATTTAATTCTTTTCTAAGAATATGAAAGAAAAATTACAATGATATGTTTAGTTACCGATTTTTTAAAATAAAAATAGGCAGTGCAACTTTCCAATATGGCATCTATAAAAATTAAAACTTTAACATCATAACTCGAAAACTAATAGTGAAAAAAATATTTGAACATCGCCATTCAAGAAAACATATTAAAATACCTTAAAGATGTGCAAATTAAAATCCAGTATTATTTCACATTTGGAAGATAATTGCAAAAATTAAAAATCTGTTGTGGACACCACACGACTTCCTTGTACGCAAGACCAATATGAAGTATAGACCCAATTTAACATTAACATTTATTTTTTTATTTTTTGTTATTTTTTGTTGTAATCCATAGCAAGGTTCATTACAAAAACCAATAAGCATATAAGTTTTAAATATACATATCTCGCTTATACAAAGGGCTAATTTAATAAATACTTGATGTGCTAGACGCAGAATTTAATTCTCTAAAATTCATATTTGAAGCATTTATTTCTAAAATCAAAATGAAACCATTTTATTCAAAAAAACTGTTAACAACTTCAGGTAATATATCACTTCCGGTTAGCCTGTTTTAAACAAAATCTACTATGTTATTCCAATTGACATTTTAATATTGTTTTACAGTAATTTGGTCTTGCTCAGTCATTACAGCCATCACTGTTTTCATTGCATTCAGCTTGTCGACGCTTATTTCTGAATCTCCTTGTAGCTTTAGAGGCTCAGGAAATACTTCTTTCAAAGTACTTACTGCTAAAGGTGCATTCACAAATGAAAATTAGGTTTATGCTTATGTTTTTTGTTTAGGTTTAAGTAAGTCATTCGCAAATGTAAGTTTAAATTACCTGAAAATTAGTTTTGATATGTACACACATCTGTGTAAATCAACAAGATACCTGTGCGCCGTGAAACTGTCATTCGCTTGGCATTATTGGTTATATTTCAGCAATTAAGATATAACAGTCTCCATGTTCTTCTCGCATTTGTTTAAAAAGCTGAATCCACCAAGTGGATGCTAAATAAAGATGGATGTATATATCTATATCATTTCAGACTCGTTCTCATTGGTGAAGTTTGTGACGTCAAACTAAATCAAACCTAAAGTTTGGACCTCGCAATGTTTAACTTTATGATTTGGATTTAGAGACCTTAAATTCTGAAGTGTGAATGGAGTCATTACATAATATGCGGCCAAAGTCTTTAAATCTAAAGTATAAACCATAAATCTAAACCTAATTTTCATTTGTGAATGCACCTTAACAGTTACAAATAGAACTATCACTACGTTGACTCATTTTGACAGATAGAATTTTGTTTCTGTACTATATCGAAAACGGACGGCAATATCTAAAAACTAATACCAGAAAGAGATAAAATTTCTAACCATAAAAATAGCATGTTCAATTATGGCGTTTGGATTAAATTTGGTATCAAAAACCGTACAACAAAGCCCTTTATATCATATTTACGTATGCCATAAATTTCCAGACTTATAGCCTAAACGTAATAATTGAAAAAGTCGATTTTTGACCTTGCGTCCTGGCAGTAGCAAAATAAAGTACTGGTTTATTTAAACAAATATTTTTTCCTACAACCGTGCGTGAAAAGTACTTCTCACGCACTCATTACAGTTTGTAAAGTGTCACTTTTCAAGCACTAGTGCGTGAAAAGTACTTTTCACGCACTAGTGCTTGAAAAGTAAATAGGCGTTGCTAGGCAACATTAAAATTTGGTTAATTTACATGTCAAGTATATAATTAGGTAGTAAATAATAATGAAAGTAATAAAATTTATTGAGAAATATGAATGTACATATAAATGAAATAAATCTAATATTTTTTAACAGATTGAGTACTAATCTAATTTTTAAGAACATTAACATTTTTTTTGACATGTATTCTAACCTAACCTAATTTTTAATATTAATATTAAATGTACAATTTGTAGATTATATAAGACTAATCATCGTCTGTCTGAGATTCTTCCAAGCGTTTAAGTTACGTTTTGTACAGTGTTATGAGAAAGAGTACTAACAGTATTTGAAGCTGCTGGATGCCTGTACACACAGTATTATGAGAAAGATCAATACCATTTCGGTTGTAGGAAAAATATTGTACTACTTTACACACTTGTTACATAAATAACTATTTATTGGAAATGTTGAAATTAATTTTAATAATTTCCAATGTTTCCCCAAATTTGCCGCGATAAGCAATTCTATCTAATTCAGACCTGTGCTCATAGACTTGGAAATGTAACTAAGCCTTCGAGCAGCGAATAAAATGTATTTATTAACACATGTTAAACTCTCGTATAAAATAAATTGGCTGTTTCATACTTAGGTAACAAAACTGTAAAACCAAAAACATGCACCAAAAGCAAATTTAATTTGCTTTAATTTCTTTAAATTGTAACTAACACGGTTTACAACACCATATTTCCAAATCTGATCATTAGGAATACTCTTTACATCTTACGAGCGATTTACATAATCCCAATATGTAACATTGTTCCAATTAATTGTTTTATTTTAACTATTTCCTTGTAATCGTTACTATTTTTATTTTTAAACTGTCAGTTGTAAAATTTTCGAAATTGTCATTTCAAAATACTTGTAATTGTATAAGTTATTACTCTAATTTAAATTTGTGATGCTACATAGTGTATTTTGAAATATGTAAATATATTTAATAGTTTGAGACAGTAATATATTTTCTAAACTGAATAAATATGCCTATAATAATAATTTTATTACTTGTAAACACATAACAAAATCTTCACGTGTATTTACGCGAAGAAGATAAATTTTCTTTATTACTATGCAATATCACATTCGTAATTTAAATAAAAAGTGCTTTCGTGCATGGTATAGTTTAAATCACGTCATTTATGAATTCCTGGGATCAATGGCGTACCTAAGTGAAATGGTGCCCAGGGCAAGGGTCGTCGTAATTGCGCCCCCTGTCAACTATGTAAAATAAAGATTACTTCTTTCTCGCTTTAGAGTAGCGAGATATGTGGCATTTGTATTGTTGTTGAAATTACTTAAGAATATCCATATATATTTAAGAACATCATTAGCTAAGGTGGTCTTATGCGTGTTGAAGTTGTTGGAGATCTGCCCTGGTCTCGTTGTTCAGAGAGTCGATGTGCGGAAACCTAAGCATATTTGGCGACGGCGAGTGGTACATCGGGATCTAACAAAACACATCCACGAATTTGGTCTGCATGATTTTTACATCTGCATCTTACTTGCCTTCACTGATGCAAAGGTATTAGTAACGTGTTAGAAATCGGTCTTTTCCGTTTCTTCCCATTCAACGCTCAGAAAAGTAAGATCACTTAATCGATCTTGACCCATGGAGGCTCTCAGATAATTTAAGATCAGTTTTAATTTGTTGAAAGATTTTTCACAGCTAGCGATGGAAACTGCAATAGTCAATATTATTTGCATGGCTATTCGAAGATTTTTCGCCGTTAGCGTTTTTCGGTTTCAACATCCCAGTTTTGACAGAGACTAACGGTCGGTTTCATAATAATTCGTAAAAGTGAACTTTACATAAAGTTAAACTTTATTTTAAAGTGACTTTATATACACTTTAAAATATCTTCGTTTCATAATAAAAATTTTCTTTACTTTAAGTAAAGTAGTTCTAAAAATGATTAGAACAAACTGTTGGTAAGATTTACTATCAGAATAATACATTTTAATTATGTCTACAAGAAATAGAGGTGGAAATATCACATTTGATGAATACTACACATCGATTTACTTAATATACGAGTATAAACACAAATAATTCAATGAATAGAAAAGGTAAACAATTTTATAGGTTAGGTTACTGAATATTTTAATTTGTATTTGCAAAATTCTGTAGGATTCAGCTTGGCAAAAATTGAACAGGCTGTCATGACTAAATTGAATATACAATAACTTGAAAATAGCCAGAAATTATGATTTGGAAAACAGAACAGTGTCATGAAAACTACTGATGGCCCACAAATAATAAAAGATATTGCTTTATTGGATTTTTAAAAATGTTAATAAATATATCTTTTGATTTATTTATGTTTCTTCTATCTGTTCCAATACAAATAAAATTGTATTTTCCTAAACCTAAATCTGTCATAAAATTCTTTTTTGTTCCATATATTTAATTATTAATTCCTGGCTAATATACTTTTCGTTGTTTAATATTAACATCACCGGAACTTGACGAAGAAATTGAAGAATTTTTTTTTTATCAAAAATGTGGAATCGAAGCTGCTAACTTAAATTTCCACTTTAAGCTCGTAAAGGAACTCTCGCATGACTTTATTCTAAAGGACTTTAAACTAACAACTTTAACTTAAAGTTGAATTATGAAACGCTTTTTTCACTTTTAGATCAAACTTTAAAATTAAAGTAACTTTATATTTATTATGAAACCGGCCGTAAGTCCAATTTCCAGAGTTTCATTCACCAAAGTTTATCTTTCATTGCGAAAATAATATATTAAACCTTTCAAATCTAAGGCGGCATCATGAAAGCTCATATTTATATCTTTCAGTCTTTTCTGAACTCTATCAGTAGGAATGAGTACTCTCCTCCAAAATCCAAATAGAAATCGAAAATCGAGTGTCGACAGTCAACATACGGTTGTAGCATCACTTCTTGTTTCACTCGTTTTGTTTGAATCATCCATTATAGTCTCGAGAACTTGGAGTATGCCATCAAGGTAGTTATTTATGCACTCCATCTTGTTTTAGACTCAGATTTAATAACTATGGGCACAGCGTTTTTGAGTATTTCCCAGTGTTGAGTATACGATGAAAAAACAGATAGACAGCTTCAACAGTTCCGAAAAATGTCAATACGCATAGTAATCAACAGTTTTTACACTTCAAATTCTGGTACCCAAGTTATATACGGTTACCAAGGGCTCCAAGCGGCGCCCTCTTGATTCTGGTGCCCAGGACACCTGCCCTGTTTGCACCACCCTAGGTACGCCACTGCCTGGAATGTTACAGCACGCAATTATAAATTAGAAACATTAGAATTGGTAACGCACGAATTGCAACATCTACATAAACGCAAGATCTAAGGTTCGCTCTTATTTTGTAACATATTCTCGCGCCAAATGTTTACGAGCAAACAACAGTTGTAGGAGTACGAAGAAGAGTTTCTTCACTCTTCACCCATCACTTGTCCATATTCAGAGTTCGCTAATCGCGGTGTTAACAGGACCGGTCTGACGAATTCATTTTTTGCAAATTGAGGGCTACTGTGTTCAAGCCACTCATTATAAGTCGCGTTCTTTTTATCATTTGCCTCATCTCATCTCGTCTCAAAATGAGATGAATTTGACATGAACTGAGCTGAGATCAAGTGAAATTTTTATGAAGTAAAAAGAACGACAAAAGACAAATTTTGTTGGTAACTTGAACGACTGATGTCCGCTGGATGTCTGTGATACTTTTCAACGGTCAACCACGATATTTTCAGGTATTATTTTGGATCACCCACTATGAGTGGGCATTATTTAGGCTTATATTATTCTGTCGATTATATAATAACATATATTGATGATTGGTTTGTATTGGATAGAGCTTCAAAATGTTATTATTATTTTTTTTATTAATAAATCTATTCATAATAACAGTTACATGTGGAAATATTTTTCTTACAATGGCGACGTTTCGGCCTTGGGTATGGTCATTTTCAAAGCCAGAATAGTTAACATTATTTAAAAAAGTTACATTGTTAAAAATTATTTTTAGTTTGGAGTTTCACATTTGACTGTCAACAAGCGTTGACTTCACATGTCCTATTTTTGATTACAAGACCAACGTTGGTTTTGAAACTAAAAATAATTTTTTAAATAATGTTAACTATTCTGGCTTTGAAAATGACCATACCCATGGTCGAAACGTCGCCATTGTAAGAAAAATATTTCCACATGTAACTGTTAGTATGAATAGATTTATTAATAAAATAAAAAAATAATAACATTTTGAAGCTCTATCCAATACAAACCAATCCTCAACATTAATTCTACCAGCTTCAAGAATATTTAAACTTAAATAATAACATATAGTGCGGCACATTCTAAAATGTTTAAATTATACAGTACTATAACTTCCACATGATTTTCAATTCTATGAAGTTTACGTCTCTTATATTATTTTCCACGGAATTGTCTGCATATTTATTTATTCTTCAAATAATAATATTTATTAAAGGAATAAACAAATAATCATAATAACCAAACTAATTGTATGTGACAGCCCGTGACAGCAAAACATTTATCCCCACCATTTATCTAAGATTAAAAAATTATTAAGGGAGTTCATGATTTTTATTACATTCCGTCACCTTTAGGTAAGGAAGGTATATATTGTCTTTGGTCAAAAAATTCGTTGATGAGTTTTTAATGAATACGCACGTTTTAGGGCGCCTAGAATACGATTTTACTATTTTACGATGATGTGTGTGTGTCTGTGTGTGACAAAATTTTCTTATGCGATAACTCTAATACTACAATTCCAAAAATTATAATTTTTTCGTATTCTTCGATACATCCATATGAAAAGCTGATTAGATTTTGGGTATAATTGGTCAACCGAAAATATCCTCATTTGAAGATTTTAACAGTTTTTCTTGAAAAAACGATGTTAAATATCATTTTTTCACATATAATGTAATTTTTTATACGATTTGAATGCATTTTATATTTCATATTCAATGGATATAGAGTTAGAAAATTATAAAGAAATTAAATATCATACATTAGCTGTTTAGCCAACTATGCTATAACAGCTGCTATATTAAGAAAATTCTGATTGAAAGGTGTCAGTGTCAAGTGCAGTTGACAGTATGGTTGTGTTATAATTTTACTGGAAATTTAGGATCTTTTATGCTAGAAACTTTCTGTATGGAATTTGTATAAAATACTTACAACTGCCTTAAGGTAATGTACAAGAAATATAATCTTTTACAAGGAACTTTCTGTATGACATTTAAACAAAATACATAGAACTGACGGAAGGTAATGCGCTGGCCACATCAGATTTATTTTTTATTTTTACCTGTCGCTACCCTTGGTAAGGGAGGTATTGGGATCGTGCTAAAAATCGCTTATCGAGATTTTGGTAAATGACCACGTTTTAAGGTCCCTAGAATCCAATTTTAACATTTTCACGATGATGTCTGTGTGTATGTATGTGCGTCTCTAACTCAAATTCTATTATTCAGAAAAAATTTAAACCTTGTATTTCGAACTTTTTCTGTACTGGAAAGAGCCCATTAGATTTTGGTGTAAATTGCATAACCGAAGTTTTTCGTAGAAAAATACCTTTTTGTGCAACCGGACGCGAAATAAGCATTTCGCAGCCGCAATACAGGCTGCGAAATTAAATTTCGCAACCGTTGTTATGGCAACGGCCGCGAAATTCATTTCGCGGACGTTGTCATGGTAGCGGCTGCGAAATTAGGTAAATAATCACTTTGACATTTGAAAATTGCATGGTTTTGTTTATAAAATGTTAATCCCATAGCCACCGTGAAAGCTAACTTTCTATATACAATGAAACTGTTTAAAATTAATAAAATTTGTAATTACATATTTTTTACGGTTGCACAAAAAATATTGTGTACACCTTGTCCGCGAAATCCTTTAGCGCCCTCGAGATTGTCTTGCCTCGGCCGCAAGCGGCCTCGGCGACAATTTTTCTCTCAGTACGCTAAAGAGTGATTTCGCGGCCTTGATATACAAATAACTATTAATGTTATTTTTCGAAACTAATGTTATTATAAAAATTGAAGATTATAAATTTTCTATAGATTTGCATTAATACTTTTTCTATATATTTTATGGATCCTAGAGCCTCCGCTTTAAACAAACAAAACGCAGTTATTCAAATGTATGTAACTGGCAGATAAATGCCACTATCAAAGAACTAATCATTTCAGAATAATATCAGTAACGTTTTAAAAAGAAAAAAGTAAGTAGAACAATAGAAAAGGAATTCAATACAGCAATTTCAGCATAAGTAAATATGTAGGTATGTATTTAGATTAATGAAAATTAATGATTCACAAAAATGTTTAAGCTAATCCTCATTTTTGGATTAGTGAATTCTATTCTATCCCGGTATTTAAAATTTAATCTACATTTTATTATAACTCCGGTGGCTCAATGGTTAGAGCAACGCCTCATGTCATGAGGGCCTACGGGGCTCTGGGTTCGAATCCCTCTAATGCATGGATGTGTGTGAATGTGAACCCACTCTGTAATTGGGATTTAATCCAGCTGAGGGGTTTAAAAAAGGTAGTTACTTGGATTAGATTAGACTATATTTTAAGAAATAAACTGTCAAAATTAGAGTAAAATTCGTTAATCCAAAAATAAGGATTAACTTAATATTTTTTGTGACTCGGGCTTTAAATGGCGGAGGTATTGTGTTGGTCACACCAGATTTTTTTTTATTTACACTTTCGGTCTAATTTAAATATGAAAGCAACAATCACGCTATGAAAAAATACCATTATATTTCCTATGTTACATATTTCAATTCTACACCCGGTATAGTCCATATCCTACGTAAGATCCGAACCTGGGGCTTTCGGTTTATCAAACGGTATCACTCCATTTACGCAGTCTATGTCAATATCATTATGATAGTAATTTTCTCCGAATGTGTTTGTGTAAATATTCATTTGAGCCGGTCCTGGGCATTAAGTAATCGCAATAGCAATAGCTTCTCAGTATTCCAGTTAGTGAATAGGAAGACGTTCACCCGTTATGACGGAGTTACGATACGAGTCGGAGTCAGTTGAGCTGAGATGAGATCTCCCTAGGGGTCGCCGTAACCCACTAACAAACAACATTCTTACTTCATTATACGGTCAAGTATTATTGTTCTTTTTGCCTCTTGCTAAATTTAATCTTTTGCTTTTACTAACGCTCAAGCATTTTGTTATTACACTCAAGAGATTCTTGAGAAATGGGTTAACATCTTTTTAATTTCAATTTGGCTTTATTTGGTAGCATATAACATACAATTTTATTCAGATGACTAGATTATATTTTGCTTAATGTAAATCACAGTTTTAAAATCTAAACAAACATTTTGTTTACAATATTACATACGGGTGGCGCTGGAAATCCGTTACATAGGGTTTTAACATGGGAAAGCAGTTTTTCCTTGGCGTGCTTCCCAAATTAATTTTTTAAAAAATACTTCAAATATAAGTTGTAAGCAGATCATAAAATTCTGAATCTTGGAATCAGTAAACAATATTAATTTATTTCATGCTGTCTACTATATACTACTTTACATTTTCCTGACTCAAAATCAGTTGTCACAAATTCAAAAATGATGTGATCTAAGTTAAATAGACAATAAATTGTGAAAAATTGTCAGCCATCGGGATTCGAACCCGAGACACCTACCTTGCCGGGATAGTGCTCTACCAACTAAGCTATTGGTTGAGCACTATCCCGGCAAGGTAGGTGTCATTGTTAATATTAAATAGACAAGTCTGAATTAATATAAATTTTTAAAACTCTTAGACATTATGAAATAAGATGTACTTCATACGGCCGTGAAGTAGTATTGCGGTACTCATTTCGAAATACCTGAGTCGGCTCCCTTCGTCGCCTCGTCCGTAAACTTCTCATTCGTGACAGCCATGGAATTAAAACAAAAACAAAAAGCTTAACAAATGTATGATTTTCATTTAATGTACCTTTTATTTATTTTTTATCCCGAGCGACGCCAAATATTTCGAATTTTAAATGGCACAAAATTGACCCCTGTGGTGCACTCTCCACACCAGCAATGAGTTCCCGTGAGGTGCCATCTGGTAAACGCCCGCACGGTACGAATATGTCATCATCATTACCGATATCTGCGTACAAATCAGATTGGCACACCCAGCAATGGGTAATATGCTATGATGATATATTTATTTATTTTTCTGTATAAAATTATGATAACGTACAATAGACTTTTTCAATTTAACGGCTGTCGCTGCAAATAGTAAGAAAATGGCGCGAACAACTGCCAGTTGGGCTGTCAAACGAAACGTCAAAAATATTGCAATCATTAAAATACCTATATTCTCAGTGAAAATTTGCATCGTTAGACATTTTAACTTCAATAAAAGCTTTTGTAACTTTTTTCGATACGATTTTTTAAAGTTATTTGAGATATTCTCACATTTTAAGTCTAAATTTTTTAGAAACAAACGCCATAGATCTCAGTTGTTCTTACTATGCGCAGATCCCCATTGCACATATCTTTTATATATTTAAATTGAAAAGATCTATTCTTAAGCAGCATAACAGTTTAAATTGATGCAGTTCAAATAGGTACTACTCATATTTCTTGACAAAAAGTAATATTTGACAGTTAAAACATCACACATTTGTTTATCTTTTTGTTTTAATTCCATTAACTGAAATTTTTGATTTTTATATTTAATTTCTGGTGTTACTAAACATAAAAAATTAAATTTATGTATTGATTTATATGCAAAATTTTATTTTTAATCATATATATGAAGTATTTATTAAAAAAAAAAAAAATGGAAAGCAACGTCAAGGAAAATTGTTTTCTCAATTGCGTATGTAAGGGATTTCGAGCGCCATCCGGTACTACTACTACTGATAATAAATAATAGAAATTAGTGTTATCAAATCATAACCATAGCACAAAAATAAATATACCTAAACTAGAAATTGCATTTTTCTACAACAACATAAAGCCCTTTTTACATTAAACTTTTTTCTTACCAAAATCTAGTTTCAATTTAGGAAGTAGATTTTATTAAGAATTTATTTCGCGTATTAATTTTGTTATAACTAGCAATTTTAAAACGTCGCTAAAATATGATTACAAAATTACAGTGTATAAGAAAATGGTTCATTATAAATATATGAATATAATGCACGATTTGAAATAAATTAGAGAAAATTATACACTTAACTAAACCAGTATTTTTAAAAAACATACTGGGGCAATATGAAATTTAGAGATCAACGTGATTTTCGTAAAATGAATTATGAAAATGGTTTATATAAACCAGAGCATTGTTAATTAATAACAGATCGAATCCACGGTATATAGTCGGATATCCTGGTATACAGTCCTGGTAAGTAGGGTCTGGCGCAGCCAATACCCGTGGAAACAACACCAACAACCATGATTTGGTTTTCGTTTCCGACCATTAGAGGGCCGCCACTATCAGCCTAAAACAATAACATGAAATACTTGTTAAATTATGACTATACATGCACGAAAATCATTGTTACGATTGTATTGTGATTATTGTGGTATGTTAATTTGTAAAATTAGTTTCAATGAAATGTATGTAAATTTTATCTACGCATAACCGTACAGGAAATTTGTTATAATTACAAATATCTATAATTACGAGTATTTAGTGACATTGCTTTTTATATTGTTTTCGTTAAACGGTTTTGTGACATTGGATATTTCCTATACTGCTCATATTTACATTTTTATCTTTCAATAAAAAATAAGACTTTTAGCATTTCAAAAAGAATAATATTAAACAAAAGAGATTTCATTAATAAATACAAACTTGAAAAGTAAAATTGTAACCAAATAGTTACTTTTTCACAACCGGCAGAAGAACGCGATATCTCTATCAAAATCATGGGAGAAATGAAACATTTTGCCTTGACAATTATAAATTAAAGAAAATTCAACTTTGTTTAGAATAAAAGTCTGTATTGTCAAGGTGTGATTTTGAAAGACTATTAATTTCATAAATTCATTGTTTTGTCAAAGATATATCAAATAAATTGAACTTTTATTGGACAAATATTTACAACATAATTTTTGATCGTTCAAATTATATATTATTTGCTTATAAGTGGGCTACATTCTACATAATTACATTTTGTTTTAGTTTGACATTTCATCTACGCGTTTGTCGTTTGGTTTGTCCATAGAACTAATAAATACTTCGTAAATGGAAGGAGAGTAGACAAGGATAGTCTGTGGTTAACATTGTACAATAAAGACAGAGCGAGAACCACGTGACTGAGGTCTACTGTCGCTAGAAATGTATTAGCGCTCTCGAAATTTCTTGTTTTATTTAAATATAATAAGAAAATTATTATAAATAAAGTATTAAGGATACTAAAAATTAAAATGGTTAAGGTGTGCTGTGCATATAATATAAGAAAAATTTGAATTTGATAATAAAGTAGTTTAATAGTCATTGGCCAGTTAATAATATATTAATTTGCTTATTACACTATTAAAATACAAACGTAACTAATAATTCATAAAATTATTTATTAAAAATCATTAGTTTTATTCATTTTATTCAACTTTTCCTGTTGCCTGACAAGAGCGTACACGGTAGTCGTACCACGTGACTAAGGTCTACGTTCTTCTATCGCTGTCCCACTGCAGGACTTTGTGTATAGCTATCTCTCTCGAATGTTAACCACACAACACACTGTGTACGGCTATAGGCAAGACTCCATCCATATGTATTTATTAGATCAATGGGTTTGTCACTGGGTAAATATTAGCACAGAGAGCAGTGTAATAGATCGTTAGGTATCTGTAATTCTATGACATACGTCATTATTATTTATAGTGTGTTACAAAGTAATGTCACTATTTACGTATATCTGTCACATCACATAAATTAAATAGACATAGGTCAAATAATCTTTCTCTTTCTAATAAAGAATGTTGCTAAGCTACCGCTGTAAAGTGATGCGTATTCTTTCTTCGAACAAATGACCTTGAACAGTCATCTTTCGTGAATAATAGCATACATAATTTCTTTCTACACAAAAAGTATCTAATTAACATATTTTTGTATTCTTCAGATGATACAGATTTCCTAATAATGAAACTAGAAAATATGCGTATCGTGTTCCTGTGGAATGGTAATGATGTTACTTATCAATATGTAATGCATGTATAAGCGTGTTTACCCAGCACGAGTCGATTCCGCCTTGCTCGTGACCAGCGCAGATCTGAGTCTCTTGTATTTTGGTTTTTTTACCCTGGGACTTGTACCATTGCCGACATGTTTCGGTTTCTATCACGTTCACATTAGCCTTTTGCAAAATCGTGGCTCGGCTTGCTGTAACAATAAGAAATTATTAAATTACCTTAACTATTAAAAAGCTTTCACTAGAAACAAAAATGAAAACAAAATCTTGTCTATATCAGTGACCCATATTTTTTTCGGATAAACAATACTCCAAATAGCCTCCCGACAACTTTGTCCAATTTAACCGACGTCCTAATTTAATTTCAGATTCAAAACATTACTGATATCAAATAACTAGATTTTTTTGGAAAAATTATATTAGAGATAGTTTAATATCGAATGAATTGTAGGTCTTACTGTTCCAATTTTTATTTATTAACAGTATAAGTACAGGCACGTTTCGGGTGTTAATTAACTAGCTATAAAATTTACACAGGAAAAAATAAAAATACAAAGTTTTCAACTCACCAAAATAAGTAGAGATACATTCATGTAAACCAAAAAACAGTAAATTTATTAATTAAAAATAAAATTACAGTTACTATTTTATTTTTATATAATGTAAAACCATTTGCTGTTCTTTGGTTTACATTAATGTTTTCTACTTGTTTTGGTGAGTTGAAAACTTTGTATTTTTTATTTTTTCCATTGTAACCTTGTAAATTTTTTTAGCTGATGACGGGCTAATTAACGTCCGAAACGTCTCTGTACTTATACTTTTAAAAAATAAAAATTGAAACGATAAATCCCAAGAAGGTTCTCAAAAAATATTCCAAATAGTTTAATAATAAAATTATGTAATTTTCATAAATTTAGTAGATATTTCACAGAAAAATAAATGTATAGTTTCGTCCAAAAATATGAGTACACCTGATAATGAGGTCCTCTACCATTTTGTCATTTATATCTAGGCCTTAAAACGTCATAATAAGAACTATTTAAGTTTTGAAACTAAACACAAACTTTTGTTGCTATTTGTCGTTATTGTGGTACGAGAGACCGGTGTCAATTGGAACAGGTGTCAAATGTAACAAGGGTAGGTAACATGGCCATCTTTTCGAAGTAGATTAAAACGCGCTTGCAGAGTGAAACAGAAAGAGTCATAGCTCTTTGGTATTTAGTGTAAGTACATCGCGCAAATACGGCGTCTGTTTCTGACGAATGTCTATAAATCGACAAAAAAGTAAATACAGGTAGTGACACACATTGTTTCTAAAACACTATAAGTCCTCTGTTCGGAAATATTTCAAGTTAAGGATCAGTTTGTGAGTTATATCTGCTTTTATTTTTCATTAAAAAAACATTTCGAATTATTACCTAATAAATACAAAAAAGCAAATAATATCTTTATAAGTGAAGCGGTGTCGGTTGTAACGTGTATAATAATTAAGTGCAGTATTGATCATGATAAAAATTATAAGAAAAAACCACTGCTATAGAAAACATAAAAGAAGAAGAGCAAAAAAACGAAAAACACTTCCGAAAATAACAGTGGCAGATTACTCTTCAGATGGCTCCGATGAGGAAACTCTCTGATATGTATCGGCCCATATTTTTTGAGCACAGGAGATTGGTTGCAGTGGCGAAAATGTAAAATCTGGACACCGGGGAAGTTAAATTGTACGAAGAAAGACCTATTTTATGTTTACCTGAACTGCAATTTCGTTAGCGACTAAAGGCATTGGTCAAAATGGTCCATATCACCAACAGTATATATATTTTGTTTGCTTTTAGTTGAGTCATCTAAATTTTGTATTTTCTGAGGTAATAAATAAATGTTTATTTTTCAATAATTTCTTCTTTTATCTGTTATTTTATATTATTACATCACTGTTAAAATTTGTTACAATTGACACTGGCCCTGTTACTATTGACACCAGTTAGGTGTCAATTATAACATTTGTAATGCCTGACTAAAAATCCTTATACTTTTACATTTGTCACATTTTCAAAAGTTTAGAATTCAAAATATGATTCACAAAGGTGGGTAGGTTCTCATATAGGTATTTTTAAAATTTCTAAATGTAACGTTAATTCGTGAAAAATAAAAATTTAAATTTTGTGACAATTGACACCGGTCTCCTCTACTGTACTTAAAACTTTTGCATTATGCATCAGATTTTTTTAAAAATATCTCAATTTCAAATACTTACATTTTTCATTATTTTCTTTCATCCAGCCCCATCCAGCAACCGTAGCAATCAAATTATCGAATTTTGAGTATCCACTTTCTCCCACAGCGTTTGGTAAGCAGGCTGGTAAAACATTTTCAGACCATTGAATACTCTTCACCAGCTCCAAAATTGCCAGATCGTTGGTGACTTTATTACATTTATATTGAGGATGCATGACTATTGATTTTATTTGCATTTCATATTCATTCGGTGTTTCTTCTTTTGTGAGGTCGTGTTGGCCAAGTGTAACGCGGATGTGTTGAGCCGGTATGAGATTCGTTCCACTGGAAAAACATTTCTTTTTAATTGAAGAAGACGGATTATGATGTTATGTAAGACAAAAAGCGATCAAAGTGTTTAATTTCGCATATATGCATGCAATATTTTTAAATGATTTGAATATATGAATAATTAATATTGAAGCGCTGTCGATAAATTAGTTTCGTTTGCTTATATGGTTACATCAGTTACACGAAATCATCAGCAAAATTATACAATTACAAAATGAGTAAGAAGTTGTACTTTTCCTTTAAGTACCCGGTAATATTGTAATACAAATAGAATAAATAATTGCATGAATTGCATCAAAATAGTTGGTTTACGATTATTCCATTGCAATACGAAATGCATTGATGTATCGTACATAATGAAATACTTACGTATGTGTAGATACATAAAAATAAGTCGACATGTAGGCAATAGTACAAACTAGTTTCTTCGATCGTACCAGAATCATCTTCAGGAAAAGATAATTATTTTTTTACAATTACAGATATATATTTTGCCATCAAAGGCATTCACAATTTAAATAAATATTATCACTTACTTATAATTTTTACTTTTTACCTTCCGCTGCCCTTGGTAAGGGAGGTATAGGGATCGTGCTAAAAATCGCATATCGAGATTTTGGTAAATGACCACGTTTTAAAGTCCCTAGAATCTAATTTTAACATTTTCACGATGATGCCTGTATATGTGTGGATCCTCCAATTTAACTCAAATACTATTGAAACCTTGTATTTCGAACTTTTTCTGTAATGGAAAGATCCCAATAGATTTTGGTGAAAATCGGATAACCGGAAATAGCACTTTACTAGAAGCTCAAAATAGTTTTTCTGCGAAAAATACCTTTAAATGTTATTTTTTCGCGACTAATGTTAATGTAAAAATTATTAAATTTTCTATAGATTTGCATTAATACTTTTTCTATATATTTTATGGATAAATTTATAAAAATATCTATAATTTAAATCCCAGATCCTACGTTTTAAACAAACAAATCGCAGTTATTCAAATGGTATGTAACTGACAGATAAATGTAACTATCAAAGAACTAATCATTTCAAAATAATATTAGTAACGTTTTAAAAAGAAATAAGTAAATATAATAATAGAAAAGGAATTCAATACAGTTTCCAGCATAAGTAAAATGTAGGTATGTATTTAGATTAATAAAAATTAACGATCCACAATAGTATATTAAAGAACGTGTTTTATAAGAGATGTTTTTTTCGTACGCGTCAAAATTTAGAAAACGAGCGTTAGCGAGTTTTCTAATTGATAAGTGCTAAAGAAAGTCTTATAAAATGAGTTCTTTATACTATTTTTTATATTTTGCGCCTTCTACAATTAACATTTACTTACTCAATTTGTGATTATATTTGTAACCATTTGTACATTTTCATGTAAATAATCTTCCCTAAATAAAAAAAAAATAATAATAATTTCGACATTATATTATTAAAATGAATTGTCAATTAACTAAAAATAAATTAGGTAAAAATGGGTTAAATAAACATCATCTAGTACCAACCGTCTAAAACAAAGAATTGCGTATCGAAATGAAGGTAATGACTTCATTATGAACGCAAAATATAAAAAAATATTTAAGCTAATCTTTATTTTTGGATTAGTGAATTCTATTCTATCCCGGTATTTAAAACTTAATCTTCATTTTATTATAGCTCCGGTGGCTCAATGGTTAGAGCAACGCCTCATGTCATGAGTGCCCTCGGGTTCGAATCCCACTAAGGCATGGATGTGTGTGAATGTGAACCCACTCTGTAATTGGGATTTTAAGAAGTAAACTGTCAAAATTAACTTAATCTTTTTTGTGACTCGGGCTGTAAATGGCGGGAGGTATTGTGTTGGCCACACCAAATTTTTAAAATATAAAACTTTTCATTCATAATTTAATATATGTATAGGCTGTTCCACAACATAGGACAAAAAATTAAATGATACATATTGTACGACGTGCTGACCATAAAACAAAAAGATTTTTTTAAAAATTCGCAAAATTTGCAATATATTTCAAGCAAACATTTTTTTTGCCACTGGTCGGTAGCTATTTTTAATATTTTTTTCAAATCTTCTACAATGAAAGTAAGTGTTTACATAATATCTAATACTAATAAGTGTCTAATATTGTGTAATTAATAATTTAATTTAATTTGATAGGTGGTAAGGAATTCTTTCGTCGCCATTACTGTTAATTATCATTTACCTTTGCTGGTGCAGTGTTCTAATTTTACAGTGAATAGCAGTGTAGCGTAGTTTTTGTTAAAATGGATGCATTTAGTAACAGTGAATTAGTGGACATGGTGTTTATTTATGGAGAAGCAGGGCAAAATTCGTTACTGGCACGACGGCTCTATGCTGAACGTTATTCTTTACGACGATTACCCACTCACCGTTTGTTTGTGAGGATAGTTCAACGCCTTCGAGACAGGATCTTTGCGACCTAATCGTGGGAGAGGTGGTGGCCGCCAGCATCAACACGATAATATGGTAAATGATATTTTAGATGCTGTAGGTACATGCTAAACCAACCACTAGTACCCGAAGAGTATCTCAACAATTAGGAGTACCACATAATTCAGTATGGCGAATTTTAAAAGATCATAACTACCACCCATTTCATTTTCAACGGATACTATACCCTTTAATTTTTTTCCTAGACATATTTATTCAAAATCTTTATAACAACAAACTTTTCTTTTAAAAAGGGACAACTATAGTTTTCGAAAAGTAACAGCTCTCACTAGTTAACCCACCTTAACATTAATTTTTGGCAGAAATAATGGCATTGACAGATGTAATCAACTTTAGTCAGTAGGCGTAGGTTTGACGTCACATAGAATTAATTAAATTAAAAAAATATTTCAAAAACTTTACACATTTGGAAAGTGTAAAAAACACTAAAATTCATCATTTTATTCAATCTTTCAGGAAAAAAATATTGAAAAATGAGTATCGGGCCCCATTATATGTTGCGTCATGATAATGCGCCTTCCCCCAAGACCACTTCAACATTTCAGTTTTTAATCTGATTTTGCAATGTGCGACTTTTAACTATTTTGTGGCCTTAAAAATAATTTACATAGTAGAAGACATTTGATAATATTTAAAATAAAATTTTAATGAACCGTTATAATTTTAGCGCGACACTTGTATCAAATATTATTTAACTCACCTGCACATGCAGTGTCCAGCAGTTAGGATAAACTTTTTGCTAATAACGGATCCTCCGCAAAAGTGCCCTCCTCTTCTAGTGACAGACACGAGCCACGGATACTCCCCAGGGCTTGCATCATGTCCGCCGACCACCTTCCCGGTTCGGCTCTTCGTTGTTCCACAATTTACATCCGCAACTACGAGTACAACATATCATATCAGGCCGTTTTCATCTTCAGTTCCACTTCACGTTTCACCATATCATCACTTGCAAGATAGTGCCTTTATTTATTTATTCTTACAACACCGACGATTCGACGCACACTTGCACCTTGTTCAGGGTAGTAACATCTTACAAATTACTACATTCGTACAGTTAAACATTCAGTTTTTACACATCATACAAAAAATTCGAAAAACACATACACAATAGAAATCGCGGATATAAATTTTGTTTAACATTATTTTGTTGTACGGATTCCACCATTTTTTTAAAAATAATTTCATCAAAAACTAAGACTATTGGTGAAAATCCGGTGAAAAAATTCCTATTAATAAGCGAGTTATGGTCCCCCGAAGTTTGAAAATATAGATGTGACGTCACGATTATAAGTTTTTATATGAAACTGTTTTCTGCGTGGATCTAAAATGTTCTTGAAATGTATGCTATTTTTTAATTGTATTATAAAAAACAAATTAATATTATAACACTGTACAATTCTACATATGCTTTATAATTGCAAGTGTATCAAAATTATTAAGTTTAATGCAAGAAATTTATATTCAATTAAAAACTGTTTGAGAATTGCAGTACTGGACTGGTAGCCACGTGTTCACTATTTGAATTTGTCTACTCCCATTGGTAGTAGACTCCACCCCCTAACTTGGTATTCGTTATATATTTATTGATGGTCTTCTTCATAATTAAAATAACATCAGCATCAAATTACAAGCCTTTAAATTCTGACCCTTAAGTGTTCCTGTCTATTTTGAAAGTATCGTTTTTGCTTAGGACAGTACTTCATATTTCGCGCTATGCTTTGACGTCACACTATTCTACCCCATTGCATCAAAATTATTATCCAATGGGATTTCCAATAAGAATTAATATCCGGCCCGCCATATATTTTAAAATTTCGTATGTGGCCAGCTTCCCAAAAAGGTTTTGAAAGATGTCCGATCAAGTTCATCTACAAATTGCATGAATTAAGATTTTGTTCTGTCAAATTCGGTAGTGAAGTTCAGTTACTTTTTATGAGGGTACATTACATACTACTGTTACTTTATTATTATAAAAATATGTTTCAGTAAAAGCATTCAAAATCAAAACTAAGTCAACTGGTAAGTTTATTAGCAAATAATATGTGAAAAATAAGATACTGAACCAGTGTCAGTATCAGTGACACTGACAGAAAATAACGTTATTCAAACGGCTAAACAAACTTACGTTACAGCGAAAGTATTGGCATCGTTTTAAAATAGAATATCCTAAATTAGTCTAAACAATATGAATTTTTGAAAGACAAGCGTGCTGCATCCATCATTATCGCACACACTTCTTGTCAGGGAGATAAATATATATATATATATATATATATATATATATATATATATATATATATATATATATATATATATATATATAATTTTTTTAATTCGTGCATTATAAAGATGATCTTCATTCTTGATCGAACATCTTTCAAAAAATTCACTGTAGGTATGTAATTAGTAAATGAAAATCACAAAAGCATACTTTATTTTTTACTTTAATGTTCCTCGACTGGATAAGCGAATGAAGGGAAAATCGGAGAAAAACACAAATTTTCAAAACTGTTTTTCCTGATTTTCCCTTCATTTATTTTTTATTTATTTTATTATTAATATATTTTTTTAAACTTAGTGAGGTATTTGGCGCCACAAGCCCGGGCTTCTTGGGTTTGTAGGCAGATTCTAACCTATCAGCCGCCTTTGTCCTTATATAAAAATGCCCCCCCCCCCCATTTTATTTTTAATAGGGAATAGTTTTGATCTCTCTGATTGACTGATATTGGAGGCAAGAGACAAGTTTACTTAAAACTGGCGCTGATGCGAGCACCATCTGCTGAATGCAAATTTTGTGAATTAGGTGTATAATTTAATTATCTACAAGTTTTATTTGACACATTTTTGTCTAAAATTAATTGGGAACTTTTACGCAAAGGAAAACTAATTTCTAATGTTTAACGATTTTTGATTACAACAAAAAAAGGCTTGATTAAAACAAAGAAAATTTGATTACAATAATGAAAAAGTTGAATTAATAATTTCGTAAAAAAATTGATTATAATATTACTGTCACCGTATAATGTAAAAATTAATATTTTTTTATTTTTGCTTTTAATTTTTTTCTTGGAGTTTTGTAAATCAAGATTACCCAGAAAATTTTCTAATAGGGCGCGAGCAGACACGTGACTCGAGCAACCTTGACGTGTTTAGAATCAGCTGATGTGTGTGCGCGTGTCATTTTGACAAGAACCATGTCAATTTGACGAAACCAATGTTTTGACTTATTTTGATTTTGAACTGTTAAATTGTTAATATTTTCCAAATTTTGGGCAGTGAAGCACAAACTTAAGAATAGTAATATTTTACCAGTTCAAAATTAAAATAAGTTAAAATATTGGTCCTGTCAAAGTGACAATGTTCTTATCAAAATGACAGGCGCATACACATGAGCTGATTCTAAACACGTGAAGGTTGCTCGAGTCACGTGTCTGCTCGTGCCCTATAGGGGCGCAAGATTTCTAGGTACGCCACTGATTGATATCATAAGTATACTCAGTCTTTTAATAAAATAAACTATATACCTATTAGGATAGATATGTTACCAGTCAGCCAAACCAAGTATTTAAAAGAATAATGCTTTATTAATAAGTTTATTTCATAAATTGTTGATGTTTTTAAAATTGTTATTATAATTTTTTTTCTATAAAAAGTAGGATGGTTTTGCCGCCTCCATACTTGGCCGCCTTTGTTCTGAGGACAAAATGAACACCCGCTAGGATCGGGCCTGTGTAGGATAATACTTCACTGTGATTTGCTAATTATGTATAAATTATTACTCAACATTTTTCTGTTACATTTATCAAGAAACGTATATTGTCAACAATTAGTTATTTATTTGAAATGACATACTTACAATTATTCATAGCTGTCGTTAAACAGAAAAAAACACTCGTAAATAATATAACTAAACTATGTGCCATGATTATTAATGAAATAAATAAATAAATAAGTGCAAACTAAAACTAAACCTAAACACTACAAAGCTAAGTGACAATTGCAGTAAACATAAAGTATGACTTATATATTATTGAAAAAACCATTGTTCCCCACCCTTTATCTCCAGATAATTTGCATCTCAGGGTGGGCCTTAGGTGATACATATCGCTCACCTTGTCGACCGGCAAGGCCGGATTTGTTTAAGCTCGAATAACTGCCAATGTAAACATTACAACACAAGGTCGCAGGCGATTTCCATGCAAATTACACGTGCCATTGAAATTTCACTCTTTTTCATAATTCCTATTAAATAATTATGTACTAATTACAACATTCAAATAACGCTGAATAGTTATAATTTTACGCATCTTGTTTGTTTTAGTTGTTCTAGTGAACCAGTAACATTGAAAATGTAAATTATTTTCTATGACAACGTGATATGATTACAAATAACATTGGGTATATTTCCGCTCATTCATATTCCGGGAAACGATTTTTTTTTTATCATTCAAGTTTTAAATAATTTTTTGAAACATTTTTACATGGTCACTGCGGATTTTTTAAAAGTTTTCCTCTAGTGTGATTACCTACGTTTAGATCCTAATGTTTAGTTTTATTATATTACAAGAGGTGGTCTCCTGTGGATCCCTGTACTGCGACCTGTAGATCTATTGTACCTTCCAGATTTACTCCTATTCTAAGAGTCCTGTTTGTTTAATAATCTCCAGGGTTTTCTTCAGATCTAAATCTTTTAGTATATCCTGCTGGATCTTTTCTGCCCCCAGGATATATCTGCTGCTCGTAAAGGCTTTACAGTGACATATAAGGTACTGAGGGGTTTCTTCCTCTTCACCACACCCCCTGTATGTTAGTTCTTGTGTTAGTCCCATCCTGTGCAGGTGTTTGTTTAGTAGACAGTGTCCTGTTAGGAGTCCTGTTATTAATCTAACGTCTTGTTTGCTCATTAGGAGTAAACGTTCCGTTCTTTTCTTGGTTGGTTCATTTAGGAAGAGCTTTGAGTGTCTCTGCAGTGGTGACTCCAACTTGTGCCATTGATTCAGCAATGTTTTTATTTCCAGCTTAACTGTCTCCGCTGAGATTCCGAAAGCCGGTTCTGGTCCTGTGAAAGGAAAACTTGTCCCCTTCTTAGCCAGATTGTCTGCCACCTGGTTTCCTTTGATCTCTGAATGCCCGGGTACCCATATTAATTTCAATTTGTTGCTCGCTCCTAGTGCATTTAATCTGTGGATGCACTCTAGAACAAGTCCAGATTCTGTCTCACAAGATTCTAGTGCTTTCAGTGTCTTGGCTGTCTGTTACTATAGAGATTCTTCTGTTACTAAAGTGGCTCTCTAGTAGTAATTTGACGCAGGTTAAAATTGCGTACAATTCTGCATGGAATACTGTATAAGTCCCGAGTCTAATGTTTAATTTAGTTCAAGATCATTTCTTTGACTGTATAAAAAATTCAATTTTCACAATG